>WBMZ01000751.1:0-556544 GCA_013400975.1 Atrichornis clamosus
GGGGCGGGGCGGGCCGCCGGCAGGGGTGCGGGGCGGGCCGCGGTCGTGGCCGCGCGGCCTAAGGCCCCCGTCCCCTCTCCGCACATACGCCGAAGGTCCGGGCTTTCAGGGGCCAGGACCTGAGCGCTTCCAGCCGGATCGGCTTCTGCTCCAGCAATGGCCCTCGCCTCTCCCGTGTCACGGTGCACTGCCCTCCTCCCAGAGCTGCACCAACCCCTCTGTAACCTGTAGTTCACAGATTTAAACAGCAAACACTGTCCAGTCAATGCAGCCCATTTCACTCCTGCACAGCATTTGATGTCTGTGATTAAAACAGGTGCAGAATAAACCCAGCCTTTTAGGTAACCAAAAAGGGCCGGTAGCAAGTCATCTCCTGATCATCACACCGATGTCACGGCATCATACCTTAATAGTTAATTTGCAATTAATATCTTTTTTAAAGGCATCAGCTTGGTAAGGTGTCAAAACTTTGGTCTTGGACACAGGCAAAGTCAAGCAGTAGGTTTGGTGCTACATTGCTTGAAACCACGTTACAGAAATAGAAGATTTGAAAATTAAATCGATGTCTGCGCAGCACAGCAGTTACAAGGTCATAGCATGTCCACTGTATTTAAGCACAACTTCCACTGATACCATCCAGGCTGAAAACTGATTGCTAAACACACATTTACTTTTTCAAGCTTTTTATAGTTCTTCTACAGACTATGTTTCACATCAGCACATCATGCAGGATTTTACCAGCTGCATCGCCCTGCCTACTTTCAGAAATCAAGTCACCTGATCGATACAGTACATGGCTAGGAAAATGAAGGTCTTGCAGGAAATAATTGTAGTGATTTAGCAGGTGCCATTGTGCCCTCTCAACCTCCCTCTGCTAAATCGGAGTTTGCCACACACTGTTCAGAGGCACCAAAGGAGTTGGAAATGATACCTGTCCACAGGGGATGTGCATCCCTAGCAGCCTTTGCCACTTGCAGTCATTCGAGCTCAGCCAGCATTGCAATGACAGCATGTGTTAAGTGGTGTCACGGTCAGATCCCAACTGCTCCACCTGCCCACACAGAGTCCTTCACCTTGTCAGTCACAGGAGACATTCCCCATTTCCTCCATAGGCTGTGTTAGTCACCCGTGAAGTTTTGCCCCAAAAGTGGTTGCAGCAGTCAGTTTATCCAGTGATTTAGCAGTTTGTTTGTAAATTAAATTTAATTCCCTGAAGACTATGAGGGCCTTAGTTTTCTCTGACCTATGCTGATATGATTTATGAATTGAGAAAGGTGCCACTAATGCATGTTGATGTGCTTTTTTTCAGCCAGGGACCAGGCTAATCCACTACAAAGAACAAAGAACTTTTATAGCTGCTCCAATTCACTGCCAATTGCCTGCTGTGGCATAAAGGGTAGACTGGTCACTTGGACTGAAAGAAAGAGTTAGGAGTTTATACGTATGGCAGGGCTGGTTTAGGGTATTCAGTGTTGTCCCAAGAACACCCCTCCAAACAAAGTCCTCAATTAGGCCAATCAGCCTAATTTTCCAACTCCACTGCAATGTCAAAGCAAATCAAAAACAGTATTCACAAAATGGCAAATGATTGGGCCCTTTTTGTTTGTTCTAAGAGAGCAGGCTGCTCTTCGTGTTCTTGACAATTCTGAGACTGAGAGTTCTTGGAACAGCTTTAGAACAGAGGCTGCCTCAGTGCCTGATGTGGGATCCTGGCTTAACAGCATTCTGCTGCTGCAGTAGTAAAGCCATCAGCAAGCAGGCAGGCAGACAGACAGTTATCCATATATTCCACGCTCTGCGGTGGGCCTATCCACGAGGGATTAGACCAAATCTGCTAACCTCATTTCTGTTACATAACCTAAGACAGATCTGAACTCTTTTCTCCAGAGGATTGTATGCTACACCAGAATATCACCTCCCCCTAACCCTCTTCAGCTGTAGTTCAAGTTAGGTTTTGCTGCTATCATAATTCATATGGTACTATAAAGAAAATGACTGAGATGGCATGTAGACATTGTGTCTAGACATAGCCAGGTTAGTTGTGTATACAAATTTTATCAGGTAGCTGCTATCAGTGCAGCTTTTTTTGGCAGTGTAGCTTTCAGAGCAGACCACAGAGGCCAAAGCGAGGGAGTGCTTAGATCTCAAACCCACACTGAGCTATTGGGTGCTACAGTCATTAGTTACTAGGCTCCCTAGGTTAAGAGTCAACTCAAGTAAGCCCAATGTGGACTGCAGGTGTCCAGTACGCACAAAAGACTGCCGGGATCAGTGCTGATCTCCTAGCAGGGGCTGACATCAGCATCGCTTTCCTGAGAGCTGTTTGCTGCAGTCACACTCATGGCACCACTCCAGCTGATGCTCTCCAGGTACACACATTTAGAAATCTTCTGAGCCCTCGTGGAGCTATTCATGCATCCACACAAATCTCTGGTCTGCTCTTCTGTCATAACCCATGGGCTTAGCTCAAGCAAATGCTTACTCCAATCAATAGTTGTGCTGAAGTTTAGCAAGTCTTTTTCTGATACAGTAACAGGAAAGGATGCCAGGAATAATACTACTGGATGCAGTTAAATTACACCTGTGTGAAAGTGGGATTAAGTTGCAGTGATGCTACAGTCAGGCTGTACACATTACACCGCAGACATGAGAAGCTGATACTATGTCCAGCTTTGTCTTTTCATTAGTAGTATGGGAAAGAAAACAGGGTTTATTGGGATTCATAAATTAGAGATGAAATTGCAATGCAAAGACATTAAGGAAATATGCAGTTATGCAACTGGAGTCCTAGAGGAAAAAGTAAACAATTTTACTGAGAAAAACAAATTGAAAACAATTACGAGACATGAAGTGGGAAGTAGCTGGAGGTTTGCGCTTTTTCTTTTTTCTCTTCCCTTTTTCTTTTGAGGCCTTAAAACATTTGCATACAGTCTTAAATTTCATGCTTTGGTCCTCCTCAACCTACATTACTTAAGTCACATAATCATTTGTGACTAAAATGAAGGACTGGGTTTCTCCAAAGGAGCTTCCATGCAACAGGCAAGACCAGGAGCATCATCAAGACATTTTTTTAATCACTAAGGATACACATCTTGCCTTTCATGGGAATTTACACTGACAGATCCTTTTTACAGTCGTCCTTTCTGAACAAAGCTGCTACGTACACCAGTCTTCTGCAAACTGTTCTCTGTACTCAAGTCCGAAACTGTTCTAGGGACACTTTGGGGTGCCACGGTAAGGCAACACAGACACTCAACAAGCCCCAAGTAACTCTGACTGTTGAGTGACTTTGCACCCATGCCTCAGTTATGCATGCAGTATTCTGAGAGGAATCAGAGCTACAGTTTATAGCATTGTCCTCAGCTCTAACACGTACACCATGCTGGATTAAACAGAGGAATTTGATTAATTTGACAAAGAGAATAAAGCCTTTCAAAAAGACATAGGAAGGTAGTGCTGAAATCCAGGATGTACGCCTTCAAGAGTCCAGTATACATCTTATAAACAAACAAGCTGAAAAGCTTATAAAAACAAGCTGAAAGGAGAGGAAAAGAAGGCATGCCACGTATAACATACTGGAAGGGAACTTAATGTATGTGAGCTGGGGAAATGCGGCACTGTAAACATGCTATTTATATAGTGCCAAAGGATACTGTTATGGGGACATAAACATTAGGTACCCCAGAACATGCAATCTTGTCTTCTTAAGAAGATAAATACACTGCCTTGTTAGGGCCAAATCCAAGAACCAAGCACATCTCAACTTTGAGAAATCTCAAATCAAAATTTGGTCTGGGGCGAAGTCACTTGACTCATGCAAACCTTGCCCATAAAATAGTAAGTTCTAGACACTGCAAGTGAGATTGGTAAATAGGGACTGTAGTCAATTCTGTTGTTATGAAATGCTTTTCAAGCTACACTATTACAGTTTCAGGAGGAAAAGTGAAAAGGAAAATAAAGCCTTATCCAAGTTTAAACTCAGGGGAATGTGTTCAAGCAGAATGTAATTAGCAAAGCTGGAAGATGGCCAGCATGAAATGCACAACATCATAACAAAAAAATACCTAAGGAATTTTGAATAACCACAAACACCAGGACCTTATTTCTAATCCAAATAATGCAATTGGATAACCTTATGTAACCCCAGACATGCCTATAGCTACCTTGAGAGCACTTCACTTGGTGTGTTAACAGAGATGTCCATAGTGTGGATTCCCATTTCATAGATGGCAGAGGACATACTGCTCCATCTATCATCTGACTACCTACTGCTAGATTTTGTCAGTAAGCAGGTCTTCTTTTAGCCTAACTAAATTTTAATGGAGAAAGTTAATGAGATTTAAAGAATAACAAATGAAACCATGTGTAGAGCATGAATGTTGCAGTCAAAGTCATACTTCTGTTTCTCCCCTTGTCTTCAGTTTTTATCTGATGCAGTCAGGCGACAGAGATGACAAATAACCCCAGCATCAAGTGGAGAACTCAGGTTCAACTCTGGTCTGAGTTTCTGTGAGAGAGTTTAGTCTAAACTAGCCAAGCTCACAACGAGAAAGGAGAGCAAACAATTGTAAAATAAGATGTTATTCTCAGGACAGTAAGGACTGCTTCCTAGGAGACAGAGCTTGTCAGGACACTATAATGCTTCTTAACACAGCTAGTCATGCTAAATAAAATGTAGCCTCAAACACACTTAGGATTGGATTCTCAATGGATCCTCCAACTTAGCATGCAGCATAATCTATTTTTTTCCTAACCAATGGTATTCAGTACCACAAGGGATGGTTAATACAATTTAAGCAAAAGAAAAAAGAAATTCATAAAATATGAATAAATAACCATAAGTTGTTTACACAAATAAATGTTCTGGGGTGTGGGATTTTGTTCAGTAACTGCCATATTGGTCATAAAACATGCCTGAGAGACCAAAGTATTATTTTATTGCATTTTGCAGCAACAATTAGCCTCTCCATTTTTCACTGCTTTAACAAACAGTATGGTTTTCTACTGTCGAAGATGAGGTAAAAAATCAAACCAAAACAGAACCTACTGTCTTCTGTGCGGCTGTACTCTCCAGAGGCATATGTGCAAGTGGCACAAAGGACTATGAAGGTTAGATCTGTGGTCCGTGAAGTGTAGGAAGCAAAACAAAAAAAAAAGCAGCAGATTATTTTCTTTCCTATTCTGGGGGACTACATAGGACAGAAGGAGCAGTGAAGAATTTCATAATAAGGCTCTCTCACAAAAATACCACAGGCAACAAATTCCTTACAGCTGAATAGGAGAATAAGTGCAAAACTGAACACAACAGGAAGAGGTGTGGTCCCTAATGCATCATTTGCTGTGTTTTATTGTATAGGAGCCAAGAAAAGTAGAAGGCCACTGAAATTCCTAGAGAACAGAAGAGCCCAGAGAACTACGGAATTAGAAGGCGTTCTAATGCTTGGGATATTTATGTTAAATACTTTCTATGATAAAGGAATCATAGGTTTTGCAAGAAAAAGCATTCATGAGCTGAAATTCACCTCATCTTCATTCAAAGATTAAATAAGATAAATAATGTAATTAAGTAATTTGGAAACACTTCTTTTCCTCAGTAGTAGACATTCAGCTTGACATAGCAGCCAAGGGGCATGTCACGAGGACTCCAGTCATGCTGACACTTGTAACTGGAGGAAGAGTGCAGATGTGAGAGAAATTTGGAAATCCTATTCAGATAAGTTACAGATGTGATAGAGGATATAGCTACTGATGCAGCACAGTTACCTCACAATTTGGGTAATTAACCCATAGGTAATCAAGAATTGTCAGTGTTGCACTAACTGCAGAAGCTATGGCATTGCTGGAAGTGTGTCTTGTATTTTCATCTCACTAGAACTCTAATTTGGACAGCTTATTGACCTACTTTCTGTATGTCACTGCTTTCAGTGCATTAACCCCCCTTCTCCTCAAACACTCATGGCTATTTCAAATAAGTGCAAGAAAAGAAAGACTGTAGTGCAGATGTTGCTTGTGCATACAATCAATGCATCCCTCCCCCACTAAAGTTTAATAAGGATTGTTAGTACATCATTGTAGCTGGTAATTGTGTAGGTACACATGGTAATTGCATGTATTTGCACTAATTATGTAAATGCACAATAATTAAAGCTCCAGGGTTTTCATGGTAAATTTTTAAGACACTCATGGATTTGTCATGGCAAAAGTGTCAGTCATGTAACCTAGTGGGAAAAGGGAAGAGGAGGAAGCTCAGGAGAACAAGCCTCTTAAATAAAATACAGATATTTAAAAATAAATAAAAGGATAGAGGACACTACATCATCAAACATAGCTGTCAGGCCCAGGCCCAGGTTTTTTTCAGAGTCTTTTATCAGGCTTGGAAAAAAAGCCCCCAAAACACGTGGAGGTTTAAAGACCAACTAGTCCCCCACTTTCTCCACCTACTATCCCAGCTTTTCTCCTTTAACCAGTGAAAGGTGGGAGAAGTCAACTTGTGCTCTTTTTGCTATTTTTATGATCACTTCCTAATATTACCAGTTTGCTCCCTCTCCCAGAGGCCTTATCACACTCCACTGAACACGTCAGTGGAAATATCCTGGCACTGCTTGGTTTTTGGATCGATTTCCCAGCACAGCGTGCTGCCTTAGCACAAGAGTCATACACTGGATGTTCAAGTCACTTTTGTCCTGGCGTTTTCCCCCTTTTCTACCCTCCCTTAAGACTTCAGGCGTTCTCCTCACCCTCAAATCTTCAGATGCAAACTTGCAGGTTTCGTCTGGAGAGCACCCAGACCCTCCTGCGAGCCCTTCCCTGGTGCAACAGGCAGGAGCTGCCAGTCCCTCCCCACCACGCCGTGCTGCAGCCCTCGGCTGACCCTGCCCCAGGGCAGCTGCTTGCCGGAGCCTTTGCTGCCTTGCCCTGTGCGGCTTCAGGCTCCGAGAGAACTAACTACACAGGAATGACTCCAGGCATATGAAGGAAATGCAGCTTCGGAAACATGCGGGGTACCTCTCCGATGAACCAGCAAAGGGACGTGCCTTGTCCAGCTGTTTAGCTGTTTTTAATCACCTCTGACAGCTAACCTGAGCAGCGCCCTAGAACAATCCCATTATCCTTATGGCAGGACCACAAGGGGCTGTTCAAGAAGCACAGCAAGGTAACATAAGGTGCTATGAATTCAGAGTACTACTACACATTTCACACTAAAAAACCCTTCCCTTTCAAATTACAGTCTTTGAGATCTTAATCACCTAAGTCAAATGCCAGATTGTTTTAACCATTGAAAGGTGTCTGCATTCGTAAGATTCAGAGCACTTATAAACATCAACCTGACTGCCCTTAATGCAGAAATATTCTGTACACTCTCACCCTCACCTTGGTTTTGGGTGTGCTCTTTGGTCTCCAGAGCACAGCAGCAGTCTCACTGGGTCATACACGGCTGCCCACCCTCCCTCATGGACGCCCCAACAGAGAATCAACACAAGAGTTTTAAGATAGCAAGACCTAACACCTTAACACAAGACACAAAAGAGAGCTTCATTAGGGTTTGCAACAAAATGGTGAGATGTATAGGACTCATAACCACGTATTGCTACTTATTTACACCTAACCCCATATAGATAAGTCAAAAAGCTCTCTGTTTGTATCTCCTACCGCTAGCTCAACACAAGTTATGCTCCTTACCTGGAGGACTGAGGACAGGCCACGGCAGTAACAGAAGATCCAAAACCAGCACCTACAACCTTGAGACACTTGTAAAGCTGCTCTCCAAACCTTCCCCTAAAGCTCCCTAGGGTGTACCCAACTGCTAATTTCCGGAGGGTTTTTAGTACAGCTGTTTCAAATTGGCTCCTCAGCCACAGCTGGGGCAATCATGAGTTCTCTCGTTAATACTTCCTGGGCTGGAGGAGTTGTCAGGATCTCAGTTGTTTTTTTAAAACCTTATTTTTGAATGTGTAATCTGCCAATTGTTCTTTGTCCTAAAAACAAAAAACAACCTAAACCAACCCCCTTCTCCTTGCAAATGTCCCAATCCCTACTTCTGAGAAGTGAACTCATAAATGTTTCTGCACCTTCTTAAGACATAAAAATTACTAGACCTACACTTCAGTCAAAATAGCATATTTTTTCTGATACTCGTTCACTTTTAAAGCTACAATGAAAGAAAAAAATGTACCTATGTGATAAAATTGATCAAATCTAGTAAAAATTATTTTAAACACAGTGGTGGGGTTCAAGCCAACAAGAGAAGCTGTTGGGGAGAGAGTATTTTCAACTTTTTTTCTAACAATAGACATGTCTTCAAGGTTTTTATTTCCTATGTTAATAAAAATTCCTATACTTATGCTTGATGGGGATTAAAGATGGTACGGTTTCGTTTTAAAATTTTCAATTTGCAGAAATGTTTTTTAATTAATAATAATTTTTAATTAATTGAGAGTCTTTTAGGAGTACAGAGGACTTCACACAAATGTAGTCTTCCTGAAAAAAAGAAGCATTACTAAAACAGTGATCTGCTGTATTAATTTCCTTTAATTTTTCAGTAAATTCAGCTGTTCTTCAGATAATGGATAGTGGGTGTCTAAAAGCATGGAATATGGGGTTTGAAGGCATGAATGGAAAGCAGATGAGGTGGGTTACAGCTGGAGCAAATTTTCTGTGTGTCTGTAGGGAATTTATTTCAGCTTGTCTTTGTTGTACAGCAGCATCGCGAGGTTAGGTTAGAGCTTTAACTTGTGCTAATGCAGGACCAAAGGTCTGTCGGATGTTTATGTCTAGTGGCAACTTGTATGATAAACACTTGCTTCAGCAAAAGGACTACCCAAGCCGAGTAAGCCTGCAATCCAGTAAGGTCCCCTGGACCTGATGCTGCCCAGATACATTTGCATAGACAGGAAAAACCTAATACCTCCGCTTGGGGAAGGTTTGCTTTTCACAAGGAGAAAAATTAATTTGCCTGGGCTCTAGGGATTTTTTTAAGTCCTAGTGAATTGAAGGCATTTATGATATCTGCTACTATTATCCATGTATATTCTTTTGATATCTCATACTCCAGCTGTGAGCTGCAGCACTAGTGATGCCAGGCCTGGTGCAAACACAGAGCCCTTCTCTTCATATTGCCTAAATGTCACTGTTGCTCTTCTAGTATGTTTCAAAGATCTTTTTACCAGCGAGTTCAATACCAGCATCTCCATTTCACAGGTGGGAAAACTGTACATCAACAGGTGAAATTACTCAAAAGGTGAAATTACCACAATCACTTAGAAGACCGATAGAAGGAGGCAATATAGATGTTTTAGTACTAGTCCTACTTGCTCTTTACTGCTCCAGTACAAACACTTTTTTTTTTTTGTGAAGCATCTCTCTGGTCAGTGCCTAATTTATGAAAACCTTTATGGTTAATCAGATTAGCAGAAGCAGTTGATGGTACAGGTGACATTCACATTCCTTAGCAAGAAGACTTGCACTCAACTTGTCTGAAAATCATGTCCGCAGTGTCTCAAATTGATAGCTTGGACAAGAAAATATCTGCAGTTAGCAAACCGTTTATTTAGAAATTAAACATCTGTGCGATTCTTTTGGCTGGCATGAAAAGTATGAATAAACGTTGTTAAATACAAGTAGATCTAGTAAACACAAATATATGCATATCAATGAACATCACAGGTGGTGGTTGTGAAATGAACTGGTTGCTCTGAGATCCTCACACAAGAAACGCTGACACAGCAGGTTATTCAGCAGGGACTGCTGGAATATGCAATCCATGGCTATTCCAAACCTGTCCACGGTGAAGCTGCCCTTTACTGGATGTAAACACCTAGCAATGGAAGATACTTTTGCAAATCCAGGCGTCGTGATTTACTCAAAAATCAGTGGCAGATTCTTGACCAGAACCTGTACCTGAACCTGTTTCTGAAAGAGAAACTGCATTCTCAAGTGCCTTGTTCCAACAAGTCAGCAACAGTATCTGTGTATTTTAAATCCCCGTGTTGAGTCATCGTCATTTAAATGGAACTTAAACCACCAGAGCGTGTCATCCTTACCAACCTCCTACGAACGAACATCTATGGAGTTTTCCTTTTGCAAGGCAGGCGCAGCCCCATAAATTCATCCCTGGCATGAGCCAAAGCTGGGAAGTTATTTCCTGATGCTGTATCTCAATATATGGCTACAAAGGGAAGCGTGCTAGCAGTAGTTTGTTTGCTGTGCTTGTTCTTTTAAAGAAGAATAATGACGCTATCGTTCCAGCGAAATTACACTTGTTCCACTTTCCCTTCCCCTTGAAAATTTGAAAACAGAAAAGTAATCATTTAAGCCATTTCTTTAGCTGTGGGGTTTTATTTTATTTAATCTCTATACATTCACATTTTTCCAATATACACGCTGAAACAGCAGCCATTTGATTTCCTGCTATTGTTAATGATTCTACATTTTTTGTGAGTGTTTTGTTTTAAACAGTGGCTCATGCAGCAAGTTTGACTTGAATTAATGGCTTCCTGACTTTTGATGAAATTCTTTTTGTGAATGCTACTTTTCTATATTTCTTTTCTGGATTTTTTTCTTTTCTTTTGGCAACTGACATGCTGGGTAAAGGCCGAAATAGTCCCGAGATATAAAAGTGGCTTTAAGATCACTTCTTACTACACCTTTAAAAACCTGAAAATTTCCCAAACCCATTTGGAAGCATATCTAGCATGTGTTGTATTGCTGCTACTACTAGAGTTTGTTTAAATATTGAATAAACTTGTGTATGGAAACTAGGAACGAAAGTTATTTCGATTCACAGGCCATAGTCTCTTGTAATGGGAAGAGCAGAGGTTCCCAGTGACATCTCCAATCTTGTGTTCTACAATGGCTCAGTAGGACTCGAAAATTAGGTCAGTGGAGTACAAGGTATCCTCATCAAAGTCCTGCAATCACGAGGTACCTTTGCTCAAAGAAATCTTTGTGGGAAGAAAGTATGAATTCTTATGCTGCCTACACTGCTTCATCATTTCCACAGGTGAGAGAAATCCCAGTTATGGGCAATCCTTGCCAATGCAGCCCATCCTCTCTTCAGTGTTGCTTCCTTGTATGATATTTTAGAATCAGTCCTTGGGGACTTTATCTTGGCCCTTCAGAGTGGGGAAGAGAGAAGCAGAGCGACCATCCATCTTTGTCACAAAGGATGGAGATGGAGAAACGTAAAAAAGTGATAAAACAATCCCTTAGCCTTATATGAAACATCCATTCTCTCTTGTTTTATATTGATCTGGAGGAAAGAGTGGAGAGAAGCAAGTGATCTTTTAAAATATATGAACAATCTTTTTGCTATTTTATAGGTATGCGGAAGACACATCTTGCCAGAGCTGAATTCATGTAATTCATGTAATATTTAGATACCTGTAGTGAGATTATTTTTCATGTTTTAATTTGAAAACCCTGCACTTCTCAGTCTTTTTTGCTGTTGAGACTACTGAAGAAAGTAGCTGTTTCTCTGGGGAAAATGTATGCCAAAAAACCTGGCAGTCTGGCCCAACAGTACTTAAATTCCAAGTGTTATAAAACATATGTAACAAGAAGGCTGTTGCTTTCTTTTCAGGGAAGCTGAACAATGAATCCCACAGGGCATCGACAGGAGCAGAGTCAAACTTCCCTCCATTTCAGTGTTTGTATTCTGCTTTTGTGACATGAAGTTAAGACCCAAGTTATACAAAATGCTCAACAGGGGAACTCATGCAGCCCAGTGCCTTCTCTGAGGCACCATTTACATACAATTTGTTGCAAGATTGGAATCAGAGGCTCTTTTCTCCCTGTCTGTCTCCCTCCTTCAGTCTTATTTTTTCTGCTGTTACATTTTTCTTGGTACATTTTAAGTCAATGTCCGCTTCATTAATTGTTTGGCTGCCAAAGATCAGTGACGAAGAGTTTGACTTCAGAGCAAGATTCAGGCTCAAAGAAAAAGTGACAATATTTTTTGAGATATGTAAGGACCCATTTCTGCAAGACTGAGTGAAGTCCTACATGACCTAAGAGTATAGCAAAACCGTGTGACATTCACAGTGAACATGTGACACCCGACTTCAGCTGTCTCCTTCTGCAGAAGTCAGGGCATTTATGAATATCAGTCAAGCAGGGTAAGATCTGCCCCTTTTGGATGGTCTGTAACCATTCACGAGTGGTGCTTGGTAACACAGAGGACATCATTCTGCTCTCCTGGAACAAAGCTGCAAGCTAGAGCTGCTCCTCTGAAGTCAGTGTAGCTGCTTTGAGTCTGGCTGCCAAGTGGTATATGTCTAATCTAGCTTTATACATTTTAGTTTGATGGTAACATTTCTACTTCAGAATTTGTTTTCATTCAAAGTGTGAATAGAAACCAGTTGGCACATTGAAGATTTCTCATGCATATTTGAAAAACCATGCTTGTCATCAAAATATTCAACAGTAATATCAATATTGCAATACTTCGTATAGCATAACATTGGAATCAAAAGAAATTGAAATGAGTCAGCATGAAAGGTTTTCCTCTTATCAGAATAAATTAGAGTATTGAAATAATGAATTTCTGTTCTCTGCCTTTGAAAATGTCATTGAAATCAACACATTCTCACAAAAGATTTGGATTTCCCTGTCCAGCTAAGTGTATGGTGTATGCTCTCCATCAGGTGAGATGGCTGAAAGAGGTGGAAGGAAAGGATAAATTGTACCCTCTAGATTTACACAGGAGTAAGAGAGAGCAGCAAGTGGTATGTGCTGGTGGGTATTCTTTCACATGTACCTGCTTAGAGAGATCCATGGGCAGCTCTGAACATCGTGATATGTCCTGTATAAGTAAAGAAGAATACGAATACTTGAAAAACCGAAGCCTGCTCTGCAGTAGAAAAGCCAGTCCTACTACAAAGAAATTCTTGTGCCTCTAATTACCCTTCTTCACCTATAGGTGGAATTTCCACTCCAGCAGCTTTAGCAAGGAGCCTGTCAGCCTGGGAGGAGATTTCTGTTTGTCTTTGTAAAGCAAACACTGGCTCTGTTGTGCAGCACTAGTTTCTGATTCTAATGATTTCCTGAATTCATTCAGTTTTGTACCTCAGGGAAGGAAGAAGTGATCCTCTTCAAAATTCAGATAATTGCTTTTATTTGATTTTTATTAAACCTCATTCAAGAATAATATGATGGCTTTTTTTTATTATATTGTTCATCACTGTGGCATTTTTAAATTTGCTTTTCTAAAATAAAGAATTTACTAAGTCAAAGATTTAACTCTCGGATTTTTGCTGAAAGAAAACTGGGAGCTCTTTTTGAGGATTGTTTGGATTTCAAAGACTTTCGTAATATTGATATCTATCTACTCTTATCTCTGCTTCCTCTGTTTAATAACCCCGGCTCCTTCCCCAGCCCCAGCAAGCAGCCCGTACTGGGGTTTATTGCATGTGCAGCTGGAGCTGGCCGTGCTGGGCTGCTGCTGAGGGCAGGCAGTGCAAGGGATGCTCCCTCTCCCCTGCTATGGCTCTGGCATCGCCTGGACAGTGCTGATCCTGCCTCTGGGGAAACAGCAGACTCCAGCTCCATTGGGAGGTAAGCATGGGGTCGGGCACAGAGCTGCCATGGAGGTTATCCCACCACGAAGCAGGGGGAAAGCCTCCCTCTCCGGTTTTGGCTGAGTCACAGGCTCTGGGGTGACTGCTTGGCCTTCCTGCTGGAGAACAGGAATGTGTGGCAGGGCCCTATTTCATCCTTCCATCCATCCATCCATCCATCCATCCATCCATCCATCCATCCATCCATCCGTCTGTCTGTCCCTATAAATCTCTTCTGTAGCTGATATTACAGGTATTATTCCCATTGTACACATGGGGTTACTGGTGCAGAGAAGCAAAATGTTCTACACTTAGGAGAAATAAAAGTAGCTGAGCAACTAAAATTCAGGACTGAGAACTCCAACAAACTAACAGACACTAAAGAATATGGGTTTGGGAAATTTAATCTACTTACCTCTTTGCTGCCAGTGTGGCACTATCTACCATGCTTTAATAAGTCACACACAGAGCTTGATGTGTGGTTTTATGAGAGCTATTATTTTAAGAGTTGGTCATTTAAAGTAAGTGTTTAGGAACATGAGATTTTCATATACTTTTAAAGCAAGTTTTCCCCTTTCTCCATTTTATCACAGGAAATAACATCTCAAAACACTGTGAAGACTTTGTAAAAGGCTCTTTTTACTCTCAAAAAGTTTCTAACAAGAATTCAGTCATCTTAGTTAATCCCTTTAAACCATGTCAATATTTACTTTTAAGTGGAGTTTCAAATACTCGATGAGCTGCACTCTCAGTTTAACTAGGACAATTCCCATTGACTGGGAATTATGGCTGAATACTGCTAGGGTTTACCTTGAGTCCTCATAGTTACAACTTGCAATGACACTTAGGATGATGGGATGTCTGTTGTTAGCGTATGCATCTGTCCATGAATAAGTGAGTCCCCCAGGACTGCTTTTAGTCTGCTGCTGGGCTCCTGTCACATCTGTGATGTTCTGTACCCCCCACAAGGTTTCCAGAAGGGCCCCATGGTCATTAAAAAAATCAGCATGGGACTTACAAAACAGCAGGTTCACCCCTGTCTGTTCATCCATGTCTTTGGGAAGAAATGTGACAACTCAGCAACAATTTGACCCCTGCTCAGAAGGGTGACAGAGAGGACCAGTCACTACCCCACCACCTTGCAGAGGGTTACATGCCCTGGATGCACAGCTGATCCCCATCCACAGCGCAGTTTTGTTGCCAAAAGCCTGTAAATACAGACAGGACTTCAGCAGCTCTTAGAGGATAATGGGCAGCTACAGTTGGTTGAGCATAGATGTCTTTTACAGAGCTAAAGACTCTTAATAAGCACTGAAGCCACTTCCCATGGTTATCTGCAACCTATAATTTGTGAGAGAAGCATATTTTTAATGCTACTGGCACATAGACCTTTGTTTTCTAATTTTGATGTAGTAATGGCAACAGAGTTTGCACTGCAGGACAAAAGACAGGCAGATGGAGCACCATTTCACTATATAGTTACCCTATTTCACCTTCCCTTTCTTTAGGCAAGGGGCAGGTTATTTCATACCCCTTGGGATAGCTTGCCCTTGCTCTTCTCTTGTAGCAGATGTAAGAAGTCTGTAACAGAGAAGTCACTTGGTCCAAGGTGTGGCTGACATTACATTCTTTAAGTTGTCTGGTCAATGTGTCCTAGTCACATCCTCAGAATTAGACTGGTTTTCTGGGCAATAAGAAATTCATCTCCTATTTAAAACTGGCTTTTCCTTTGCTTTTTCTGTAACACGGAACACAGTTGCTGTCTATAATGGTTGGGAAGTTTAATTCAGTAAGTCCTCTGTTACTGCAGTGACACAGGGTATTCATGGTACCTCTCATGCCCTTCTTGTCTGTCTGTGATACATCATAAATAGCTTGTTGTTTTGGGTTTTTTTTTTTTAACAATAGCTCTTATTTATCCTGGGGAACATGAGGAAGCATCTCCTTGGCTGAGGATGTGGAGTCATCATGCTGAGGAAGCTTCTGTCATTGGATATCTCCCGCACCATTGCAGGGGTCACTTTGGGTGACTTGGGTATCCCCTACCAGTCCCACATCCCCAGGCAGGGGAGAGGTTTCCTATCTGGTAACATGGTAACAGAGAAAGGCCTCCCTCACTCACATGATCTTCAGTCGGGGCACCACTGGCATATAGCGAAGGCAACTGAAATAATTCAAATCGTGCCTGGCTCCTCAGGATACCTCCTGGCCTAGGACAGCACGTTTCTTGTCATTTTCCTGACCACGTCTTACTTGGTTGCACACTGTTTGCACTTAATGTTACTGAAGCAAACTGAAAATTGCGAAGCTATGGCAAAGATCAGAAGGCAGAAAAAGGTGAGTAAATATAAACAGTGAAGTGAAAGAATGTGACTGGAGAGCAGCGAGTGCTAAATGGTGTATTTCACAAGAATTTGAGTGTAAGCTTCCCTAGGAACCACACACGTCTCTGCAACACAGCTCTTAAGTCACCAGATAGACACCCTTTTCCTTCCAGATTGATACTCATTTTAGGACACCTCAGCTCCTGGCTACTGCTGGCTCTAAGGTATTTATTTTCTGAGAGACTGACTTTCACATCATGTAATAAATTGCTGGGATATATGGTGCATGCAGAGAACTGCTGGGTACATTTCAACTGAAAAACCAGACTGGATCAATCTCTCTGCATAGACGTATTTCTTTTGGGGGGTAAAAAAAACCAGGAAAAAAGGCAATAGATGATTTTGTTGAGGTCTTTTCCCCACAAAGAGGAAAAAAAAAGTAGTAACACCCTCTCTTTGCTTTTTGTTTCCTTTCTGATAGAAGTTTACTAAAATTGAACATTTTCAGAATTATTTTAAGCTTAATAACTTTAAAATAGATCTGGATCTGAAATTTAACTAATCAGAAATGAAAGAAACCTTTCCTCATTGCTTTTCCCGATGTTAAAGATTTTTCATATTATTGTGATCCAGTATTTTGGATTGTTGAGTCACTCCACAGAGAGACTGTGGAGCCCCCACCCGCTGTCACAGCTGTGACAGTTCCTACTATATTGAGATTTCTTCCATGTTCTAACTGCTTTGCAGTATAAATGGGCAAAGGCACTGCTTCTTTGCTTGGTCTCTCTGGAATTACTCAAAAATAAACCAGCACAGATCAGATAAACCCTACATGTTTTGTCTCTCAGATTCTTTACCATCTGGAACAGTTTCCTTAGGGCTCAAGAATTTTTCCTGAAGACCACCCGCCCACCAGGCTACTGAAACATGCTTGTGTCTTCCTCTCTCCTCCCCAAAAACTTCCTTTTGAACAGTATGAGTCAGTTACATGTTTCCTTATTATCGTCTGGTCTTATTGTTGGTCGGAGAGCAGCCCCATGTTGTCCTTTTACAGCCCTTGAATAGATGACAATCCTTCCCAGTGTACAGCGGATCCCCAGCCATGTTAACATTCAGGAGAGCAGAGCAGCTCTGCAGCTAATCTCTCCATCATTCCCATTTATCCTGTGCTGGTTTGATTTGCTGTTTTGGTGCATATGAATCGTATTCCTTGTGCAGGAAACGAAACCAGAAGTTCTACTTGATGTACACACCAGTGGTGCTTCACTCCCTTCAGGGACAAAAGAGATCCATAGCATACATTTAAACCATATGGATTTGGGATGTCCAGTCCAGTAAACCAAACATAGTCCGAAGTAAAATGCCAAATCACATGCACTCTAAACGAGACTACTGCACTGTCCTGGTGCTCTGCTCTTACTGTGCCTAATGGCTCACTAATGTAGGTAAAGCCAGAGGCACATAAAAGGTACAGCAGTTTTATATCATCAGCTTCCTAAAATCAATGAGTTCATAAGTTTCTGAGATCATTTAAGCTCCTGACTTATGTCTTTAGGCAGCTAGCAATATACAAGTCGTATCGTCTACAGTACCCACAGAGCTGAATTTGTTAGATGGTGTTACAATAATTAATGGATTTGTATGTGATAAAAAGATGGGGTGAGCAGAGAGATCATCTATCAGTATTTCACCTATTGGGAGCTATGATTAAGTCCTTGAAGTTTTGAGATGTGGTCAGGCTGTAGAGCAGTTTAGGATAACAAGTGAAGACTGTTATCAGGTCCAATTACTCTCTAAAGGAAATTAAGAGAGGCAGAATATAATTACTTGAACTGGAATGTAGCCAGAGTGTTGGGATGATCATTTGCTATATGACCATTAATGACTGTGGTAGAAAACTGTGGATTTAATGCCATGAGGTAAATATTCACTCTCACCAAGGAGTCTGCTCGTTAAGAATAATATGGATGCAGTCATAAAAGAATGTTAATTGAATCCTGTGTATGGGTGAGCATTCATCTTCTGAAACCAAGTATCAGCACTAACATCACTCAAAATACGTAGAAATGCTGTTCAACATCTGTTGGGGATAGGGAATTGAAAGGGCTTTCTGTAATTTTTTTGGTTCTGATGAAAAGGGATAAGATGAAATTTCCATAGTTAGCACAGATTGGCCTCTTTTGGATAATACAGAAGCAAACGTACAGGGATTCAAGCAAAATTGCTAAACAGAATGGATTTATCAGAAACTCTAGACATAAGAATAAGATTTTGAGATTTCATGGAAGCCAGAGTGTTTAGCAAATGATGTACTACTGTGCCTTTGTCCTTCTTCTGTCCTGAAAGTAATAACAAGATTTAGTATGTCTGTAGTCTTTCATGCATTTAGATTACCCTTCAATTGAGTTTCATAGTACTCCAAACCAGAAGGATAAACATATATATGATAATTGCTTTACCTTTCACTGCAGTGCAGCAGATACATAACCACATTATCGATAGAGGTGTGAAAAAAAATCAGTGCTTGACAATGTTCCAGGAATCTGAGGTAGTAAGAACCCAGTTAATACTTTTAACATAAGAAGAATATGAGAATAAAAGTTTTAGTCCTATGGCTATTTCTGTGCAATACTTAGGTCATCAGCTACCAAGATGGTTACACACATATTTTATTACACCCAACCTAGCAGTTCATGCTCAATTCCTGTTAGGATGCTGAGCACTACAGCAGTTGCCAGACTTTGAAGACTTTTAAAATACTTTGCTAGTGAGAGATGACTTGCTTAATTAGTGCCCACAGTGGCCAGCCCACCTGAAGAAGGGCATATCTAAGTTCTCTGTGTCTCTACTTCATGTGACACACAGGATCAGTCAGAAAGGTCCCTCTGCTGAAATATTAGAGCTGCATCCACAAACTCTCCTACAAGAAAGAGCTTAGAAGAGGCATTTCTGAGTCCTTATCAGCTATTGAGAAAGATCCTGAAATTATGTAATTCAGGTACAAAACTAAATCCTACTATCCACTAACGTAGTTTATTGCAAGTTTCTTTCCTTTAGTAGAACCGAATTTACTCAATAGGCTCCTGTGCTTACCAATGTTTTACAAGGAAGTTTTGATAGACTGTGAAAAACTTCAAATAGTAAAGAATTGGCCACTTAAAAATGCATGAGACTTGATCCCAAACTTGCTCAATTCCATGGGAATTTAGACCCCCTACATAGCAGGTGAGTCTTTATTTGAAACTGATGAGCTTGCAGGAAGGTTCATCCCACAGAAAATGGTAGACATTTGTGAATGTGATCAGGGGAGACAGAGAGAAATAGCAGTCTCTCTTCTTAGTGCTTTCCTGAAAGTCCCACAAGCCTTTTTGTGCTTCTAGAAGAGCCAGAGGTAAGAGACGTGTTTGATTTAAATGAAGAGAATCTTGTTAAAAATATTCAAGCCTCTGAGAGAGCTGCTTACATTAGCATGATTATTTAGTCTGGAAAAAGGACTTCATTGCAGTCATCTTTGGGAGGCCCAGAGCGCCAGCTGCAACTCCTGAAAAAGGAAATTCCAGCCAGCACAGAGAGTGCTCCTGTTCCCATTGCCCAGAATTGCCTGTGCGTGGCCAAGGCTTCTGGAGACTTCGAGACCCTCTCACCTTCTGCTTTTCTACAGTCAGAAGACAGCTGTCATAAACATGTGTTCTTTCTGAAGGAAAAGACCAGACCTGCCTTCTGAGGCACCACTGACAACTTTAATAACTTATCTGGCAGAGGACAACCAGAAGAAACCGGATCTGGAACTGGCAAAGAGACCTCAAGGTCAGCCCTATTTCAGCACATTGCATTTCATACTGGAATGTGAACAATAAATCCCATCGTGTCTTTAATAATTCAATAGTTTGCATGCTGGGAGAGGAGAAAGTCTGTGGTGTAGTGCATCAAGTTTTATGCCATTCTCTTACTTCTGAGCCTGTAAAGGCAGCTAACAGCACTTAACCTTACACTGCTGCTATTGCTGCACAGGAAAACATTCATTAAACTGTGTAACTCTGAGAAGAAAACCTTTAATTCATCAAACCATGTACATCTAAGGGGGATCTTTTATAACATCATTACATGAAGGGTGTGTTTTCTTCCTTTTAACTGAAACTATGACAGGTCAGTCCCTCAGGCACCTTGTAATGGTGGTGGCCATCCCACAGGTTGTGAAGGATTTTATTGACCATGAGGCCTTTCATACTGCTGCCTGGAATGAAGAGGAACTTTATTCTAGCAGAAATATACAGGATGTAGTGAGCAAACATGGGAGCTGGAACATGCTGCCTCATGCAGAAAAAAACCCTCCTGCGTACTAACTGCAGTAAATTAACTGCTCCATGGACCATCTCTGACATTTTATGGTGTCAGATGCTGTGCATGGGCAGGCATGTTCCCTAGTATTTTTCAGAATGAGTTTTCGAGAAGGAGATGATGAACTAAGGCTTGGACAGGTGGGTTGGCTAGAAGGAGGAGTTTTAAATGCTGTTGTAGTTCCCAAAATTCCTGCTCAGAGCAGCTGAGATGATTAAGCAGAGAGAAGGAGAAATCTGACTTTTTTTACAGGTATAAGCTTATAGAAAATTTCTTCTCCAAATACTTCTCCTCTGAGCTTCTAAAGGTGCTCTATTTTACTTCTACTCTATTGCTGTGAAGTTCCCATTCTGAGGCCTTGGGTCAAAGCTGCAGTCTAGCCTTTATTTCTAGCCTCCTGGTGTAGATCCATAAATAAATTAAACCCTCTTATGGTGGAGTAATCTTCAAGAATGCCTCAGCATGAATAAACTTACATAGCAAAACTATAACCCTTTCTCTGCAACTCAAATGAAGCTCATCTGATTTATATCTTTTGTTGTTATCATTAAGGACCACACTGAGAGTGACCAGGCTCCCCCGCTTCCTGGCAGATAAAACACCCAACGTACAAGAGACAGTAAGGGGTAGTTCAGGGGCAGTGGCAGTGCATGGGCCAAAGCCCTCCTGGCACAGGCAAACTCTTCGTCTGCCTGGCACAGGCACAGTCACGGCTGCTGGGGGTTTCTCTGCTGCCTGCCAAAGTCCGTGGCAAAAGGAAAAATCAAATAGGAAGTAACATTTAAGTTTGGTTTTAAAATTAAGATGCAAATCTGCTACACAAATATCCTACAGCAGGCAAGTCCAAAGGGAGCATGTTTCATTTTGGATCAGCTTAAATTTCTTAAACTAACTTCGCTGACATTTGTCTTGTGCCGGTTAATTTACTTATGTCTGCTTTACACGCTCGCACTAAGCACAGATAAAGTTCTCCACACAAAGGTTTATGCTCGCATGACAAATCTTAGGCTGTAACAGAAATGTTTTTGTATCACACTTGCCCTGTGCATCAGAACAGCCACCACTGCACACGGTTATTTGTTCTTGGCGGAACATTTGCTGTGTCACAGACAGGCTGTGAGGAAAATGGGAATAAGCCTTTTGCCAAGGAAGATGCAGAGCAGACTTGAACAGCTGCAGGGAGGAATGGAGGCAGTTAACACCTTGTGGGTAATTTTTAGCTGACCCTGGCTATCTTCTTTATCCTATAAGATATTAATTGAAAATATTTCATTAATACAGGTATTAAAAATATAGAGGGATCCAATGCCCTGTGAAACTCTTAGTGATTTTAGGAGGAGAAGGATAAAATTACTGTAGAAAATTAATCCAAAAAGTTGTAGATTTTTTTTCCCCCCAAAATATATCCTGTTCTAATCAGTTCTAATTCTCTTTTTTGATAAAGCTCGAGGAAGAATGAGTTTTGTAGAGTATTTTGAGAAGGGTAGAAGTTCTCAGTCTTCACCTGCCAATCCTCCCTCACCACAAACAATGCCTTTACTTGGAGGGTTACGTAGCTCACTTATTAAAAAAAGACGTTAGAGGGTCTCCATTTCTGACGGGTCTCCATTCAGTGTATCACAGTTCCTATCACTTCTTATGCCTGCTTCTGCCTTTCACGACAGATAGATAGATAAAAATAAACATGTGCTTCTAGTTCTGCTTTCTAAACCAACAGAAGTACACGCAAGCAGAACAATAACATCAGTAGCTCGGCGGTTTTTCCGTTGCGCTGTCACGATCCAGAGCCTGTTGGGGGAGCAGCAGCCACCAGCTCCCCGTGCCAGTGACCGAGCGTGGTCTGGCGGGAGGATCAGGGCCAGTCTCCCACCTTGGGGGATGGAGGAATGGAAATGTAGAAAAAAGCTCCTGCTCGCTTATGGGCAGGAAGGAGGGCAATTTTTTTCCATTCTAAAGCAACCTGCAATTTCAAGTTCTCTCTGAATACCTTTCAAGTGGATCTGCTGCAAAGCCTTTGGAGCCACTGTTATTTACAAAGTAGGAAAGTGCAGCCAATGCAGATTATAAGAGCTCTTTTCTAAGAAGAAAGCAAGAGGTATGCCCTCTTCCAGCATCCTACCAGGGCTAAAATTACTGTGGTTGCACTTGTAGGCAGGCAAATAGTAATTTAGCATGGTACTTTGCCTGTACAGTCATGGTGCCTGCAATGATTAATGGGTAGGTTAATTTTCTATATTTCATTCTGAATAAATAAATAAGTAAATGAATAACCTTCTTGTTAGTTCTCTGCATATTACACTATGTGCAAAGCCATCCTGGTATATACAGTCCCCAGGCACTCCACGACATTCATTTTCCAAGTTTACTCCAATCTTGACCAAATGGAACAAAGGAAATGTACATAATTTTTTCCTTTCTAGTTATTGTCCCAGGTGTTTTCATTGCCATTACTTTGCGTTTCAGTTGTTGAGTGACTCAAGTTGCTGGCACTGTTCAGAATAATTCCTTCCTCTCTCAGTCTTCTACCTGCACTTACAATGTTAAGTTTCCTGAAAATATTTACTATCAGAATACTGAATTTTTAGTATTTAAACATATTTGGGCCAAATTCAGAAAGGAAACAAATAGGTATGGATCTGACTTAATGACTTCAAGTTACCTCAAATAATACATGAATAAGCTGCATATTTATGAACTATGAAACCAGAGGATTATTCTGCTATGCTCTCTCTAAGTCCACTATACCCATGTTTTGTTTTAAATGACTCTGGGTACGGTCACCTTCTGTTAGCATGCCACTCTACATGGCGGTTTGTGCATGAGGAAGTTGATCATATCTAAAACAGCTGTGCTGCTGGGATGAACCTGTTACATTCTTTTAAGATGCACCTTTACATTATCTTCACACCCAAGTTAGTACCTTTGTGAAATGGAGGCTGCATTAAAAAAGTCTGAAATAAAATCAGGAAAACGGGCAAAAACTTCATTTTCACTGTGGCCCGGTACTTTCCCAATGCAAGAAAGAAATTTGGTCCTCCCTCTCCCTGTTGCCCAGGACGTTCTGCCATGCAAGATCCTGAATTTCACCTGTAATATTTTTATGATGATTTATTCAACTCTGTTCTGTCATCCAGAAGGATTAGTGGATTGCTAACTTCTAACATGTCTCTTTCTCCTTCCCTACTTTAAATGACTAATCAACTCACTGGGAGTTAGACACCAAAACCATTTATTTCTTTAAATGCTACCAGGCATCAAGCTCTGTCTCCAGCCATCTTTGCAATTTTGGTCTAACTCTGCACTTGTCACTCATAAGATCTACAGTTGTGGAAACTGTCAGCAGTACAGCAGTATAAAATTCAAACAGTCTCTGTGTGGTGGTGTCTGATAAGATAAGAAAAGTTATTTTGTGATTTCAAGATAGTTTTTCTCCTCTGGCAGCTTTTATGTCAGTGTTAAGGAGTTCTTGCACAGCATTTGGCTGTATTTTTAGGAAACAAATATAGTTTAGGAAACAGTTTACTTGATTTTTTAAGAATATAATAAAACTAACAATACTGATTTTTAAAGAAAATTAGGATTCCTAAATGAATATACTTAATATTCTAATATGTACATTTTACTATTACATTTCATCAGGTTTCACTCTATTTCACTGAAAAATATTTCATCAGAGAAGAAAAAAATCACATGATACAGCTTTCACAGAAGTACCATTATTATTTTGGTTAGTTGAAATGTTGAGAAATGGTAGTGAGGAAGACTATTTTGAAAATTTTAGATCGCCTTCTTGAAGATCTGGTATCTTTGGAATGGTGCAGAAAAAAAGTAAAATCCCCCAAATAAGACTTTCATTCTGCAGTCTCATTCTGGCTGGGGCTCATGCAAGGACATCATTTCCTGCTTGGGAAAAGGCTCTACTTTAACAGAGATGGTCCTGTTCTCATTTTCTTTATTTTCTGTTTATTTTGGACTAGCATATCTAAGACTCCCATAGTGTGTTACAATCATGAAACTACACTACATGCATTACCTGCTGCAGGCAGAGCCCCTCAGTTTCACTGGTATCTGTTCCAGGATCAAAAGTTTTCCTCTAAGCAAGGTGAGTGCAATATGACCTTGCAATTCCCTGTAAGACACTATTGCAGAAGAGATCTCGTTTCATACTGTGGCTTTTTGTATTTTTCCATGTATGCTTCAAATTCAGTCATGAATTCTTCAAATTCACTCCTGAGTGACTTTGCTGTGAAGTGGAGCCTCCCTAAGATTTACTACACGTATTCTGGAGCGCTCCCCACATGTGTGCTGCCATCTCTGCTCATCCAGCAGCCACGGTCTCTGCACTGCAGGGTCCTGCTTTCAGAAAATAAGTCTCCCCAGGAGCAGGGGTGCAATGAGCAAGTAAGGCTGTGAGGAGATGCCTGGCCACATTGTAATAAAATATTAATGACATCAATTGGAAATCAATATCAGTTTTATACTCCTTACAGAGTCAGTGCTAGATTTAAGCTAACGTAGAGCACTTCTGAAATACTCGAATGCTCAAATCTGTACCTGTGTGCAAGGGAGAAACTCGCAGAAATGAATTGCCCCACACAAGCCTTTCCTGAGGACTGTACGCTCCACTTCTGCAGTCTAATTCTTATCCCGCTTTATGATCATACCTAGCAGTTCCTTTCCTCCCACTGCCTGTACAGTGCAGCACAGAAGTTTTCCCCGTATCCCTGCTGTCATAGAAGTTTTCCCCTTTCCACTGCTCCAGAAACCGTGCAAACAGACCTGTTGATAGGCCTATATCTCAGCATTATCCTGTGGGACACAGAGCAGACCACCCGGTGCTAATGCTGGCCCCAAGACAGCAGCACTGCCCACACCACATCACAGCGGGGAGCTGGGGTGAGGGCTTTCCTGACTGCTGAAGTCCTGACTCTCAGGCAGGGGTGGAGGTATGCTGTGACCTTGAAGTCCTTCTGAAAATTATGGTTAAAAAGTCTAAGAAATTTGCTGTAAGTCATGTCCCTTTCCAATTTTTCCCTGTTAAAGAGAAGGCAATGTGTGTTTTTTCTAAACAGGACACAGCATTCATTGTCCAGTGGTGTGCTCTGGAAACTAGGCTTAAAAAACTTTTGCTGGCAGCTTAGAAAAGTATAACAGCATATTTACATTTCCTCAGTATGGATCCTAGCTTGGCACTTGGGCAGGCAAGTTTTGGAAATTTTGGACAAAAGTATGGAGGGCTGCTGGAATCCATTTTAACAGCTAATATGCTGAACTTCTAAGTAAGTGAGGTTGTGTCAGCATATCTTTTCAAAAGATTGAACTATTTTTTATTACATTGAAGATTTGTTCTTTATCAGAATGAAGAACTGAAGAGGTTTAATAAATGCGTTTCTCCCCAGAATCCTTTCCCTTTGAAAATTTTACCTGCACTGACATCTAAGGGTCCAATTCACAGACCATGGACTTGGTGACAATGTTCTTCTTTAATGGCAGGAGAGGTCTGACCCAGGCCCCCAGGAGAAGACCCAAAGCCATCATTACATGCAATGCTCATCAGCCTTAAGTACCACACAGCAGACATTTGAACAGGTTTTTTGTGTGGGGGTTTTGTCTTCAGTGTTTCTGTGGTGTGTGACTGAATTGAACATTATAAATATCAAATAGGCCTGTGGTCAGACTGCTGTGGCTGCAGCATGTACAAGGGAAAAAGAGAAAGGAACTCTTTGAAACTTATAATTTTCCTCACTTTGTTTTCTGTGTATTGTACTTTTAACATTTTAATATCCGTGTCTATATTTAGAGGCACCTGCCAGTCTCTTTGGCTGCAGCACTTCAGAGACCACAGCTGTAGTGTGCCAGCTCCACTGCAACTGGTTTTGTCCTCCGGTTTCTTTTGCTTCAGGTAACTTTTACATGTAAATATATTTTGCTCCCTATTCTGTAGGACTGAAGAACCACCGGCTAGTCAAAATGGGGAAAAGAGCCTGCCAATAATAAGTGGATCTTTCAGAAACATGATTTAAGAAGTCTTGACTGGAAATCAATTAAAGTCCATCACGGAGTATTTGAACTTCAAGACATTTTAGTATGACACTGAGGCAGGAGAAAACACCATCAGAGTTCTTTATAATGGAAAGATCCAGTGTTTTCATAAAGAGATAAAAGCAGAGTTTCCAAGGACAGAACACACTCCCTCAGACTTTTGCACAGGATTCAGACTAAACAACCTGAATTTAATTGAGATTTTCCTTTCTCTTTTCACTAAACCCAGCAGTCATGCTGTGCAGATCTGTGTGGTTTGTGTAAACAGCAAAGTCAAGGTGTTTTCTTACATTTCTAATAATAGTTTTAACCTCTAGTCTGTGCATGTCCCAAGACTGGGGACATCCATCTGGGCTCCTCATGTTCCATCTATGCTATCTTCCCATATGCAATTGTGCTTGCGGTTTTTGATAAAAAGTCAGTCTGTTAATTATTCAAAAAGGTTTCTATTAAAGAACTAGTCATGTCAATCACATCTGTGGCCTCCTGGCTCATCCTCACCCAACCCTTCACAGAATAAGGCTGTTCTGGCAGTACAGCCCCCTGTACTTTCTAGTACAGCCAGCAAGTGCAGTATGTGCTCATACCTGAGAGAAAAAGAAACAGGCGTTGCATTGCAAGCCACCATATGACTGTACAATGGTTATTTTAAGTAATTTTTATGTAATTGCTTGAAACTCTCTTGGAGGTTACTAATTTCAGAAGTGTTTTAAGGGGATTGCTTTAAAAAATAGTGGTTATCATTTAATAAATGCAGTGATTTATGGGCCTTTCCCTCCATTTTATTAACAAAATTCTAGAACAATTAATTTTAACATTTAATCACTGCTTTTTAAGGTTTTTTTTTAAAGAAAGGTCATCATATATTTTATGTGAGTGCTGAAACACAGTGCCTATGTCAGACTTTCTCCTGTTTCCTGCACATAGACAGATATAGTGAAAAATAATTATTTCATTCTAGGACTCTTTTCCGTATTCTCTGTCCAAACATCTTTTCTCTCTGGCATAACATCCTATTTCACCTAACGTGTGCTCATCCTCAAGGTCCAAATCTCTCAAGTGGTTTGTAGGATATTGTTCAGTGATAATACGTAATATAGGGACAGTGTATCACATCCACTGACGAAGGGCACAAAACATACACAGGAACAGTAGGGTTTGCAAGAGAGTGACAACAGGCTGCAATACAAAGCAAGAAGCAACACAGGCAGTTTTACAGTGAAACTTGAAACTATCAATGTTTATAGTATAGATTAAAAATATATATATATATAAAAACCAGATAAGGCCGGTTCGGGAAACAAATGTCTGGTAAAGTGCGAGAATGGGCAAGACAGTTCTATAGAAGGTATCAGATTGCACCTGGAGAACAGAGAAGCTAAATTTAACCAGCAAGGAGAAGTTTGCAACAATACATCTTAACAGTGTGGTTAAGCAACATAAAAACACTGAAATCAGCCAGAGATTCTGATATTTAATGCCTCATATCCCAGGAGCTGACTCAACAATAGCACAGCAATATTTCAACATACATTTTACAACATATTTCCCTTGCCAATGTGCTTAGGCCAATCTATAATTAGATATAATAATTAGGAGCCAGGTAATATATTATTTGAGTTGAGTATCTTGCAGTAAAGACACACACTTTTCTTGCTTGTAGAATTTTCCTTAAGCAAACTGTATTTCTTAGGGATTGCCAGCTCACCTACTTTGATTACTGCTTTTTCAGTTTACTTGAATTGCAATGATTACTGTTTGTCTGCTTTATTCTCAGTCACCTACACTTCCACATGAGCTAAACCACAGATGAAATAGAAGTTGAGAATTTGAAATTTTAGTTTGTGTAGTCCCATTACATTATGGCTCCTACATATGTGGGGTTTTTTTCAGGTTACATCTCAGTGAAAGTGAGGTCAGATCTCCCTGTCAGGGCTATCATATAAATCAGCAGAAACTGTTCCCTTGACATGTTTAGCAGAGGCCACTTCCCCTCCAGGTTTGTTACCTTCTGCTGGCCTCACTGTGATCCCTAAAAGAGGAACTGCACATGGGTACAAACAGTCCTGCGTTGCCTTTTGCCTCCTTTGCAGATGCATCTGGAAACCCTTGGGAAGGATGATGGCAGGGATCTCCCTGTGTATATCAAAAGGTGGCCAGTAAGATTAGCCATTTTAATCTAGGGTTCTAGCTACCATGCTTAGGACTTCCAGGTTTTCCAAGCTGCCATGGAAACACATATAAAGATTTACGGGGAGGGGGGAGAAAAAAGACAAATCTGGGAAAGGCAGTACTGTTCAGGGGACAAAGTTTAATCCTCATTAAGTGGTGTAATGTTCAATATGATTTGCTGTACTGCAGCTTTGTTAGTCAGCTAAGAGCTTGATTTTACAACTGTGCTCACATACAGTTAACATTTTTATTTAAGAAATCCCAATAAAGGTAACATGCCCTTGTGCTATAGCTATGACTTGAAAAATAACTGAGTTAAAGCTGAGTTTCTTTATATGGCACTTAAACTTTAATAGTGTTTTTTTTCTTTTATTGATCTTTTGAACACTTCATTTGATAACCAAATGTAGAAGCAAGCTGAATCACCCATTCCAAAGCTTTAAGGCAGGACTGGGCATACAAAAGTCTGAAATCTGAATATTGAAAGATCACCTTTCATCTATGATACTAAAGCAAAACCTCCATTTCCTCCTCATCTTCCTGAACTTTGGAGTGGCCTGATCCTGTCAGCCTGTGTAGAGGCTGTGGAAGAAAACACCTGAACTGCAATGCCGACCTTGGCTACAAATTGCCACCTCTTCTAGACAATTTTCTTCCATGCATCACGTACCTTTACTCTTACTGTGAAACAATTAAAGTGATGCAGTAGTATTCAAATAGCACAAATACCCTGTGTGGCCTCACAGCCTGCACCAGCCGTGGCCCTGGTGCTGGTGGCACTGTCCTGTTGGGGGCACATTTGCTGAACGTGCAGCTCTTCAGCCAGGATAGGCTTCGGATTTCTCATCCTGGCTATGCTACGCAGTGTGATTAAATTAGATCTCTTACATTGTTCACTGACTTCTGGTAAATTACACCTTTGATTTCTGGTCCAATGAAAAGGTGCTAATTATCTTTTTAAGTGCTCATTTAATGTTCTGCAGTGACATAAAGCATGAGTGCAGCCGCCTGCATGCCCAAACCTTCCAGAGGTTTCTCCCTGACTGCTCATTGTCATCAGCCGTTTTTATTTTATCTCTGCTCCTTTCCTCTGTCCCTCCAAGACACCTGCTGTGTGCCAGTTCTGCAGCTGAATAAATCTACAGCGTTGTTTGCTGCAACTGGCTGCATTTTAACCCATTAGAAAAAAAAAAACCAGCGTCCTGTCTGCATTGCCCAGCTTGCATTATGATTTTTCTCTTAGATGGAGCTTAGCAGACCTCACTTTGCAAATGGCTGCCCCTAGTCTTCCCTTGAGTAAGAGGTTTATCTGGGGAAGCATTTCACCCAGGCCTTACAGGGCCTGCACCTGCCCATTCTGTAAATAGCTTATAGATGCTCTCTGCTGTTGAGGGTGTTTATGTGACCAGCGGCACCCGGAGGCCAAGGTGCCCAAAGCCACCCACCAGGGCCTGCACACACACATCCCTGGGGAGCAGCTGGTGCCAGGGGCTGTTGTCTCTCTGCAAGCAGCCCACGGCCTGGGTTCTACATCTCCAAAGTGGTGGGACCCTGGCACAGCCTGTGGATGTCCCTAACTCTTGGATGGCTGGGGCACAGTCCTGCTCTCAAGCTTCTCACTTCAGTCCGGGTCCCTAACCTTGACACTGAGGACTCCAATCTCAGCACTTCATCTGAGTCATATCAAAATTGTGGCTGCTTCCCAGCCTCCCACCTCTCAGATGGGCACATGGAAGTGGTTCTGCAGAGGGATTTTCACGGCTGCTCTGTGGCAGCCCTACCTCCCCTCTGCAGGGAGCAGCTCCTCCACTCTGGTGGCCCAGCTCCCTCTGTACTGGCTCTGAGCTCAGGTTTTCAGTGGTGGCTTTACTGCAATGGAAGCAGAGGCTTAAAATGCATTTGTCACTTAAGTGCATGTAAAAAACCTGCCAGATTCTAACGTCTTGTATTTAAGTAGTGGAAAAAACCCAAAACACTGCTTTTCCAATTGCTAACACCATCCCTGCTGGTTCTCCCTGGGCATTCTGCTGGGTGCCCCCAGACCATCAGTGTTCCACAGCTGTACAATGGGCAGGGTCTGTCCCAGGCTCGGGGTTACCCTGTCCCTGGCAGGTCGCAGTCTTGTGCCAAGCTGACAGCCAAAAATGTTTCAGTTTGAGTTCTCTAAATGGTGAAAATCCAGCGCAGAAGGAGACTGGCAGTGACGGCACCCAGTGCCCTGCCTCTGTGGGAGAGGCTGCTGATGAACTCACACTTTTATTACAGCTGGACCAGGCTGAGGCTGTTTTACAGGAGATTTTTCCCCTCCCAGTTTGAGCACTGTTAAACCTTTTCCATGTTAGCTCTGGTTGCCGCAACCTGTTGGCCGTGGCTCGGCAGGGGCTCTGCTCACAACTAACAGGCACAGCCGTGCTCCCGGCCACTCTCCCGGGACAAAATGTGTTTGTGGAGCACAGCAGTGGCCAGGTTCAGCAGGGCTGGCCAGCATGTGCTCATCTGCTTCTATTAGATTTCTCTTTAAAAGCACACTGGCTTATTTTTTGTTGTTACTTCCAAAGAAGATTAAATATGCCCTAGTTTGAACTTGAAGAATTATTTTGCTTTCACTCAAACATCCAGCTATGCAATATGAAACCCAGGCTTGTGAGGCTGCTGCATGAGAACTGGGTTGCCCCCACCTCCTCTTGCAGAATCCTGCTGCCAGAGGTTTTATTCCCTAATCATTATCAAGACAAATATTCCCAGGTGCCATAGTGAAGCTCAGTTATTTAAAAAAAAAAGAAAGAGAGAAAGAAAGAAAAAAACCCCACAAATCAGATCTCAAACAGCAGTTAACTTGCTGTACCATCACTCGCTTGCTAAGTGCCAGGGATCCTGCAGATGTTTATGGGAAGGAACCCACAGCAGTGAAGCTGCTCCCTCTGACTGAGTGTGCATCTGGGCCATGCACCTGCCTGACTCTGTTCTGTACCTAGACCCAGTTTGTCCAGTTGCCCCCACCATTACACACATTTGCTACTGCACTCCTTCATGGAGATGACACCCATAGAGAGGGGACAGCTTCACTTCCAGGCACCACAGCAGAGACAAAAGAATTTGGATTACATCAAAGTCTGTTCCTTAACCTGAAGCCAGGCAAACAGTACCTCGGTGTGGTTTGTGCCCTCAAGTGCCTCCACAGCTCCTCATGCCACACAACATTCCTCCAAGGAAGCAGGTTGTATTTGTGCCATGCTGGTGCAGCATCATATGTCAGTGCATCTTCTCTTCTTTGTGGGCACTTTGGACCCAAGTGTCTCTTTTACATGTGTGTGGTGAAGGTGCTGATGTTGTCAGTGGACAGATCAGGGAAGCCCAAAATTATGTATTTTGACACGGCCACTCCAAAGGACCGAAGTCCAGAGCACTGTGGACGTGATTCAGCACAATCCAGTTGACCCGAGGTCCTGGGTTCCCTCTCTGGTGTGCCCCTTGGGATGGGATGGGGTGACAGCATTTTTCTGTTCATTGTGATCAATACTTCCAGCTTATATCTCTACAGGCCCTTTCCTGCACTGAGCCCTTTCACAGTGAAATAGTGTTTGCAGACAAATTCTAATGAGGCCAGGGGGATGTAAACACATCCACAAGATGTCCTTAAGAAGATTTTTCTTGGAGCAGCACTTCTCCTTTCCAACCTCTTTTAATATGTCTGCATTGAACAGTAAACCAATGCTGAGCTAGCCACAGTAGTCTTCAGAACTCAGTCCCTACCAAAACTTTATACAGTCCTTTATAGTTTGCATATCTCTTCACAGGTCCCGAACATGTAGGATTGAGAATAAATAAGACTGTGTCAAGTGGAGAGGTCTACCCAGATAGCAAGAAATTTTTCCATACATAGACTGACAGAAAAGACTCATTTCTTTATTTACATGTAAACTGGGGAGAGTTGGTAGTTAGCAGTGATGTTTATGAGCTATTTATGTCCAACTTGTGAGGTGAATTGTTCTTTGTTGGTTTATTTTGAAGAAGGGAAACCTCAATGCATAAAAATATGGGAGTGTAGTTGAACTTGTTGGAGGCATAATTTTTCTAGCTTAAAATGTATTTTTGCATTTCAAGGAATACTGAGAAGGTAAGTCATTCTTTCAGACTAGTAATTATTTTTATCCTAAGAAGCTGTGAAGTTAAATTGTTAACCCAAGATTTTTGACATATGTGTGTGATATATTAATGACCCAGTCCATTCCCCCAAGGAGCCACTTGGTTTTTAGCTTTTTAACTACTTTTTTTATTTATATTGAGGAAAAAATCAAACTCTCATCTGGGACTTTTTTCATTGACATTGGTATGATTGCTTTGGGCTTTTATAAAGGAGAATTAATTAAGGGCACTGATTCATGATTGAATCAGATTCACCTCTGGTGGCTAAAGAGGTTACTGCTGAGGTGACAACCTCAGCTCTTCTGAACACAACAGGAGTCATGAACCGGAGATCCCTCCTGCTGCACCTCACAGCCCAGCATGTTAACATAAATTGAAATCAATAGATGTTGGAATGAATGCACCACGTGCTGTGAACTGGGATGGCCCAAGAGCAGGAAACTACCCCTTCTGCCACCCCTTCTCCAGCAACTTCTGCCAGAAGGGTGGGATGGCTGTCAGGAACTAATAGATTTTTCTGTGGTCCAGGGCCTGCAAATGCCCTTCTGTGTCTTACCATCTAGCTACAGTGTGAAAAGCTGGATATTAAATATCACATCAAGCTGGATTTTTGTTAGACTCCTGCATCCACTTGACTTGGCTAGCACAGCTACTCTGGTTGATTTCAGAAGGAGTTTTGTGTAGGTTTATGGCTCTACAAAGCAATAAGCTAAATTCTGCATAATTTTACTTTGAAATAAGCCAGACAAAAGATATTCTTCTCAGTTCACATCACCATTCCCTGCACAATAAGTATTTTACACAAGATTTTAACTCAAAGATGGGAAGAGAGCCAAGAATGAGTTCCCAAGGTATACAAAACCTTACTAAATTGGAGCGTAATACTAGGAAAAAAAGTGCACATGCAGATGTGAGTTGAACTGATCTTCAAGGGGACAGTGCTTGCTTTTGCAATCCTATTCTCATTTCTACAGCTGCTGGTGATTAAAGCCTAGACCATTGTAGCTACTGCCACTAAAAGAAAAGCCTAAACAAAAGTAGTGTCTCCGAGAGGAAAAGTTGAAAACAAGGTGCTGGTATCTGGCTGTTAACACCTTAGACAAAAACCAGAAATACAGCTGGATAATTTTTTCAACTTAAGAGACACTTTCATCACACAGGAACATTAAAAAAAAAGTGATTCAATGTCAGTCAAAGTTAATTGTGAATTTGTGCAAAGTTCAGTGAAGTAGGTTCTGCAGGTTTTCTTGGAAGAAAACAACACATGATTACATTCTTCAAATGCTTCTATTTTTGTCTAAAACTTGAGTTAAATATTTTAATAATGAAGGAGGAACAAGACATCCCAAGTAAACTAGATGGTTTAGGGTTATCATGTCTAGAGCAGACAGAGATAGGGACCTTTTTTCAACAGCTTTTGTTTTTAAACACATGACTTCTGTTCATATAAAGTATCAAATTTTTGCAAATTATGCCCCTTTGTCATTCATCTCAATTTCTGACAGTTTTATATGTCAATACACAGCAATTCACTGAATTTGGCCCACAAACTTCTACAGATTTCACCTGGTATCTGCAGACTGCATTTGATCTCATACCTGCCATATAGTCATTTCAGTAAGAATACATGTGATGGCAAAAATGTACAACATTCTCATAACTAGGCATCACGAAACATTTGGCACCACTACTGGGTTGTAACTTAGGAACAATAGTGCTAAAAATTGAAAGACTCACCCAGAAGGGCATCTTCAGTCATTCTTCCTAGCACAGGCTGATTTCTGTCAGGGATTTGGGTCAGGTGTGGGGCTGTGTTGTCATTACCTTATTACTACGTGCAGCCCTCCCTCTGCTCACTTTCACCGGGAAGGGCGAGGTGGATGAGACACAATCTGGTTCTCACCAGTGAATGACCAAACCACCACAAGTCTGTCTGGTTTTGCCACCCTTCTCAAGACTGCAGTTCTCCGTGTACTCTTGTATGAATTGCCAAACTTAGCACCACTCAGGCCATGGGATTAATTTTAATTTAAGAAATCCTTAAGGTTTTCACTATTTACAGAGGGCTGCCACCCATAGCAATCGTGGTTATAATCTGCAATGAGCAGATTCCTACTGCTTTCCTCGCAAAGGGGGAGAGGTATAAGGAGTGGCACTTCAGTTCTTATTTTGGTTATGAGTCATCAGCTCTCACCTTAAATACTAGGGCGAGGTCTCCCAATCAAAGAAAAAATTGCTCTAATCGTGAAAGAAAAGTAGCCAAGCCTGGAGAGAAGTCTTAAACTGATAGTTGTGAGGGGTTTAAGTAATCCCCAACGATAGTGAAGCCAAAACCCATACAGCAGATGATATTTTTTTAAAAAAGCAGGGACACTGCTGGTTTAGAAAAGCCATTGAGATTGTGCCCATGCCTGTGACTCTGTGGCATCTCACAGGATCAGGAAACTTCTTATTTTAAGTTGTATTCTTTCCGAAAAATTAAGCTTTCTGTGTCTTTCTCCCAGCACCTAAATTGCTGACCATTATAGCAGTACTAGATTTGCTAATTCTCAGACTTCTGGAAATAAACTACCACTATTCTGAAGCAGAGATCTGGTGCTTGTGCAGAGCAGAGCCCCTGACCTGGCTCCTCCATGGTGCAAACCTACACTGAGCTGTGAAGAAGGCAGCAAGGAATGCTGATTTATACCATCTGAAAAGCTGACCCAGAAGCTGGAGTAAATGGGCTTGATCTAGCAATTCCCAACATCCTCACACTCCAGCAGTATTAACGATCAATTAGGAGGCACTTTGTTTCCATACCGCAGCAGCAATGGCTTTAGCCCTCCCTGGAAAGGGCACAAAAGGGCAGAGGGCAATGGCAGAGCAGAGAAATGACAAAATAAAGTGGGGAGAAACCAGGGACTCTCAGGAACCTAACTGCAAATCTCGTAACAAAATGCAATTGGACAGAAGGGACTTGGTTTCAGATGTAAAGTAAGCTAAATAGGTGAAAGACTTCTCTTTAAACTGTCATCATTAATTTAAGCCAAACTTAATTAAAAAAATAAACTGAAACAGCTGGGTGTAGGAAGTGGCTGGCTGACCTCAGTGCTGAGGCTGTTTTCCTTTCTCCTTTTAAACCATTGTTCATCAGCTTCCACTTAAGGCAAACCAGAACCGTCAGACTAACCACAATCAAAACCATAGGGCTTGCTTGCATCTAATATTTCTCTCTGTGTCATGACATCCATTAAAAAAAGTGAGGAGTATCACTGGAAAATCTCTTTTACATGTTTGTATGATGCCATGCTATGCTACCTGAATGAGAGGACCAGTGAAAAACTTAAAGCCTCAAAAGCATCTTCTATTCCAAAGGATCTTTGAATGTGCTTATGTGCTTAAAACATTTGAAAAACCTGATTTCTGCTTCTTCTACATAAGCCTCTGAATAAAAGCAAACCCACTGCCTCCTCTCTGCCTCTTACCCCAGTCATCCTTTGTCAGGCCGGGATAAATATGTGTCAGATGTTTGGGTTGGGTACCATCCTATGATGGGTGTTTTCAGAGCCTCTCCTACTACGTTTCTACCTGGTTTATTCCTGCAGAAATGTGGTACAAATACATGCTGATGGCTGAAAGTCAGCCTGCTTCTGCTCTGGGTGGAAAACCGCACACTGCTCCTCTGGAGGGTCATTGTGGAGCATTACACAAAGCATCTAATTTATTTGATTCCCCAATAGTGGGAATATGATAAGCCTGCCCCGAAAACTTTCTAGTCTTAATGTCACTGGGCTAGTCCAGCCCAAGGGCGGGTTCATTCCTGCACCTCTGTCACAGTGGAGTCCTCTTGGAGGGCAGGTCTTCTTATGGCTCACCCACTATTGATTTTCTGTTGTGGGATGTCCGACAGAACATCTGTTTCTATTTGAGAATACTACAGTGTTATTGAAACTCATCAATTCTGCAGTAGGAAGAGATTACCAACATGCAGCACACTCCTATACACTTCTACAGATCAAGTGATAGTTTCTGAGAAAAGTTATTCCACAAGTAATCAATTACCCTTCTGAAGGAAACAAGATCTCTCAGGTTTTTTCTTAGCTGATAGTCATCAGTGCCCTAAAGCACATCCTTTTTACTTTGGTGGGACTTACTAATGTGTCTGAAGTTAATAATATGCTTAAGACCCATATTTCAAGAGTCTGAAAGAATTACATAATGTAAATCATCATCCTACCTTTGCAGGGCTTGTCTTAGCTTGGAACAGGCATCAGAAAGTCATTCAGGAGCTGTTATGTTTTACCACACAGAGAATAGAACTTAAAACAACACATAACACCACACCAAGACGCAGGGTGGAATAATGTAAATTTTTGTAGTAGTGAGAAACCTTAAACTGATTCATCATGGTAACAAAATGGTGGTTACATCACAGTTCTGCTGCAGAGAGGAACACTGGTGAATACACAGGTACCATGTACAGACAACAGACTACAATATTTTTCAGTATCTCAGTATCATATGGCCACACTTTGGCATTTCAAATATCTCAATCTGCAAAACTTTGATTTTAAATCTTTTTTTTGGTGTTAGTTATCATGTCTAGATTCCCAGAACCACTGTAACAAAGTAGGAGTTTCTGGTGGTTTTGTGTGAGTTCTCTATCCCTTTTAAATTAGTCTAGTTAATGCATTTTTATCTCAGTGACACTTGTCCTTCCAGCCCACTGCCATGGCTACCAGTTGTATAAAGGCTTTGAAACACCTACTGTCATGTCTGGATCATTTCACACATTTAAAAGGACCATCTATGAATTCACTGTTAAAAAAACACATCAAACTCAAACCCATGGTGGTTTTGTCTGTGGAAAGGAAATGGTGATCTGCCCATTCACAGGATTAAAGTTACCTCGTTTCTTTCTGTTCTGGTTAACTTCTAAAAATCATCTGTGACCATTGTGGATGCACTCAGAAGTGTGCAAACCGCGGCAGGAGCTCGTGCTGTAAAGGGCAGAGCGTTCCTGGGCGCCGCGCCGGGCGCGTCCCACTGCACTTACCTGGGGCACTGCTGAGCAAATCCCAGAGCCTCTGTCCCCTCCGTGGTGGGGGGCAGGAGCCAGGACTGCAGCCACCTGGAAATGTTGGTTTTGCCTGGCCCTTGCTGCAGGGGAGCCCAGGACCCATGAGATGAGCAGCATGAGCTGCCTTCCCAGGCTCTGCAGCACCTCGTGTAGCTGGAGTGGTGGTAGAAAAAACAATGGAGGGAATTTTCCCTGAAAAGCTTTGAAATCAATATTCCAGTAAATCATCAGATTCTGAAGAATAAACAGGTTGTCCCAGGATAAAGCAATTAATTTGTTTTACTCTTCGACCTGCTAAAATGCAAAAATTGCTGTGGAATTTACTCGGTGGTGACACGTTCAAGCAACAGAGCAGTCTCCATTAGTGCTAGTGTTTTTCTAATTACAGCTATAAATAAAACCTAACCTCCATCCTGATTCAAAATGGATTCCATGGACTGCCAGGTGCATAGGTGATGCAATGCAGAGAGATGAATGCGGCAGCATTTGCATCATCATATTGACTTACAACTCGGGGGTTAATTATTGCATTCTTTTGCCAAGTACCGGGACAGCCATTTTTAGTCATTTCCAAAATGCTAAAAAGAAACTTGACAGCTTCTCATTAGATTAGAATAGACAAGATGCTTGAATCAACAGTGAAATTTTATTAGGGATGCTCAAGTATAAAAACAAGAGCTTTTCATTTTGATATTGTATACTTTGTGCTGTATTGATTTGTTTTTATTGATTTTTAATAAAAAAGTGTAAGTGTTTCTCCAATGGTGTAAATTAATTGTTATTGTGCCACAGAAAACAGAAGACTGCACCACAGTAATTAACATTTCCTGGCAAGGAACCTCGCTGCTGAAATGGGCTTTAAAGCATATTTTGACATAGCACAAATGTGAGCATATGCCTGTGAGGGGGTGATGTGGCAGGCACGGCAATCGCTCCGAGGACTCGGATCCAGCAGGAGCCCTGGCAGCTGCACAAGGTCCCGTGTCCCTGAGCTCACCTGAGGCATGAACAGGCTCCCAGCCCTCCTCCCGTGTTCTTCACACAGCAGCCTGAGGACGGCAGTGGATGGCCGGTAGAGTGTACCACTGATGTAGCAGCTATTTTAGAGGCTTCTCTCCAGACCTCCGAGGTACAGCCGTGACACCCTTCTGAGACCTTCAGTTCTTGGCGTCCATCCTCTGTCACATCCAAGATGCCCCCTGTAGGTGTAGGGGGCTTCCAGGCTGTTTGGCACACAGAGAGGCCCTCAGGCCTGGCTGGAACTGCTGGGCACTGTAATGGAACAAGGAGCTTGCCATTACCAAGGTCCTGCCAAACAAGGGCACATGAAACACCAAATACAGCAGGTACCTCCAGTGTCAGCTGAAACACGGAAACTTAAGATAAATGCCTCTTCTCATCCTCTGTGAGGCACCTTTAGAGGACTTGAGCAAAATTCTGTAGAATTAAGTCAATACAGCCAATTCCTAAAAGATTACAGCTTAACTAAGAAGGAAAAAAACCCCGCACCTTCTCACTATGTAATCAGTAAGGAAAGGGAGGTACAGATAGCTGAACAGATTAATTAGCAGCTGGGAGATGAATACTACTGTGTTAGCTACTGTAACTTAAACCGACTCCATCCCTTCTTTTGAGACCATCTACATTACAGAGTAATTATAAGCTATCTGCTACAATATAGGAAGCTCTTCTTAAATAAGTTAAAACACATCCAGTGACAGTGATAAATCCATTAATAAAAAAAGAAAGCTCTGTATACCTTTTGTTGCACAACCAAGCTTTCTTCTTTTGTAGTCAGTTGAGAGAAAATTTTGATAAAGCAAATAACATTTTATGTCAGCAAAATGGCTCCATGTAAACACATCAGCAAAACCCAGGAGATGGTCTGCACATACCCTCAGACAGAATGTAAAACTACTGGTGAAGACCAACCCTAAAGCTGGAAGTGGCAGGGCATGGAATATTTAAAGGAAACTCTATATGAAGAGAGCATCTCTGCAGGAAGGGAGAGCCCAGAACCACCCTGACTGCTGTAGTCACCAAAGTCTTCAGACTTACAGCTGAGAGAATAGCTAAAGCCCGCCCTCCAGCTCAGGAATCAGCATCCTTTGTCCTCTCAGGCATCTGGTTTATATCTCTTGTCCTAATTTCCTGTGTCAGGGAAGCTTAAACTATTATCAACTCCCTGGTTGCTAGTTCTGTGGTGAAGACCCTATATCTAGGCAAAAGCTGAAAGACTTGTGTAATCAGGCAGAAGATTTCTGTAACTGTTTTCTTTTCACTGAAAGGGATATAAAAGTGCAAATTGATAGTGCTTTATGTTTTGCTCAGAGAAGCAAGGGTAACATGAATAGGTAAATCTGATCCCTCACCTACTTTCCCAAAAGTGTAACTAAAGCTCAGGTTATTTCTTTGTACTCCATCCCACTTCTATCTTTCCCTGTTGTGCAGATCTTCACCGGAGGGTCTTGCTGTGGCATGCACATCAGACTCAAAAAGAGTGCCCATATGTTATTTAGCCTTTGGTATACGTCATCCAAGAAGTACCAATGATGTTTTTGTAGGAGCACCAGCATGGTCCAACTATCCGGGGCAGAATTCAGTTCTGGGGTGTGCTAGAAGCTCCTGTGTGAAGTTTCTGTGAGACATGTTTCAATAATTTGGGACAATTTAACTAGATATTGTATCAAAATAAAATCATCTGGCAAGGTAATATGCTGCTAGATAGTCTTTGCATTGTCAGATGTTGATTTTTGCCTGCAAAGGGCAGTTATTGGTGTACACATATTCCCAAGTAGTTCAGACATCCTGCTTGTTGGTTGTTTACAAATGCTCCCAAATCAAAGCCTCAGATTCCCAAACCTTGATATTTCAGACAGATTTAGAAATAAAAGAAAAAACCACTTTATTCCATCAAAGTAATCTTTTTAGTTATGAGATTAGTTATAATACAAAATTTATTCTTCAAGAATACCATTTTCTGCTCTCAGCCAATTTTCCAAAAGCGCTGCTACTGGATAAATGACTCAGAAAGCTTTAGACCCGACAAGCACAGCCTATATGAGCACGTGGTATAAATTAAGGAAGTTGTCCTATGTTGCTTCAGCTGAGGATGTGATGTTCAAATTTTGTCTCTGTTTTCATATAGCTATATTTGACATCACGAGCCTAAATCTGAGAAATTAGCAGCAAAACTCTTACTGGTATAAGTGGAAGACTGAGATGGGCAGGACTGCCTTCAAACAGACTCGATAGTAGTCATCTGTCACTAAAGTGACAAAAAGTATTAACAAGCACACGAGCAAGATGAGACCCATAAGGCAAGAGCAAAGCTATGGGTGGTTCTAACTCCACTTGGTAGAGCACTGCATGATCAAAACTTGCTTTAAATTTTAGGAAATTGTATTTCAATGGACTGGTACAAAATATATCTATACCATTAAGTGGATCAAGACATAATGGTGTTAGTCATGCTGATAAGGTTTTGTTACCCTTATGGTGATCTGTCGGAGAAAGAATGTTTGCCTGCAGAGGAGATAAGACAGTAAAACTGCTTTGCTCTTGCACTGCTGTGATTCAGTGGTCATGAGCTATTTCTACTACTGAAAAGTTTGAGTCCAACAAAAATCCTCTGGCAGTCTCAGCTAGTGACTTCATGATAGCTTCAGACAAAGCCTTCTGCTCGAGATAGGATACGAATTGAAACAATCTGGTGAAGACAAACATTCAGTCAGTATTCAGCAGAAGTGCAAATTTAAATCTCCCCCCTCCAGAGATATTTTAATGAATGCATAGTTACAGGGTGACTATGTTATCTCACTTTTCTTGTGTCATTAACTGAGAAGAGAGTTTAAAAAAAGTGTCCCCACAGAAATCTTATTCATATGTTTTATTATATGTTCCAGCACGGGCACCACTTTAGTTTAATGGTATGTTGGATGATGGTACAAATTTATAGCCAAAGGTTTACATCACAGACAGCTGGAATGAATAACAATAAATTAATTTAAAGTGCTACAAAAGTGCTCCCCGTAGTATGCAGTGCTTATGTGCTCAAGACTAATAATTTATAAATGCACGTCTTTTATAATACTGATCTAAAGTCCTGAAAGCAGCTAGTTAAAAAGCAGTCACATGACATAAATTATTTTTATTAATATTTCAAATGCATGATTAGGGTGGGCACCATGGTCATTAGCATTAGGCAGCTTTCATTTATGGCCAAGTGCAATGAAGCAATAGCCAGACACAGAAACCAGCTAAGCAATGGCAAACACCCGTTGGGAGACTGGGGGTTGTCATGTGCTGCCGCTTCTTCCACGAGCTCTTTGTATGTTATTGCTCATCACAGCTATGGCTGTTCCCCTTCCTTTTGCTGCTCAGTTGTGTTTATCACAGATACTCAGAAGGCCTGAAGAACAAGAAGAAGTGCTACTGAGGGCAGTCAGAAGCAGCTGTGCACCTCTACATGGCCTTCCTTCCATCCCCAGGCACTGAACAGCGACAGTGCAGAATGCAGTGAGGGGGCCAGGGGGTGCTGCAAGCCCTGCCCTCTTTGCATCAGCAGTGCTAATGTGAACGCTGAGCGAATGCTAAACTCTCGGACAAACTCTTGCTTGGATGGGGTAGGTTACTTGGAAGCATTTTACTTGCTTTGGGAGGACACATTTTTGGTTCTGTGTCAGGGAATAAGAGAGAAGTGACGCCTCCAGCCAAAGAAGAATTTGCAGTTAAGCATTGTGGAGACTAAGGATAAGGGCAGGCCATAAGCTTCCTTTCTGGAGTGCAGTACTGTTTTTCTGGTAGTGTAACCCAGTGTCTCTCTGCAGTCTTCTGTAGTGAAAGAGCACATTCACTATTACTTGTGAGGGTAAAAGCACAACCAGCTCAAATAACTTCGGTAATGTTGCATCTTTTTCCCCAGTGCAGCACGGGTATCCCTCCGGCATACCTCGCTGCAAAGATGTCACTTTCCTTAATATCACCCTTACTTCCTCCAGGCAATTTTAGCTGCTTCTCACTTTTCTTGGTGAAAATCATTTACTTCTTAAATGCAGAGTTATTAATCTGAGGTTACAGAAGGAGTCTTTCACGCTGAAAGAAGGATCATGAATAATTTCCGTGTCTCTTGTTCTGGGCCATTGCCATATATTAGACTACATAGTTGAGTCTTGGCAGATTGAAAAAATATGCACCACAACCCACTCCGTTCACTTTGGTGGTTCTTTAGCAGAGGAAGCGGAGTGAGACACAAAGTGGGCAGAAGTATCATCGTCTGGTCCCTCCCTCCTTAAAGAAATGAAAGCTGTTTGTGCTATACAGAATTCAGGCTTCTAAGTAACAATTCCTGATTAACTTCTTTTAGTATCACAAACCTCTGCAAATTCATACTCTTTCTCCTCTTCCTTTCTGGCTTTCCTTGAAAGCACTTTGTAATGTAATGCATTTTTTCCAGAGGTCAATGGGGACGTATTTGCATTTTGATACACTTTAAATTTTTGCCTCCAGCATGCCACTCAAATGCACTGTGCTAATCAGAAGCCAGTAATGATCTCCTACTTCAAGCGGGTGACTGGGCATATAAAAGCACCTCAAAATGCAAAATTTGTGAGAGAGCAATACACAGTAAAGACAAATAAATACAAAAAAGGGACGATGCTGGCAAAAGCACTTTGGATTTGTAAGCTGAGGGTTCTGCCTGAAATAAGCAGCTAATATGTTTATGTGCACCACTGAAGTGATAAGGGGATTCGAGGGACTCCTGCCTCAGCCAGCTGCACTGATGGACTGCAGGTTTCTCTGAGCAGATCACTTGTGTGTCAATAAACCCAGATGATGCATAAGCATTTCTGAGAGCTTTTTATATCGTCGGTGATACCTCATGTTCTGAACAATCCAAATCCAAGATTAGGCAGGATCTAGAAAAATGGGGCAGCCCCAAAGCGTGGGTTTAATCTGCGTGGAGGTCTTTTATTTTTAGCAGTAATGATAGATTTACACTCAAATCTGCCTGCCCCAAGTGAGGGTGTGTGTGAAGCTGGATGGGAGAGAAAAAAAACCCCCGGAACTCAAGAGATTTTTTAATTTAAAAAAAATTTAAGCATGAATATCTTTGACGGACAGAGTTGCAAGAAAACCTGAGTGCTTCCTCAGTAACCACTGAGAAAACCTCCTGATAAGCAGATGTTGCTTAGGCAGCAATCAGCCAGGCAGTGTGTGTGTGTGTGTGTGTGTGTGTGTGTGTGTGTGTGTGTGTGTGTGTGTAGAGGGAGAGGGGTGGAGTGAGAACCAGACAGGCAGGTATTAAGGCGCTGTGGTGAGTGCGTGTGTGGCTGCAAGGGATGGCAAATTGCGTGTGAGAAAATGACACACGAGCTGCTCTGCTGAGTATTTTGTATGTGTTTTTAAGAGAAAGCAACAAGAAGAAACCAGGGGAGAGAGACTGAAAAGACAAGGCGGGAATGACCAGGCAATTGCGTGTCTGGGCTAACAGCAGTGCAAGGCAAGAAATTCAGGCATCAGGGAAATCATTTAAAGCCATATTGATTCGTTTTGGAGGTGAGAAAAAGCAGATGCACTCGGCTACTATGTAATGGCTCTGACAGCAGCTACAGCTGCTTGATTTTACTGATTTTTTTTTAGAGAGTTGTATTCACGGAAATCTGGCATTGTAAACCCCAGCCAGCCTGCACCCCTCACTGCGTCACCTCTTCCCCCAGCAACTGGAGCTCCCATGAAAGCCTGTCCCAGCCAGGCAGCGCCTCCAGCCAGCCGAGTGGGCCCTCAGGCAACGCCAGAACGCGAGAGGGAGAAAGAGAGGGAGAGAGGGAGGGCAGGGGACCAGTGGCTGAAATTCAGCAGCTCTGGCCATTTCCGGGGGGCTGGGGGCGTTTGGAGGCAGAGCAGGCTCGGAGCCCGTCCCTCTCCACGACACACAGCAGCTCTTCCTCGGGAACAGGGCCCAGCCTCGGCGGCACACAAAGCCAGGCGACCGCGAGGAGAAGCGCCCGCTCCTGTGTGGTGCTGGTCCTTGCATCGAGAAAATAGGAGGTGAATTGCACCTGGCACGGGAAAATAAGGGGATTTAGCACTCTGCAGGAAGTCCTATGTTTTGGGGAAAGAGAGGGTGGGGGTATCTACATGGAAATACTATCAGGTGTTGTCTGCACTGCTTCCAGTAAAGCAAGCACTGTCAGGCTGGGTCCTTGCTCTTTAGATTTGTGCAAATACCTTAATTTTGCTGGTCCTTCATCTGTCTATCCAAAGATGTAATTGTAGAATTAATTCAGAGACGCTGTGGCTGAGATCTTCAAAACACTGCTTTTCCGGAAGCCAGATACCTGTGGAGGTCTGCCCTCGGTGGCTTATCCTCAGTCACAGAGTGAACCTGATCCTCAGCCAAGGCTTCTGAGTCGTCCCCAGATTCAGATGTTTCCTCACGCAATCAGCTTATTCACTGCAAAGTGTGGTTTCAGACCTACAAAATTCAGTTCAAACTTCATGCAGAGTTACAGCATACAGTTCAAAAATTTCATTTTCCATTGAAAAAGAAACCAGACTCCAGAACAGTGAGGGTATCAGGGATACTCAGGAAGGTTTCCTTACTGTTCTGTTTAATGTGATGTGAAATTTGGTATGGTTTTATTTTTCCGGAAACAAAAATCTAGGTGCTCTTCTGAATTAAAGCCAGTTACTCTCATAGCACCTCAGATACTGCCCCATCCTTCCTGTTTTCTACTTCAAGGACCTCAAGTGTAATCATGTAGGGATGTGTATGCCTTGCTCTTTCACAAACATCTGCTGAGCAGTGTCTTATTTGTATGAATTGTGAGTTTGGAATAAAGCAGGTCAGAAAATTTCCATCAGAACAGTTTTCCTAAAGAAAATAGCTTTCAGGTAGATGGAATGCTTTGTAACAGTATAAAATTCTATTTTTCCATAGAAAATGGGTATTCTGGGCAAAATGTAATATTCATTTCACTGAAGGTGCATGAAAAAGAGTAGACTATTTTCATTACAAAATGAAAAAAACTTCCATTATTTTGTCAGTGAAAAAATAAACAAATATTGTCCTAACTGGTACTAATTCACATTTTGTATTTGTTACACTGAAGAGTGTAAACACAGAGTAACACGGCCTCATTCAAGTTATTTTGACTTACCCTGTTGCAAATAAGGTTGAAAACTCAGTCTGCGTGATTGGTTCTTGTGATTAATATCTTTACCTTCTAGGTATATACATACAGAAAAAAACTTAACAGAACACCCAGAGCAACCCAAACCAAGAGGCTTAATGAATTCTGGGTCAGGACTGTTGTGAAGAGTTCCAAATCCCTGTGGATTTGCTTTCAGTACCACTGGTTAGAACATGTCAAAATGTGTGAATTTTTATTTAAAAACAAAAACATACAGCCAAGTATTTAAAATAATTTACAATTATATTTTTATCAACTATAATTTGTAAATGATCAGTGTTACATAGAACACTGGCTCAATTTTAAAGGGTAGGTACATCTTCCAGTAAATTAAACATACCCTAAAATATCTTTAGATCTGGTGACTGAGTAGTTTAACGGCATCTTAGTGATACTGAAACATTTTTATAAGTCTTTAGTTTTATTTCTAGAGAAATATATTTTCTTTTTCACTTGCTAAAAAATTAATCCTTTGCTTTAGATAAAGAAACAAAAATTGCCACAAGACAGGATGAGTGTCTTGTCTTCAGAAAACCACAAACCATTGCCACAGAAGCCAAATGCAGGTTACAAAGTCTTTGCATTACTGGAAGTACTTCAGAATCTGGATTATAAGTCAATGGTGGTTCCACTGCATGGATGCAAATGGAGAAATAAGTTATATGCAAATGCTACTTTTTGTTTTTAATTCAGCTGGTTTGCAGCAGGCCAGGTGATTTCATCTAAAAGTATCAGTTAAAATGTCACGGGTATTGCACTGCTTTAGAGTGACAGGTATCAACTAGAGCAGGAATTCTTGTAATTGGCTTTTAATGCTTTTCCAAAGGGGTGCCGATTTTCTAGATCTGATAAACAACTAAGTTGGGGTAATGCTGTTTTCCAAGGCAAATAAATAAACTGAAGAAAACAGGACGAGGGCACATTCATCCTCAGAGTAAACTCACTGACGTCAGTGGTCTTACACTAGCAATACTTGCAGAGTGGGACTTCTTATGCAAAACTGACATGAATTGTCCTAAATAAGAAAGTACCTTAAATCATGCCTGGGGCAAAATAAATCAGTTAATCCTGAGATGTTGTTGCAAGAAAATTCCTTCCTTTCCACAGTTTTCTAGGGGAGCTATAAAGCTTGTTACATAGTCAAGCTTTTCCAAGGAATTTAAATAATATCTTTTCTTGATTTGGATCAGCACACTGTTTTTCTAAAGCATTATATTGGTTAATTTTCATTTCTTTTCCCCTCTCAACCACAAACCAAATAGGTTTGCAAAGTTACTTACTTCAAAACTTCACAGCTTTTTCAGTCAGCTCTTGCATATATTACGGAAAATGCCAATTCTTCTTTCTTGTCTTTAAGACCCTAAAATAATCTATGCCTCCTTTTTAATTCTGCATATATGAAGCCAGGGGACATTCTCCTAGAGCACTAAGTAAAACAGTTGCCCAGAAATATTTTTTAAAAATTTCAGTATATAATAAAAGCAAAAGAAAATGAAGTCAAAATGGGCAGTGAAATGAAACATTGGCCCTCAGTCAGAAGTTAGGTGCTGAGTTTTATTTTCACTTTCCTACTCTACCCTTTCTAGAATACTGTGAGAGAAAATAAACACTGACATGACAATATTGAAATAAACCCCAAAACATTTTAGGAAAATCTCTGCTGTAATTTTTTTTCCCTGTAATTGACATACACACTGGTAAATTTTTTTGACAAAACAATGTTTACAGGCAAGAAGGATTCTGTCAAACAAGTTTCAGCCAGCTTCCGAAAGCACCACTGCTGCGGAAAAAACCAAATTCTTTTATCCTGCCCAATGTGTCTGTGTGGTGGGACCATGCCCATTTCTGACTAACCCTCGAGCCCCATAGTTTCGGGTTTCCCCAGTGCTGAGTGATCACTTTGTTTCCTGCCGATTGGTTTCATTTCTGAAGAGGGCAGCTTCCACGTGGGCAGAGCCGCCTGCTCCCTGTTCCCTTCACAGCACTTCCATGTGCAAAACAGCAACCACAAACCCCACTGCTTTGCTGGTGATGTACCAGCATCAGACCCGCTTGTAGTGCTGGCAGTCTGAAATATTGCTGAGCAGGGGCAGCAGGAGCTGGATCTTAATGATTTGCCCCCACCCAAGCATTTGAGTTCATTGATTTCTGTAATTAAATATGCATTCCACTTGACCATTATTCCCAATGATCGCATTTAATCTCAACAACAGGGCCAGAGACACGAGGGCCTTTGCTTACAAACTGCTTTTGCAAGCCCTGCTGTTCTGTAGGGGCTTGCGGATACCTCCAGGTATTAGTCCAGTGCTATTTGACTACATCCTGCTTTCCTCATCGAACTGTTTTCCCGTACGTATTCAGGCCTCTCTTCCTTTCAGCTGAGCCTTCCAGCTTAGCTTTAGAGGGCTGGAGCTGCAGTTCTGTCTGATAGTTGTGTATGTAAAGCTGATTTATTCGGCTGCTGTGGCACTGTGCCAGGGAAGAGGCGGTCTGAAGGGTGAAGCTCTTAGGAAACTAATTGCATGATGGACTGCAGTTACAGGAGAGTCTTTACTGTTTGATTCATCTAATCACTTTTGCTACCAAGGATTTTTCTTGTTTGCCCCTTTTCCATTGTTTGAATTGGAAAAATACCAGGTTTACACCAGGAATGGTCTTGGCCTATTGGTTCCCAAGCCTTTCTCACTAGCTTGTTGGTCCCTTAATTTGTTAAAAAGACTCCAATACTGTCCCTGCTGTAAGCGTTCCCTTTCTTTCTCTTCTCAGACTGGGAGGCTTTGAACCTGCCAAGCTTTACGTTCAGCACTCTGTGTTTGTTCTTCTTGTGCTGATGAAGTCACTAATCCCCAAATGAAGGGCAGGGAGCTGTTTGGGTTAGCAATTTCATCATCTTCAACAGAGAAAACAGAAACCCTTGCAATACAGGTGGGTTAACAAGAGAAGGATTTCCCTCTGCCTTGCTTTCAAATGTCTTTCTGAACAGTGAGTCTGAACTGAAACTTTGGGTTGCAAAATAGCAGCCTATGGGAAGGGCAAAATCATGGAAGAACTCTGTGCCACCAGATCACCTCTAATTGGGCCATGCTCCATTTCTTTGCAAGCAAACACACCTCGTTAGGCATTTACCTGACAGAAAAGCAGCCATACTGCTGCTCATCTTTGCTGTTTCTACCCAGGGAGGGAGAGTTGGTAAAGGGTGGACCTAATGATAAGCTTAATGATTTCCATCCTCAGACCACAGCTCCCCTGGGGCCAGTGTCAACCCCTCTCCCCCAGTCATGGGTGCGCAGTAGCACCAGAAGGGTCACCTCAGATAGTCTGTCACGCTGCTTGTACGGCAGCATTGATGCTGTTTGCATGCAGTTGGTGATCACAGTTTTCATTTGAGAGGTTCACGTTCATCTTCATTCCAGATACCAGGTTCAAGTCAACACTGACTCCTTCCAAACTAGAGAAACTTGAGGTGAAAACTTTGATTTTCTCTGGATTCCAGTGCAAAACTTTCTCCAGAGCCACTGCCCGCCTTCTAGGAGATGCGAGCCGAAGGCTGAGCCCAGACCACATGCTGGCATGGGGGAGTGACTGCAAATAGCATTGGAAATGTTTTGCAGACCCCTTATAAGAAACAGGTTTAGAATCCAGTCTTACTTAAGTCACTTTCATGAAACCTTTACCTGTTACACATACATTTCAAGCTGGACATGTATCACTCAGCTTTTGGTTCTTACCTGGTGTTACTCTATCATTTTTTTTGCATAAAACAGAATTACTCTGGCCATGTTGGTCCTTATGCGCTGTTCCTTTCCTTTTGAGGCCAGTGGAAAGTCTCCCCTTGACTTCACTGAGCAGTGAAACAGACCTGCTAAATTTCAGTTGTCAGGGCAATTTCTTCCCCTCCTTCGTGGTCTCATTCAGCAAAGACATATTGAAAGGTGTGTGCTTGCAGCAGTCTACCTGAGCATTAGGAAGTGCTCCCTCTCAAAAGCCAAGAGTTTCAAATGGGAGCCGGCACCCAGCAGTAACACACAGCAGGCAAAGGGAAATGACAGCTGGAGCTCAATACAAATGTCAGTCTGACAGCTTTGCTACATCCTCCCAAAGAACTCAGAGCAAAACTTCCGTCAGCTGAAATCTTATTTACAACCTCTGGTGTTCTTTCTCCAAGGTCAGAATACTTTTTGAAGGAGAATTGACTACAGCTTTCTCCATCTCCTAAGGTAGCCACAAGTAAGAGCTCTGCAAACCAAGCAATCTCAGGTTGTTGCAAATTTCTATCTAGTTCCCTTGTTCATGAATTTCAGCCCAAGCTTGAGGATGTTCAGCCAATACATCAACTTAGATCTTCCCCATACAATTCCTCGTGTAGGAAGCTGCAAACCTTGCCAAGCCCCAGGTAGTTTCCCTTCCTCTGCAGGGCTACACTCTTCTCAGCAACAAGGCACAGGATGACATGGACAACTGAAATATTCACAAAACAAGAAATATTAACAAACCTTTCCAGACAGTTTTCAGAACTTGGACTTCTGAGTAGGAAGGGTTTGGGGAGCTAGGATTTCTGGGTAAAGGGGAAGAAATGAAATAATTGAAACAGGATGATGAGTAGAGGCTTACTTTGATATATCAAATAATTAATTTTAGTGAAGAAACAGAGTCTGGTTGTCCTTGTGACGTTGTGCATCAATGAGCCAGGACTGCTCTGTGATAATTCTGTGCAAACTTCTGCACAAACTAGACCCTGCGTGTCTCTCCTTGCCCTAACCATGAATTTTGCAACTCAAAGAGAGACTGCAGATTTGATAAGCAGGAAAACTATAAGAAAAAGCTAGATCAGGGAGGAAATGCATATGCTGCTTGATGGGATTATGGTAATAGTAGATGTAGGCTTTGTGGAGCCTGAGAACATTCGGAGCACTGTAGAAACACTGCAGAAAAGAGCCAGTGGCCAGGCCACTGCACTGGTGGCAGCTGTGAAAAAATCAGATCACAGCAGTAGATTTCTTCTTTGTGGTGAGTACCAACAGTACAAAATGCGTGGACGTGCAGAAACCCATTTTCTCTCACTGGCTGTTTGTGCATCCCCCTCCAAGCCCTCGCATAGTTTGAGCAGCACATCCTCCTCACATACCACACTCCCCCAAAAGATTAGCAGTGCTTATCTGGTGTGTGCTCGGGGAGCATGCGCCTGGGCAGGGAGCTGCTGGCCAGGCCCCAGTCATTTTTCTGGGTCCGCCTTAAAAGCAATTAGCAGCTTCCCCCTTTAACTTCAGAGGGCAAATTCAATCATAGAATAACTTTCCTGCAATCGGTACAATTAGCAGGAATGCGTTTGACCCCGGCTTCACCTTCTCTGAAATGCAGTTCCTGGTACAAAGTGTTGCAGTGCTCTTGAGAGTGACATGTTATGAGTAACTGCATGTCAGGATCATTGTGTGAAAGCAAACAAATCCCCAAATAACTGGAAAGTCTTGAACCAGAAATTGGCATAATAAAGGTAGAAATAATTCCTATCTTCCTGTGTTACTTCTCCTTTCTCACCATACAAAAACAGTGCAGTGCACCAGAGCCCTCACCCCAAACATGTTCCATTACCTATACTGTCTTACAAAAGCACAGCCAAAAGTCAGGGTTTGACGGCTACTGCAGTGTGGAAATCTAAATATCTACTTTCATGGAGAGAATGTCTGAAACACTTCTGGGTGTCAGGAAAGTGAAAACCTTTTGTTTCATATATATTTTCCTTATGCAGCTTGATATTTTAAATTTTTTTTCCTAGGGAAACAACAACAAAAATCTTCTGCCTCAGGTTACACTGCTCCTCTATTCATGAGCAGATAAGAACCATCTATCTTGGAGCTAGGAGGCTGGGATTCCTAAGGAAGAAGAAAAGTGCTTGACACCCAGCACACCAGCAGTGCTTGCATGTGGCACCCTGTCTCATCTGTGGCTTACTCTGGGAATAATATCCTTATTTCTTGAGAAGGATATGGTGATTTGTGAGGCTCTTTTCAGTAAAGGGATATGGAAAAAAAACCTAAGAGGGACCCAACTTCTTGTCTGTAGGGGAGTTGAAGTCAAGATCACAAAGAATATAGCATATAGATCACAAAGAAGATAGCATAATTCAATTATTGCTCAAAGTAGTTGAAAATGGTGTATTCCTTTAAACAAATGTGTGGCACATCACTCTGTTTTGTCCAAAAAATGTAGGTACTTTGGTAGCAGAAAAAGCTTGATTTAGGAATACAGCCATTTCTTTTTTCCTTTATTTATTTTTGCACATAAGAAACCTTGTCCTCCAGCCACACTTGCACAATTATAGTCCTTCTTTTTAATTTTCATTCTGACTCTCAAAGAATCCTTCCCAGGCTGTGTCACACCACCCTGCTCCTTCCATGATGTATATACAATGACTTCTCTTCTCCGTGTCATACATGGTCTAATCCCTTTCCTTCAGCATCATTTGCACAGTAATCCTCTTTCTTCTGTATCACAAGCCCAAAACTCCCTTTCCTCCACTGTCTCTTGAACAATCCCTTCCTTCTAGCAGCATGCAGGCAGAAACCCTTTATCTTTTCTGCCAAACACAAAATGATCATCTCTAGCTTTCTTCCAATATAAGTTTGACAATGCAGCCCTTATGTTAATTCTATAAAGAACACACCACAGTCCTTTTAGCCCAAATTTATCCAAATACTAACCTTCATCTGACCAGTGAGCAGTATGAAATACCATAGTCCAAAATGCAAGGTATGCAGTCCAAATTTTTAAAATTTGTTTTAAAAAACTTTAACTTTTTCACGTTTAAAGAGAGAGGCTAAAACAAGCGTATGGACATTCTAGTACCTTAGCCACTACTTTTTTTTTTTCCCTTTTGCTCCCCTCTTTTTCAATGACATGATGAAAAATTATCATGGGGAGGGGAACAGAAGGAAGGAATAGAAATCTGGAGGTGCTCATCCCCTAGGAACCTGCAGCAAGACAGGAGTCTGATGGGGGTTGGGAACGAGCACCTGAATTTGATATCCCCTGCACACAACAGTGTTGCATTTAGTGATGATTTGGGCTTAAAGTGATCCTGTTTATTTCTTTGGGATGCCTATTTCCACCCTGCTGCACAGCATGCTTTCAAAACAGGGCCCAATTAAATAAATGCTAAGTGTGACCTTTTGCAGAAACCCCACATTTAGACCCATTGCTTCTAAACGGGTTTTGCCTGCTCCTGGAGTGCCATATGTGTGCCAGGATTGGTTTGGCACTGCATCTCTGGTTAGCTGCACACAACTTCCTTGTAAGGGGCCTGACTGATACCTCTGGGTGCTCCTGTGTTTGTGACATGCTTTGACATCCCGTGTGGCTGGTGCATTCGAGGGAGAAGATTTTCTCTGTTTGCTCCTAGAGCAGTTGTGATCCTTGCCTTTAGCTCCTGACTGGTACAGCCACAAGGGCTGCTGGATGAAATTCAGGGTGGAAAACCACCATTGCATTTCCTGAGCAAAGATGGTAATTATGGTAATTGTATCACTTTAGCATATTTCTTGCCTGCGTTTATGAACAAATGATGTAAGCCAACGAGAACAACAGCTTCTTTCCTTCAAATTAAGTTGTGCTTTTGAATTGCAGAGTAGATTTGATAAGACTTTCTGTTTGTTATGTTTTCTTCTGCATCTTTTCGGTGGTGCATTACACATTCACCACAATTCTTCACCTCTACTGTCATTTTTATAGCAGTGTTTTCCTTTTCCTCCTCTTCAGTCATGGGCATGCTAATCTTTTGTCACAAGCAGCACAACCTCTCTTTTATATGGGCCTCCTCCTGCCTGTGCACAGTCCTGGACTATACAGTTAAAAGAAAAAATCATTTCACCTAAAAAATGTAAAACAATGCTATTTTTGCCATTGCTATTTTTATTTCCATTAACCACTAAAACCAGTCCAGATGGAATAATTAAGCAGCTATTAGTGTCGTGGGTTTCAATGCTGAACATAACCCATTAACCCCACAGGAGGAAGGTCCTTGAATTCTGAATAATTCTGGGAGCAAACAGTGATGGATCAGGGCTGAGATAAGAGCCATGCATCTTTAAAAAAATCTGGAGCATGTTCTTGGCACTGAAGATTTGTTCTCTGTTGCAAGCAGTTTCTGCCCTTCTTTTTTTTTATCTTCCCTCATTCAATTGACTCCAATGGGAAATGCAGGAAACCTCTATTTAGAAAAACTGTTTGTTATAGTTCATTCTATTATTTTCTTTTTTTTACCACTGAAATATTTGTATGTAAAGAGCACCTTACCATTCTTTGAGGCTCATCTCTTCATACTGCTTGTTATGTGCTTGGAATTGTCATAAATCTCACTCTGGACTCATTTTTTTCCCTCAGATGGACCCTTGTTAGCTGCAACTAGTCTTGGGCATGCTGATATAACGTGGTTTGGTGAGCACAATCAGTAGCAATATTCCTGACACCAGTATGAGTGTGCTGGCCTGTCTTTACCTAGCAAGCTGTGTGGCCAAACTGGTCTGTAAACTAAGGGTGGGCGGTTCTCTCCTGGTACATCAGTTGCTGCTGGAAGCAAGGAAATGAATATTTTCTACACAACACAATGCATTTTAAGATATCTTCCATAACAGGTACTTGGGAGGCAGAATGACAGCTCCACCCATAGATGCACAGCTCTGCAAAATAAGAAAAAAGTTAGTACCCAGTTACGGTCTAGCATATGTGCCTCTGGGCATACATACCACCCTCCCCAGATAAAAATTCATAGAATCACAGAGATCCACAAGGATCATCAAAGTCCAGTTCCTGAGCCTGGACAGGATCATCCCCAACAATGACACCCTATGCCTGAGAGTGTTGTCCAAATGCATCTTTAAGTCTGTCAGGCTGGTGCTGTGACCACTCCCCTGGGCAGCCTGTTCCAGTGCCCAGCCATCCTCTGGGTGAAGAGCCTTTTCCTGATATCCAACCTAAACCCCCCTGACAGAACTTGAGGCCATTCCCTCGGGTCCTGTCCCTGGTCACCGCAGAGCAGAGATCAGTGCCTGCCCCTGCTCCTCCCCTCACGAGGAAGTTGTAGCTGCAGTCCCCTCCAGGCTGAACAGACCACGGGACCTCAGCCCCTCCTCATGCGGCTTCACCTCCAGACCCTTCACCATCTTCCTTCACCTCCTTCGGATGCTCTCTCACAGTTTAGTGTCTTTTTCATATTGTGGTGCCCCAGACTGCCCCCAGCACAGGAGGTGAGGCCGCCCCAGGGCAGAGCAGAGCGGGACAATGCCCTCCCTTGCCCGGCTGGCCACGCTGGGCCTGACGCCCCCCAGGACAGGGTTGGCCCTGCTGGCTGCCAGGGCACTGCTGACTCGTACCCACCGTGCCACTGACCAGGGCCCCCAGGTCTCTTTCCTCAGGGCTGCTCTCCAGCCACTTATTCCCCAGTCTATACAAACCTCCAGGGCTGCCCTGTCCCAGGTGCAGAATCTAGCACTTTAATCTGGTCTACTGCATAAAAACAGCCATGCAACTATTTCGCCCCATAATTTCCATATCAACCCCAACCACTTCTCGTTGGACTGTCCCTGTCTGAGAGATGAGCAGCTCTGATTTAAGGACTCTGACTGATGCAGAACTTTCCCACATCCCTTTGTGATCAATTACAAAGTTTAGGTAATTGACTGCTTGTTGTTCTCACGGCTACAAAACATTTGTCAGCCACCTCGTGTATTGACATAAACCACACGTGTAGTCAGCAATGTGAAAAGGGCTTCTTACATGAGTGAGGGTGGTCAGAGCAAGTCCTGTGCTGGGCCTGTTGATTCAGAAAATGCAGACTCTCAGGTTCAGAGGAAAGACTCAGCCTGGGACTGCTGCTGGGTGGGACTGACACCACTGCTTCATCCAGTGCTCTGCAGTGTTGGAAACTTTTGCTCTTAGTGATTCAGCTTCCTTTTCTTTGAGACCACAAACTACTTTTCAGATTTAAAACTGCTTACCTACTCTGGTTGGAGAGATAATGAAAATAAATAAATACAAAAGAAGAATGCATTAGTGTAACATCCCCTTCTTTCAATGCTAGCCATGTCACAAGACATACTACCAGAAAAAGGGCTAAATCCTGAACTGTGAGGAAGCCGAACTTCAAGAATGTGTATATTTTTTCTGTACTTTAAGAAAACATGTACAAATTAAAAGAAAATGCTATGAGAAAATTCATGAGCATATTCAGATGTCTGAGAATATATCCTCAGTCCAAATACCAGACTGAACAAACATAACTAGATATAATCCATTAACATTAGTAATGCTGTGTAAGCTGGGAGTAATTGCCATCATTTAATGATTGGTTGTGAGACATATTCCACAATACAGTACATTAACAGTGAGCTTTGGTTTTATCACAGGAACATCATAACTGCTAGGGATAAAATACCAAAAAGAGGCAAAGCAGGAAAACAAAATCACTGCTTTTCAGGTCACAAAGAGCCTTAAGTTTTCTTGTAGTAAGTTAACACTTTGCAGAACAGCATAGAACCACAGCCTGGTGATGAATGCAGGAATGAGGGCTGACTAAGGAAATGTGTGAGCGTTTGTAGGGAAGAGACCTTTGTTTCTTTAAGAACATGCGAACTTAGAGCAATGCAGAGATAAGTTGCCTATGATACCTAAGATGAAATAAAAGAGCATGCTAGTGAAATCTGGTAGTGAAGTTGAGACATCTTTTCAATATCCAGAATTATCCTTTTCCCTTTGTCTTTCTCTCTCTTCTTCAATATCTCATTTTCCCTCCCTGAGGAAGAAACAATAATTTAATTACGATTAATATACAAAAAGTCTTCTACAATTGAGATGGTTAACTTACAATGAGACACTTTATGAGCCACAGTTTGGCTTGGCTAAATGACTTCTGTGCGGCTTTAGCTTTGCTTTAGGAATCTCTAAGAACATAGGGCCTTACCATTTAAGCAGGACCTGTAGTTGGTGCGGAGAGTGAAGGGGCCTCCTGAAGTAAGACACTGACCTGTGAAAGGCGATTGTCTTGGGAAACAGCACTGGTGCGAAACCTAGAAGAGAACATAACCACAGCAGAAATCAGCTCGCGCATCTGTGAGCTGCCTCCAGATCCTCATAAACATGAGCTGTAACCTCATTGCCCAAAGACTGAAAGAGTCCTCAAATAATTCTCTAAAAAAGGCCACTGTAAACTGCTAAGAGAGACCTGTTGTTTCACTCGTGCAGGAAAGCTCATTTCCACTTTCTCCACAGAAATAGCAGGAGTGGAGAAGCTCTGATGCTAACAGGCCCTGTCCCTGGCATCCCAGCCCACCCACTTGCTAGGGAGGCTTTCACTGAACTTCAGCCACCCATGGAGTGGAACACACAGGAAAACTGAATCTAAACGTGAGAGAAATAAACTGCTGGTGTACCCAACCCAAGATGCTAGTGATCAATGGCTGAGATGGCCAAACTTCATGTACCTATACACAGCTTGCAGACTGGGTCACCCTCAGGCTTGTGTGCTTGGGGTGAGCCCCTGCTGTCTGTTGCCACATTAGGAGCCAGCTCATTTTCTGAAGCTGTGGAGGCACAATCTGCTGGCCAAGAAGGACCTTCCTCAGCCTTGGGCCATGATGGCAGGTGTCACACTTCCACCTCTGGTGCTGCCACTGACATCGTGCCCAAGGACCTGGTGCCAGTGGGTGTTTCACTAAGCAGGGGTGTCGCTGATGATCCTCAGGATGGAGGAGCAACAAACCATGCCTTCACATATGGAAGTGTTTCTGAAGGGCTGAAGGCTGCTACTGAGATCCTCTGTGTTGTGCATTACCTGCCATAGTGTCAGGTTCTTCTCTAGCCAGGTAGATGTGTGTTTTTCAAGGAGAAAGTTACAGTCTGGGGAGGCGCTCTGTGGGTACAGGAAACAAGCACAGGAAGGCTGTGGTGTTGGAGAGGAACATGCACATTTTCACAAGTCAGTCTGGTATCAGAGTGTTACGGAATAAATTGCACTACCCCCAACCTTAAGAACTGCTCATAATGAGCAGCAATGAAGTTTTATCTGTGCTCAAGTACATATTTTTTATGCAGCTAAAGCTATGTCACAGATGTTCTTCACTAGAATAGATTTTGCCTTTGCTAATCCTGTAATAATCTGCTGGCAGAGCTGTAGCTGCATGATTACCAGTGGACTCCTTGCAGAGAGGAGCACCTGGTCACTGGGGGCACGGTTCCTCTGCCTCTCCCTCGGCGGAGCTGCAGCTGGGGTTCAGGCTTGTGTCGGGGAGCACCTACACAGCCCCCGTGTCTGTTCCCAGTGCAGTGCTCTGCCAGGAGAGGGAGCTAGGACTCTGGGATTCAGGGGCCTTTGATGTTTTGTGTTCACAAATCATGAAGGTGTTACAGCTGTCCAACGCTAGCATAAACTTTGCTGTGTGGCTGGGTGGATGTTCAGGGGGCTCGTGATTTTCTATGAAGGCCACCTACTGCAGAGGAGTTTGGTTGCTGCCAGAACCAGGAGGACTCTGATGCACTGAACTGTGTTTTGAGGCTCTCAGTCCCTGGCTGCTTCATCAAGTGAACTCCAATGGAGTTTGGACCTGATGAAAATCAATCTGGCATCATGCAGTAGGTTCAAAGCCACTGCTGGAGTAGAGAAGGCAACCAATGGGTGCATAGCAAGGCAAAAAACAGCTGGGAGGAGGGAAAATTTTTGGTTAAGGCTACCATGTGGCAAACAGATGCTGGATGTTTCTTTCAACCTAGAAACACGTCAGCTTTCTTCCCCCTGAAGTATATGTGTTTAATTTTGAACAAGTAATGGACAGCTGGAGAAAGTTATTAGAAAATGCTCCGTCTGTATTCCAGCATTTGCAACAGCAACAAAATTACCTATTTCCTATTCTGCCCAAGCTTTCTGTCTCCTTTCTTAGATATTGTTGGCCTCAAGTCAAGTTTTGCTTAAGCTATGTATCAGAAGGGGAGTAAGCGGAGCTCCAACCTGGTTTAAAGAGTAGAAGAGGGAGTTTAAACAAAGCTGGCAGAGATACTGACACAATTATTATCTACTTCTGGAGGTGGTTGGGCCTGCTGGTAAGAAAACAGGAAATAAGTGAGAAAACAACTCTTAAAAGTGTGAAAACCAGCCAATTCCACAGGGCTCCACTCTGTGCTCAAAAGTCTGTAAGTACTGATAAAAGAGCGCATGTGATGTGAAAGTGCTGTGTCATTATTACGGGCCCTTTCACTCTTGTCGTTTCAGTTTTCTTCGAGTGAGGAGTCTGGCAAGGGAAGGAGAATAACCCCATATCTTCTTTGACTAATGAAATTTGGTCACTGACCAATCTGCTGTCTTTTCCCTCAAGGCAATGGATAGTGAATTGTGCTTCCCTCATGTTTCCTACCTGATCTGAAAGTAAGAACAGAGTAATTTGTTTATGACAATTTTGGGGGTTAGAAGAAAAGCTTCTCAGACAGAGCTGGGCTCTATTAGCCAGGAAAGGACCAAGGCAGAGAAAATATTGTTGAGTAATAACATAGTGTGAGCAGACACTGGAAATAGTAAATAGTGAGGGAGGCTCCTTCCTAAGAAATGTGTTTTATTGGCTCTGCATGAGTCAGAAAAATCCAGTGACCTGTTGCCCTCACCGTACATTACCCTGTGGTCCAAGGGGTTGTCTTTGCCTGCTGGCAACAGGGAGGCACCAGCAGGCACTGCAGAGTGCTGGGAAGGAAGCTGCTCCCAGGAGTGTGGCGAGTGGCCACCAGGGTGCAGGAGGTGTTTGGTAGCCAGGGCCCCAGGTTTATGCCCCTCAGCATTTCTATCTTCGCAAAGGGCTCTAACTGATAAGGGTGAATGGTGTGGAGTTGTGCATGCAAGAGCTGTGGTTGTGACTTCCTATCTCTGTACCAGCCACCAAGTTATTATAAAAATAAATACCTCAGTGGCAGCAGCAGCATCCCCAAGGGCCTATTTACTTCCGCTGGCATGAACTAATTCCTGCAGAAGAGCTCAAGCCAAATCCTGCAGAGACCAGCGGGAATCTCTCCAGGCTCTTGCAAAGGCAGTTTGCACACTGGAGAAAATGTTGGTGCTTGGTCATATTTATTGCCATGTCAGTTAAAACATGTTGTCAGTTAACACCTTCCCTAACACAACATATATTTTCTAAGGCTGAAGGAAAGTGAGCTCTTTTACCTCCTTTTATTTTTGAAGTAGTTATTCTGATTTATTTCTGAAATTGCACAACACTAAATGCTGGTTCATGAAGTGGCCAGGGATCAATTATTACCTTTTCATGTGCAAACCTATCTCAAGGCATCTATCAATCTCTTATAGTCCTATCTACAGACAATAAGTTCAATTTCAGAAAACTGAAAACATATAAAGGAAGCTAAGGCAGGGTGACATTCCCTTTCCTTGGCTTGCTATCTAGGTGTTTGACAGGTAAGTTTATTATCCATAGGAAGAATGAAGAAGCCAATACACCCTTTTCAAGGTTTACAGGTGCCTTAATGTAACTTGCTCATTTAATTTGGATCTATATACCTCATGAGAAGGGCAGAATATTTTCATTTTCAAGGCCTTATTTAGCCATAAAATGTGTATCACGTTAGCTAAGAGCAGATCTATGAATTTCATTTTATTTGGTGACAGGAGAAATAGCGATGTATGTATCACCCTTTCAGTAACTGCTATTAAAAGGTGCATGTTTCACGAAGAAACAGTGTATCCCATGTCATAACATCTTTCATGAAATAAAATTCAGGGCATTTGTAGCATAAGTATATGAAAAGTATCAGTTCACTCTTATTTTAAGAGTGTGAGGGAAATGTAAGCCCCTTTTGTGGCTGGAGCTGGTCACCTGAAAAATTAGGATGGATTTTGCTGGCTCCAACAAAGTCAGTAGGAGATTTTCTATGGCCTCAGTGGGGCCAAAAATTCTCCTAGATTTCATACTATTATAGATACTGTACAATTTAGCCACCAAGGTCATTAAAATGCTATAATGCCTCGTGTGATACATGATGGGGTAAAAGCACTTACAAAGGTATTACTTTCTAAACTGGTGTAATTATGGTAGTAATTCCCAAAGAAGTATTGCAAATGCATTTCCAGTTCCAGTTTCTCAATTTTTTTGTCAGTGTTCATTACAGTAGTGATATGCTTGTGTCTAAATCTTGTTGATGTCCTTCCAGAGGGCACTAAAAACCCTAAAGTAAGTAAAGAAAAATTTAGTTTGTGATTCTGACTGGCTGCTGAATTGCTGCCTTTTGAGCCCTGTCCCTCAGCTCATAATCTATAATGTTTGCTCTTATGCTACACAGACTGCTCGCTCTTTGTTTATCTTAATTCACTTACAGTTTGTCTAACTTAAAGAGAATTAGGAAAAAAAAGGAAAAAAAGTCCTCCCCAGTCCAAATGTGGATGCTTTGGCCTGAGCCAGCTGTGAACACTGAGCTGTATTTTCAGTCCTTGGGGTGTTTGCAGCTGGGGCAAAGCTGCCCTGTCGGGCAGTGGGGGGCTGCTTTTGGTGGGGCTCTGGTGACAGTGCATGGGGCTCGGGCACCAAATCTCAGGTCTCTGAATTATGACAAAAAAAGATTCAAACTTAAATAAACACAAAAGTCTTGCCAGGGCTGAGAAAAGGGCTTGACTGTTTCCTGATGGGATCCTTTCAACAGTGATGAAAATCAGCTAGAGGTAAATAAAATTAAATGTTGTCTTTATGACAAATGAGAAACCTGATCTTAAGTCCCACTTATTTTTAATCTTGCAGTTGCACCATACTCCTCAGTGACTGGGAACAGGGCACAGAGGTGCTGGAGGCTCTGATATTTTGTTTTTCCCAGGGCGTGATTTTAGACTCACATGCTCTGTATGTGGGTGATACATGTATTCCCATCTTCTCTGAAGATGTCTAGATCTGCATTTCTCTTTGCTTCGTGAAGTCACCTCCTTTGCACAGCTTAACTAAGCTCTCAGATGTTATTTGAACATCTTCTTTGTGCAAGAAGACCAGGAATAAACCCAGGGTATTTATTCTTCTCCTTTGAGTGTGTCAGTCCTTTGACTAATGATGACAGGATTTCTGTTCCTGTTAAGTTGCTAGCTTCTTCACAGGTGCTACCAAATAAATACATCCATTTAGAAGATGATTTCTTACAACTGCCTGGCAAATTGCAGTGACACAGTCAACTCATTTCTCATATGCTTTTATCAGATAGATACCAGACTAAAGACTAAATGAACAATGCCTACTTTGATCAGATACAAGATTAAAGATCAAATGAACAATACTTACTTGGGTTAGATTTGAAATGGTCGCTGGGTTCACTGTGATGTTATATCTCCTCATTAGCCCCTGGAACTATCCTTCCAACAAGGAGCTTGGAAGGAAACCTGCAAATAATAACATTTTGATTAAATACATCCCCTGAAAGCTGGTGGTGTCTCAGATTACCAGTTTGGACTTTCAGAAACCATACCATTCAGTGTTTCTTAAGAACAAAAAGCACACAACATTTACATCTCATGATTTCATGTACATGTGTATAGTACACAAACCGTACCAAATCCATGTTTACTGCATTGTTGAAAGTCCACAGTTAAAGAGATGTAGAGGTGAGTGGATCTAACACTGAGCTGGGATTCAAAGAGCTGTCACCATGCTCTAGAATAGAGAACAATAATCTGGCTGTGAAAGACCCAGTTATTCCACAGTTTTTAGATTAAATTTGGGGTTGTTTTGCTTTTTGAGTTGAGGCCTTTTGGCTGGTAGTGCCAAGAAGCCACCACATTGTAGGCCAGGGTCTCCAATATTTACACAGCAGATGTTGCATGCAGCCCTTGGTGAATGTGGCAGTACCAAAGTACAGGGGACACAATGAGGTGTTTGCAGCTGGGGATGGCCGTGGAGGTGGAGTGCAATAGTCAAGCCCTTTCACTAAGACTTCATGGAACAGAGGGCTGAAGTATGTTTTACTGGCAAAAGGGGCTCAAATCTCACAACTGGTGGCTGTGGTTGCTATAATAACAATTATACTAAAATTAGGGCCTGATACAATAAGTCATTTTTTCACGATAAATAGTCTGACCAGTTCTATGAGAAGGACAGAAAACTTGATAGGACATATAATCTACTGGGACAGCAGGAACTCCCTGTGATTATTCATGTATCTACATGGGAAACAAGAAAACAAGAAAATGTAGGGCTTTTAGCATATTCTAAAAGGATCATCGTGCAGAAAAATTCTCTAAACACTGAAATCAAAAGGTTTGTAACACAGAGAGGCAGTGCCTGCTCTGCAGCGACATCTTCATGTTTATTTATTCTAGAAAAAATAAGAAGGAGTTACTGAAGTAAAGACAGGATAATTTTATTCCCAGATCAAATAAAGGAACACAGAGCGTGTTCTCAACAAAGTGATTACTTTAGAGGGAACTAATACAATGAATGTTATTAAATTAAACAACTTTTTCATAGGGCATCTCACATTAAGGATTTTAGTGTAAGTAATATTTCTGTCAGGCAAAGTGATGCAAGACAAAAGAGTTTTTATAGAGGTATTCCTAAAAAAAGATATTCTTGTAAAAATGTATTCTATCTAGTATACTTCCTCTGCAGCAAAATATCACTTTGCTTAACAGCTCTGACAAACACGGATGTCAGGAGCAAAGATGACTTTCTCCTTTCACTAGCTGCCTGAAATCTTTGATTGTAAATTAGCTTTTAGGTGCTGGTATACACAGAGCTAAGATAAATGTCTGCTCAGCACAGACAGCTGGGACAAATCCTCAGTTCCATAGGTGCTGTCCTCGTTGCAATTCCCAATGACTTGCATGCCTTCCCTACCGTTGTGTGGGAAGCCTTACGAGTGAACCCTCGCAGTGCTGGACATGAAGTGCAGCCAAGTTGAATGTTTTTCAGAAACCATGCTGTCTCAGAACATTTACACTAGAACATTACATTAGCACTGGCAATCAGAGCTAAGAAATATGCACCTATTGCAGCTTTTCTTATTCTGAAATGGACATTCGTATATCACCACATTTGAAGACCTACAGCTACATTTTATTATCCTAGAATCTGAGAGGTCTCAAGGGGTAATTATGTATAAAATGACTAAAACATCTTGCCTCAGGTGCAGAGTTTTGGAAAGCCCTGTCTTCTCTAAGGGTCGTGAGAGTGAGATGAAAAAGCCTGACTGCATCATCTTGTATTGTTCCCTCCAGTGCCTTTGCTAGTAATTTATCAAATCTGTATTTATCTTAGCATTTATATATGGCTCCCATTGCACCACTTTGCAATATTCAATTCCTTTATTCTCACAAGGGCCCTATCTGGTATATTCTGCATCACATCTCATGCACTCTTGAGGAGAAGGATCATAGCAACAGAAAATGACAGGAATGTAGTCCCTTTTACTTATTTGCTACCTCGATCCCTAAATTGTAGTTTGATACTTACTTGACAGGGCTTCCATCTCTCGTGTGGGAAATGTGAAATGAATAGGAGAATAGAAGGAAACTGAGCTTGTTTAGAAATATGAAGAGCTCAGAGTTATCCTTGTACTTTCTGCTACTTTCTTCCAAAATATTGAGGGCTTTCCAGGAATTAGAGAATTTACAGATCATGTCACTGCAGTTATTTGGTCACGGTCTATAACTTTTATTTTTCAGGAGGTTTGACCACAAAATGAACATTGTCCTGGAGATCTCTTCTCCCACTCAACTCTTCTCTGGGACAAGAGATTTTGAATCTCTGTGATTCCTGAAGCATCGGATAGTCCGAGAGAAAGGCTGTTTGCAGTGCATACAGGACCAAGAGCATAGTGTCAGGCAAGCCACTGTCTGCCCGTTTTCCTTATACTTCTTCCAAGGAGAGAAGCATAGCACAGGCTGATAGCTATCTATGCTCATCCTGACTTCATAGAGTCATGGATGGATATAACCAAGTAAGACACGGAAAAATAGGACTCGTGAACACTACTACTCTAGGAGAGTTTAAATGATAAAAGCATTATCCAAAAACTATGGAGGATATACTTTGTATGAAAATTGTATTTCTGGTGATCTTAGACTCACTTAATTTTTAGCCTTAGAGTTCCCCAAGTTTTTATTACCAAATCACACTATTTCCAGTCACAACGCTTACAGGTAATGTCAAAACTTGCTGTCAGAAAACTCGTGCTCTGACTTGAGTGGTTTATTGGTCACTTGTACAGGTTATCAGCCAAAGTACAGTGGAATAATAAAAAACAGATTATGAGAAAGTCTGCTAGGTCTCTTTCAAAAACTTAGAAAGTTACCGACAAATATGGACAAGGAGGTACGAGATCTGGCACTTTTCTGTTAACCCTCAGCCAGCCATCCTTTCCCTGCTGATTTGATAGTAATACCAGTTTTGAATAATACATTGAAAAGACTGTGATCTTGTGGACTTGTTACAGACATTTTCTCAACAGTACTAATCCAGACTGGAGGCTGGAGGCTTTGGCTACAGGCTAATTGTTGATTCTTGTTTACCCTCTGGGCACTGTTCACAGTTCTGGCAGTGGAAAACAGCCTTGAAGTGTTTGTAAAATATGGAATACATTTGCATTGTAGCAAATGAGAAATGAGTCCCAAAGTCTTTAAAGCTAACGTTGGTATGAATGTAAATTTAATAGATCTGCAGTTTTTCCTTAACAGCCTCCATACTTTCTCTTTGTGATTCGCAAGAGAAAACAATCATTCTATAAAAAATATTTTAACCTTAGAAACATGTAAAGAAATATTATCATTCTATGTGGAAAAAAAGCATAAATTCAGCATTATTTTCCATTTATTTTTATTTTACTTTTTACACATAACAATATAAGCCTTCCCATTATTCCTGTTATTAACATATGGAAATGTTCAGCAACAAAATTGGCTCCAGTGATGAGTCTCTCTCATGAAACCAAGGATGTTAATGCCAAGACTGCCAAGATATATCATTCTTTCATTTAGGAATGTGGAATGAAAATTTCTGAGGATACCGAACTGCCCCTAACTACATATTTTATGATAAGATAAGGAAGACAAGTGCTGATCTGACTGAAATCAACCCCTTTGCAGATTTTGTATTAAGGGGTTTGCAATGTGCATAAATGCTTTTATTAGAAATAAATGCACCAAAAGTGTATTAAAAAAATCTCTAATATTACATACAGATTTCGCATCTTGTGTCCTGTTTGAACTCAAATTTAATCATGGCAAGCGAAACTGGATAAAACACTTCTCACTAGCTTTGTAGTTTCAGACAGATTATTTAATTTACTTTGCTGGAATTTTCTCACAGACAGACCTGAAGGAGTACGCTAAAAATCATAGCCTGCCAAAGAGTCAGTGAAAGTTTCTTCATTCCAGGTAAAGAATGGACACAAAGACTTTATTACTGGGCTTAAGGGCAGGTCTTTTCCAGTCTCATTTTTTAAGTTCATTCCTCAATCTAGGTGAATAAACATGAAAAAAAAAATTAAAATTTGCTAAATTCCTGTATTTAAGGAATGTGAGCAGTATAGCTTTTTCAGTATTTCAAGATGCTTGAAAACTGAGCTATAAAGGAAACCGGACATCCAATTTTCAATGGAAATATATAAGATGATGAATTGGATTTAATGGGCTCCAGTAAATCATAACATTAATGCTACTGCGTGATACTTCACCTTAGCACCAGATTAAAGAAAACCCATCTCACGTTGAAAAACATATGCTCTAAACCCTTCAAGTCTGAGAAAAGAGCTGTACAAGCCATTTACTATGAGATCTGTAAGCATACTATGCACCCTGACTTTTGGCTTCAGTACAGATATGAAACATGGATGAAATATCCTTTAAAATTTTAGTCTTTAAAATTTAATATAGGAATTTGCAGGACTAATGGACCTTTAGAGATTAACATGTTTGTCACAGTTTTAAGAAGAATTGAAGAGAACGTCTGTTTTTTGGGATGAAGAAACATAATCAATTTCACAAATCCCTTTTATCAAAACATCAATCCAGCAGAAAACACAAATATCACACAGAGAAATAATTAAACAGTGTTTGAACTGTGAATCTTGGATTATTACCAACTTAAAAAAATTGCAAAGACTCAGTGACTTTATTAGATGCAGCTATTTTGTCTGAATTTTCTACCTGGAACTCCTATCCCTTCTTTGGAACCACCTATCACCAAAAACCCAAAAATGGTTAAAGAGGCCCTCATTTATTTAATACCCAGTGGAGCTTCTTCAGCAAATTCTTTCTTCTGTTTTGCTTTTTTTTTTTTTTTTTTTGAGCATGACTACAAGTTAACTGTCTAAAATTGTGAATGCAGTAGAAGCTTCTGTCATGTGGAATGGAAAAGAAAACGTATTTTGGCAACTGACTGAATAGCTTTAACCCAGAGTGTCTCTGTTACTTAATGTTTGGTCAGGATATTATTCCTAAAGTTCCTGAACACAAAAATGAAACCACCTTTTTTGGAACTTCGAAGTGTGAGCAATAAAGGAGTTTCATACGATTTTCCAATTGCCTTTTGAAGCATAATGAAGTTGTAGTGTTCACTTATTTCTGGCCCTCCCTTCAAAACTACAAAAGACATTTTCTCAAGCAAATGTTGCATGTATAATTTAAACATAACTCTGAAAAAGAAAAATAATTTTTCAACCTGGGAAGCTAGCAAAGAAAGAGATACTAAAATATATACTTAACTGTAACATGCCATAGAAAAGTTGCAGAAGTGCAGGCATAGTTACGTAACATTCACGGTTAGGAGAAAGACAATCCAGAGATTCTCAGTTGTACCAAACCTACAGATTCACAAAGTGAAAGGCAAAGCCTCCAGAAGCAGACCGGAGTTAAACGGAAAATTTAATCACTCCTAAGCTTGTGTTCGGAAGGGCCAGACGTGTCCTGGTGCCTCTGAGCTCCTCTGGAGCACGCTCAGAGAGCAGCTATGTTTGGGCACAGAGAAGGTAACTCTGCCTCTGCCCACCTGGGCTCTGGCAGTGTCTCTGCCCCACGCTCTCTCTCCCAGGAGCCACAGATCCTCTCCTCCCCTCACTGCAAACCTTAGTGAGTTATAAACACCTGTGCCAAGACCTACTCGTTTCCCCCTTGTTACCAGTGTCTAATCAGACACCTAACACACAGAAAAACAAAGAAAAACCTTGTTTTCAGCTACAGTGAAAGAGCCAAAGCCCTTGAAGAGTCTCAGAACATACGTCTCCACGTGCACATGTCGATTACGAGGAAGCACTTGACTGACAGCGTTGTTCTTGGATCTTTCGGGTCTGTACTTCCTCCAAGGGGCACTGAATACCCAGGTCTGCTGGAGAAGGACAGACTTCCCAAAACGGCCTCTTTCCAAAGGTTTGAACGATTCGATGTGGCAAAGACAGCATTGCCATTTAGTAAAGTTTGGCTAAAGGAGGCTGTTAAATAGCCATTTAAAAACAGAGTTAAAGAATTCACTGTTTTTCATTTTCAGTAGAAATAGAGGAGTTTCTTCACACTGCTTCAGAAAAGGGGAATCTTCTCTGGCAGAGAGGGAGTGGGAAATGGGCAGCAAGGACAGAATCACAACAGCTGACTGTCTGTGCAATTTATGGCATGATTTTTCAGAGAGAAGTGCCCCATCTGTGCAGACTAAAGAAGCTGCCAGCAGTAGAAACAGGCAAGGGTTTTTTATGTACTTGGAGGTGCTGGTGACATTTCCCACTTGAAGTTAAGGACAGAAATGTGGGGTGCAAAAGAAGTGGTAGAAATATTCCATGACCTGTTTAAATGTGGTTTTAACAAAACTAGGGCTAGGGTCACCTAGGCCATCTACATTATTACTGCAACTGGGCTCGTGGTTTTAGCATGTTCTGAGTGTTGTGCTCACAATTTCCATACTTTCATTCCCCTATGCAAATGCCAGCCTGTTTTTTCACTGTCAGTACATACGAGTGGAGAATTTGCACTCTGACTTGTGTGTAAGAGATATACCAGAAAGGGGATGAGTTTTATATTTGGCAGTGCAGCAAAGAAAAGCTTTTAACACATGCTTCACTTACTAGCCTGCCACTGGCCTTTAAGAGCTGTTGTGGTTATTCTTTATCCTAAAGATGTGATATATTTTCCTACTGTCTTGCTGGGTATGACAGAAAAGGAAATTACTTGGATTTTGCCTTCAACATCTCTAGAGTTCAAAGGAATAAACAGAAAATAATTACATGAGAAAGAGGGAAAAGCTGAAGCAGCCCCCCATAACTATTTTCTCCCACCCAAATAGCATTGCTGGTACTTAGAATTTCCTCCTATCATCAGAACACCTGGATTTCCCTTTCCATTGTACAGTTTAAGCTTATATAGGTTTTGCACACCTAGAGGAGAAATATCTGCCTCTCTTCCTTTGCAAATACTCTGTAGTAATTACAAATGACCCGACAACACAGTAGGATATTGGCAGTTTCCCAGTGAAATCAAAGGAGGGAATCGCTGGGAGAATTTGGGTTGGGAAAGCTGTGTTCACACTGGGCTGACGGCACCCACAGAGCATCAACTGCAGGGTGAGGCAGAGAAAACAAGAGGGAAAAGTGGCTCTCAGCCAGGTCAGAGGTGGGAGCTTGGGTCCTGCTGTACCTGTGTGACAGGTACTGTGCTCAGCCCACATCACCATGCTGGATACGAGGTGGATGTTGGCCATACAACTTCTTTTTCAGGTCCCATCAGGCTCAGAGTCAAACCAAGCAAACCCAGGAGGCTGGCTAAGCTTTGGGCAAGTCAGGATGGCTACCATGCCAACAGATCATGTTGTGGTATCGACCTGGATTTAGGAAGATAGTGGTTTTTGTCCGAGTCACTCAAACACTGAAATTTGTTCTCGACTTTAGCCCTGGGACTAAATCTCACTACAACACTGCTTCGGACACAGAATAGTTACCATGAGCAGCCCTACTAAAAGCCAGAGTAAACTTAGAGCAAAAATAGTCACAATTTTTAATAAAGGCAGATAATTAGACCCCTCAGAACAGCAGGAATTATGCCTGGCCAGATGTGTTTGTGCAGCCGGGTTATAAAAAGATCTAAATTTAGACAAGAGTAACCAGAAACATAAGCAATATGTAGCAAGTTTTTCTGGCATGCTCATTTATATATACCATGGTTTCGTCTGAGCATCCTGACCCCATAAAATCATAAATTGTTTGGTTTGGGTCCCAAAACGTCAATTTGGACCCTGCTGCTGGCTTTTTGTTCTCTACAGCAAGCACTTCACTTTCTGGAGGTGCTGAAAGAAATCTATTCAAGCTTATCTTCTGCTGGACATCCATACAGTAGGGGACTTCAACTGTGGAAATGGTGACTCTGTTCTTATAACTTCATTGCACAGACCAGTCCAAACACCTATCGTAAGTGAGAAGTTCTGTGATCAGGAGGTGCACGTGCATGCCAGCACCAGGCATCCAGAAATCCAGATTTTCCAAAATTATAAACCTGGCTTGTAATGTTCTTTAAGAAACAGATGTTTGCCTTGACTGTAACAACCTGTATAGAAACTGAGATCTTAGTAAGAGAGGAAAGATTTCATAGGTATAAACAAAGAAAAAATCAAGGCTCAGTTAAAACTATGTTGACACATGAAAATTGAAAGGTAGAACTGGAAAAAACAACGTTATCTATATTATAGATATTCTGGATTCTTTCCCGGAATAGAAAAAATGCAGTAAAAGAAGGCTCTTCTGTAGATATATGTAAGAAGTTGAAGGTTTTGATTTGATCAGTTACTGGCATGATGCCATAACTGACAAGATTCTTCAATAAGTTAGATTATCCACCACTAAAATCCTGATATATAGGGTTATTAAGATCCAAAGTCTTGCTGAAACCAAAGGAATTTAGGATCCAATCCTTAATTCAGTTTAGATTTACAAGGTAGGACTCTCTGTAGAGCTGAGAATAAATCCTGCAGACAGGTAGTTCTGGCACTGTTCCAGCTCTTGTAAAAGCTGAGATGTCTTTTCTAAGAGGTCCAGAAACCTGGGCAGTTTCTGAAAGCTTGACTTTTTGAAGAGACCTACTGTGGCCACAAATGCTCCTACTTCTCCAACCCCACTGAAAAGAACAGCACCTCTTAAAAGCAGTCTGCTGATAATAAAACCTCATCTTAAACAGGAATTTAGCTATAGAGCACAGGAAGGGTTTCAACGTTCACAGATTTACTGTCTCCTCCTACATGGCCAGTACACACAGTTCCATGATATGCCTATTCCTACACCTACAACAAAGGGTGCGCTGTGTTGCTTAAAACTCACTGTCTGTGCACTTGCTTTCATTATGAAATTTTATTGTATTTGGAACTTGACATAATGATGACCATAACTGACCTGTCAGTGTAGATCAGAACAAATCATATTCAGCATGGCAGGTAACTGTGATTAAACCTTGGCCCTGTTTCATAATATGAGCAAATATCTCAGGACCTGACTTGGAAGGGTTCTAACAATCAGACCTCCATTTCCAAAGGTGTGGAAATTTTGTCAATATAAGACAATGAAAGGGAGACAAGAATTTTAAAAGTCAAAGGAATTAACATGGTGTATATGCTGCAGACTGTAGTTTAATCTTTGAGAAACACAGCTATCTGCAGCATTTTTACAGAAGCATATAGGAAATTTTTAAGGTCACCAATGGTAAAAGCGGGTATAACTTCCTTTGAGAACAACATCCTGTACCTTTAAAATAATTGTTGGAGCAAGTCAATGTTTTCAAGCTTCTCTCTGCCAAAATGCCTAGTGTGTTGTATTATTTGCGAAAGTGCGTTCCATTCTTTCCCAAATCAAAGCTGGTGTTCAGAACCAGACACATGAGTTAAAACAAGAACTGAGCAGGACTTGAATATGGCTCAGGAAAGATTTCCAGTTTTTTAAGATCAGAGCATTTCATTCTTTTGGAGGGTGTTTTTTGGTGCTTGTTTTCTGTGCAACATGATATTATCAGGTACGGCTCAGAAGATATCATTGCATATAGGAGTGAATGGAATCACATCTGCATGGCTTCACTAGGTATTGATCATGCCTTCTGGGAATATGCAAGGAAAGAAAAGAAGGATTTTTCCCTTTTAAATCTGTGTTAGGAATTATGCAGTCCTCCGGTGGAGCCCCTAGCTGGCTGTATGTGCTGCTTTGTTTCCTGCAGGGAGAGGGATATAAAAAGTGCAGATAACGAAACCTAACTAGAAGGGTAGGCCTCTTAAAAGTATTCATTGTCTGGGGAAAGAGGGAGGAAGGAACTCACCTGACCTTGACCACCCAAGCTTTTAACACTCAAAAAGACTTTCAAAGCTTTCTGAGGGAGATTTACAACTGTGAAAGGACACTGGAATTACACTGCAGCAGAAAGAATATAATTCATCTTGATTTACTCCCCTCCCCCAAAATCACCCAAGTCACTTCTGCATTTTCAGAAATTTGAATTTATCGTTTTAGAAACTGATTGACAGAATCAAAGGAATTCCTGTCTTAACACCCTCACACAATCTCTTCCTCTAAATTTCTAGCACTTCTCTTATACTGGCTGCCTTTGCTGTGGCAAACAGCCTCCACGTTTCATCTCTCTGTGCCCCCTGTAACAAAACAAACCTCTCATCCAGGGTCTGGGGCTGGTGCAACTAACACGTGACAGCCATAATTAGTTTATAAAAGCACTTTTCCTGCTGATAAAGGCAGCTGTTGTGGGCAAGCCACAGTTCTCAGCCTTCTGGGCTCTTATTACCAATAGCAGTACAGTCTGGATGCTTCCTTACTAAACTGTAGTGATATTACTGTCAGCTCTATCCTCAGAAAGTCCAGATAGGGTTAGGGATCCACTGTGCTGCACACTCAAAATTCACAACATCTAAATATTGCATTAGATTATTATTGTGCTAGTATGTCCAAACAGCAATAACCAATTATATCTGCTTCCAGAAGCAGTGAGAGAATGACTCAAGTTCAAGCCCCTGTTCAGACCTCCAAGAGAAACAGTTTTTGTCAAAGATTTCAACTAATGGGGAATATACAAATAAAGTTCCTTGAATTCTCAGCATCTAAGGCTACCGTTTTGGTTTTAACTTGCAGAAACACAGGATTGTTCTGGTGACGAAAAGCAGGTGCTTTTTAATTCATATTGTATTTGACCAATTTCAGGGTCTTTGGATTTTTAGTGCCTCAGGGTACAAAACAACAACTCAGTGCCTCAGAGAATGTATCTCTAATAGTCTCTTCCAGTCAGAGAAGCTGCAAAAACAGAAGAAAGTTTTCTTTTTACACTTCTTTTCATACATCAAGAAAATGATTAGAGGCTGGGGCAGCTTCTGGCAGGTGCAACTCCCAGCGGGCCCCTGTGCTACTTATCTCGGCAGTAGGCGACATGTCAGATCCCACACGGAACTCCGGCACAGAGCCCCAGCCTGTCGTACGGCACTCCTGCCCAAAGAGGTGCTTTGGAGTGCTGGGATGGATCTCTGAACCTGCTTTCAAGTTCTTTACTGAAGGTACGACTAATCGTGACAAGCTACAGGAATGTGATCTCTTCCCTTTTCTCCTTTCTCTCTGCTGTAATGTATTTTAATGAACATTCTGGGGCAGATCAGTAGAAAACCCCTGAATATAAGCCTCTACACTTAAAATAGCAAAATCGCAGATAGTACTGTGTCCCCTCAGTTTTGGAAAAAGTTGTTCAATTTTATTTGCAGACTTTACCTCTAGAATCTTCCTGAATTATTTTATTCATTAAGGTTCTTCTTTACAATTAGTATTCATTTCATAAGTCAATAACATATGGGATGAATCAATACACTCTAGTGAAGATGACACATTCATAACTCATACAGCTGTTTTTTCACACCTGAGAAGGAATATAATGCTCCATATCAGTGCTCATCCACAGCTGTACCACATAAATAAAAAAGTAGATTTTGCAGAAAGAAGAAACAGTGACTTAAAAGAAAATTCAGCTGTCTAACTGCACACGCCTGCACTCTTAGGAAAGCTAAAAATCTATTAAGCACAGTTGTGAGAAGTTGTTCTTTTGAGATTAACTCTTTATCGGGCACGCTGCACTGCTGACTATGAGCTGTGTGGTTGGAAATGGAAGATGTAAAGCACCGGGAGGAGAAAGAGCTGTGCCCGGGGCAGGGAGTGCCTCTGGGAGCTGTGCTGCAGCCCACCATCTTGGAGCATTTTAGACCGGGAGGAAGGGGTTATATACTTTGCTGCATAGATTTTGCATTCTACTAAAGCTCGTTTGTGCCTACAAGTCCCCGCTGCAGCTCTCTAGGTGAACTCAAAGAGCCAAGACCTGTACCCCCCAGAGCCTCTCTTCGCAGAGCAAGAAAAACTTGCCTTATTACCATCAACCACTTCTGACAAATGCCAGAACCTCCCCTTTCTTATCATTCTCTCCTCTCCCTCAGTGTGTCTTCCTCATCAGGCAATGCTCAGGGGCAGGAACCTCTGTTCTCCGGACAGCACCCATCCTGGCCCTGTCTGTGGCCGGCATAGCCGGGTGCCCCAGCAGCACTGGGGTGGCAGCAGCTCTGCTGTGAGCAGGTGGGCACAGAGGGGACAGTGGCCCCAGGCCTCGGCCTCCTGCCAGCTCCGGATTTTCAACAAGCTCAGACAGTCTTCCCTTAATATCATCTGGTTATTCCACTTCAGCTTCCTCATGCTATGTCTTGGTGGGGGTGAGAAATACAGAGCAATTCTAAGTATTTTGTTCAAAGTATATGAACATGTCTAGATTTTTTAAAATGGTTTCCACTCTTTTCAATTTTTTTTGCCAGCACTATTTGATTCTAAAAAAGATCATCTGTAGAAAGAAAAAAAATAATCTGTCTTTTAAAATATCTGCCAATTCTGAGACTTTAGAAGAGAGAGAGCTAGCCACTGCTTCTCTCTCAAACCTAGCCACGACCAAAGCTCTGTGTTCCTGCAGCAATTATGTTAATACATGCCCTGATCCTGGAGAAATGCTGGCCTTTTTTGATCATGTTCATGAACAAAAAAAGGAAGAAAACAGAAAGCACAGTAATAATCACACTTCGGCAAGAACAGTCAGAAAGGCATTGGTATTTCCCAAATAGATTGGGAGGCAGCTGAAATTAACCTTTTTCCAAACACTTTTTTGGGAGTCTGACAAAATCATGGAGGCAAAAATAACTATTACTAAAATACATCTACTCAAGGGAGAAGAAAAGGTTTATGAAACTCCTTCCTGTTCCTCATTCCCTGCTGTCTGTTACAATCTATTGCAGGACTGTGACAGCATTTAGGAGTTTAATGCCCATGGAATAGAAAGTTGTCACAGGTTGATGGGCTCCTGCTGCTAGATAGTGTCCACATCATTAATCATGGACACTTATCTCCTTCGCCTCACAGGAGAGCCATAGTGACACTTGCTCACTGTACAGTGGAGGACACCAAAAACTATAATCTACCCGTGGTAAATTTACCATGAGATTGTGACAGGGATCACAGGCACACACAGGCGGCTCAGGAACACATTTATCACCCAGAGATGATGACTCCAGCTGACCTCTGGCCTCACCTACACATCCCTGCTCCCCTCTGCAGACTCCACACGGCCGCTGGGCCCCTGCGCGGGGGAGCGGGTGCGGGTAAGCCTGGTCCCCACTGCCACTGCGCCAGCACCTGGTCTGCAGTCTGATCTGAGGCACCAGTGAAAACAACTACCAAGTTTGCTTTTGAACAGAAAGTTTTTAGGTTAAAACCCAAAACCTCCTTTGCTTTCATTTGACACAAAATAATTTTGTGGGGGAAAAAATTATTTGCTTTATTTTCTTAAAGGCATTTCTGATGTAATTAATTCAAGCAGAAAGGAAAGGCTAATTTCGTGCTGCAATCACAAGACAGAAGAGGAATGAGGAGTTCTGATTCTTCTTAGATTAGGTACCTCAAGCATGTGTAGAAGTAAAAAATGAGTCAAAAGATACTGGAAACACAGATTAGTTGAAGTTCTAAGTAGGACTTGATTTTACAAGTCCATTTAAAAAAGACTGTTGTAACTAACGGATTATATAATGCTAACTGCTGTTAGCATTTTCTCTTCAAGCTGTCCAACACTATAGAGAGACAGGGGACACTGCAGATATACTCTTGATGAAGAAACAAGTCACTTTGAGATTTGAGAGATGTGCATGAAACCACAGCAGACATCTGAATCACATTCTACCAAGCTATCAAGAAAATATGTTAACACATACACATGTAATAATCTGGTTATTTAGCATTAGCTGGAACAGGGACAGCAAATACAACAGAGGTAAAAAGAAAAGAAAGTTATCCACTGCTATGACTTATTGAAGTGAAGGTAGATGGCAGTGTATTCTGTTACTTGAGATAGCTAAATCTGTCCACTTTTACACAAAACAAATGTATAAAATTAAACCAACTAGATTTGAGTATGTAGGGAGAATTTTCCCACAGGAGGTTAACTATCACCCCTCAAAGATTTTTTTTTTTTTAGTCAGCTGAATAAGACTTTTTTTGCAGGTCCTAGTTTTCCGTAGGTAGCTGATAATTTACCTTGGACTCTTCCCTTTACATGAATCAGGATTTCCTTAAGAGCTGGAACAGTGCTAATGAAAGATGACACGATTATCAGCAAACAGCTCTCTTGATATGTGCAGCTCCTATCAAAGGGCTGGTCGGTGTTTCCTTGAGTTTCAATAGTCAGAAACTGGACATATTGATTACCGAAGAACATAACAACTGATTATGTAATTTCAAAGGGAATTATATTTTTTCCCTTCATTATTTTCTTCTCTATTGTTTTTACCTGTTCGTATGATCTGTAATGTGTCCCACAGATAGAAAAAATAATCCAATTCTTACTGCTTTTTAAAACAAAAAAGAGATGTTAGGTGTTAAAATAAATAACAAAATTATAATACATAAAATAATAAAAACCCCAAATAAATAGAAGGTGCTAGATGCTACTCATCACGTTAGATGACTGTTCAAACAAATGAAAAGAAGAATACATTGGTAAGGATGAAGTACTCTGAAATTATTTTGCTTAGAACTCAGTGTTACAAACACTGAAGGTGGGATTTTTATCCGACTGTGGCTTAAAATTGGTGTCATTTTGCAGAGTTAATTTGGCTACATTGAGACATAACTGAGGTCAGAACTGTATCTTGATGCTGCTGTGAGTGAATAAAGAACGAATCAATATCAAGTTTGTTCTTTCCCTGTTTGTGGTTTTCTGATGGCCTGTAACAATAAGTATGCTACTATTATCCTTCATAATGAAAACTTATCTTGGCTTGGACTTTACATTTCAGAACTTCCTTTTGATATTTTCAGTTAGTTTCTCTGTAAAGATATCTATGCAAATGTTATGCTGAAGGGGAGCAGTAAGATACTGTTCTGTCTGAGATGTTGGCAAAGCTAACTCGTGCAATTAATTTTTTTCTCAGTTTTGCCTTCATGAAATTCACATTGCTTCACCTTATTTTGAAAATGAAGCAAACGCAGTGATACCAGATCACAGAAATAAACCATCTTTTTTCCTTCTCCCCATAAACCACTTAACTATTTGCTATATGACTTAAAAGAAAAACTTGCAAACCACACACAAAAGAAAGAAAGATAAAAAGGAGGTGTGTTCTTAGGTGATTCTGACCTGATCCGTTACGGTCACTTCTACACACAGATATCTTAATCTTTTGTGCCATTGAGTATCCGTACTACTGTATTATGCAATTAGAAACAAAATTAGTGACCAGGGATGTCTTCTTTATAGCAAAAATGGAAATATTTAAGCAGAAGATAATAATCAACCTTTTGAAAATTTTGGAATGCTTGATTATGAACACATTTTGAAGATACTAGGAAAATACCAGGTACTTTCATATTTTCCTGTTTTTTTTCACTAGCTGTTGTCTTTCAGGTATATTGGCCTGCTGCAGGTACACTTGTGACCTCCCCCATGCAAACACAGCCTAATGGAAACACTCTCGCCACAGAATTACTTTGAAAGACAAGCTTTGCTCATCTTAGCCTGTTTTAATGCCAGATATATTGTAAACCCTTACTAGTGATCATGGGCCAGAGTGGTAATGAAACAGTCAAGGTAGAAAGCAGGAATACTTGTTTGCCTTGGATTTATTTCAGTTTTATTCATTTTCCCCATGTTTGAGCCTGTCTTCATCCTGCAAACTCATGAATGGAACCTAAAATTAGTGCACATGAATAATTTGGTGTAACCACATACAGTATGTGAAAGCAAAGCTCAGAAAGAAAGAATAACTTGACATGAATGCATCTGTTTTTCTGACAGCTTTTTTGGCCTGATAACATGTTATATTTGTATGTTTACAGTGCAATGCTCCAGTAGCTTCTGCTCCTATATAATTCCATCCAATTCCTTAACCTCAGTGAATAGACCTGATGCTTTCTTTGTCATATTTACTTGAGATATTTTATTACTTTTAGTTATTTTCAATGTTTCTAAAGATTAAAATGTGGGATATAAATAAACTGGTACCATAATTTAGGACCTTTTTTTTTTTTGCTGTCTTCTCTGACACTTCTCTCCAGCTTAAGACAGCTGGTGAAAGGCAGAAAAGCTACATTCCTGGAGAAGGAAGAAATGCAAATCTCCATTCCCCCTGGTCTCTTGCAGCATTTCAAGATCTTCATGGCATTAGAAATGACCTCCCTTCACTGAGTGCTTTGGCTTGGGACTGTGGGAGTAGGAAGGTAGTTCAGTTACTGTCTATTTAATTTTAAATCATAAAATTGTGTCTGTTTAATCATGACTTCTGCTGAGACATGATCTTATGATCCTATAATTTTTTTTTAATGGCTAGACAATAATTTTATAAATAATTTGAAAAATTAAGAAAATTAAGAAAATATGCTTCCTAAAGTCTCTGGATTAAAGAAACTCCTAAACAAGAAGAAATTTAGAAGTGACCAGGACAAATCCTTCTCTACTACTCAGACTAGAATTTGGTAAACTCCACCAAATTCCCTTTATCTTCTATTGAAGTATTGTTGAACTCTCTGTGGCAACCTGCTGGACAAGCATCTGCATTTCAAAAAAGATGCTCAAAACCAATGAAAACCACGTGAAGAAGAAATACTAGGATGATTTGCTTGCCTTACAGTGACTTTAGTATTGAGAAACTGAAATCTGCCTAATTCAGACTAACAAAATTAAAACTTTTAAACCTATATAATAATGAATAATCGGATTGATTTACTTGGGAAGGCAGTAGATGTCCTTAGCTATGTCCAAAGCCCATAAATCAATATTTGATTCTTGCTAAAAGATCTCTAAGAGGTTAAATGGAACTTGTTGCACCAATGAGTGAGACTTGGTAAATAGGACTCAAAATGTAGCACTGCATTGTCCCTCTGGGTATGAATTTATATAATTTCTTATCTGTCTGAAAGTCATGTCCATCTAAGATCTATTCCAATATTCATACTAGAAGCCACAAACTCTTTGTCTATCATCAGGCACGTGCCCAGCAGAGCTGGTTCCAAACATCCAGGCACGACTGCAGAACAAAACAGGCAACAGGTCCTGGTGACAACTCCTGGGAATTTTTTTCACCAGAAAATCAAGCAGTTCTAGAGGAGTGCCAGTAACCAATATAGGATATTGGATAGGAAACACAGCCTTCACTTCAGAGAGAGAGAACTTTCATTTAATAGGGTACAACCAGATATTTTTATTTTGAAGGCTGTGCTGCAGTATCCCAAGCAACAGCATTTCTTGTACTTTCCACCAGACTTCTAGGCAATCAAAATCCCAGAGAACTTAGTCCATTCCACAATGCTCCCTTTTCAAACATTTCAATCTTTGAAATTCACCATTCAAAAAGTCACCACTCTGTATCTGGGCTGTGGTAACAAACATGAGTGTTCCAGGTCCATCTCAGCACAAGATTGCTTAAATTACCTTTTCACAATGGGTCAAAATAGAACCACATTTTTGACATCCACAGCGATTTCAGGGTAAATATGTGAATAAAGCCATAGTGTTTTAGTTTGGGACTTTACAAGACACCTGTGAGAATTCAGCATCTTGTTTTTAAGTCAGTTCTACAGGCCTTGAAAACTTCAGTTGTGTATGATAAAAACTCGTCCTATATCCTTTTAAATACTCACAGTAATAAGAGCAATTTGTATTTTATACAACTCTTTTATGATCCCACTAGTGATAGGTATGAGGAAGTGTCTTTAAGAGAAGCCACATCATGTTGTGTGCATGCAGCCTTCCATAACATCAGTGTTACAGATTCAAATACTGAATTTTTATAAACAACTTATCTGTTGTTTTCCAGGGAGACAAAGCTCACTTAAAATATTCCACCAAATGTTTATCTCAAGGAATATTATTCCTTAATGAATAAAAATTAATATGAAGCACCAATAATCTGGTGGTTATTTGTGAAACCCAGTCACGTTTGCATTTATTCCTCCTTCAATTGATTACAGGGATGTTATGTCACATTTTAAGTTTGCAGATAATTGAAGGGAAATAACCACAATAATGAAATCACTGCTGGATTAAATTCTGATAGGTGACAAATCAATTCATTTATGATACTTCCTTTGTCATACTGAGATATTTTATTGTGCAGAGAAAACCTCTCAAATTAATGAAACTGTGAAATCCATAAAGTCCTATGTACCAAATAGCACATCATAGAAAGAGCATCAATCATTAAAAGAATAAAACTGATAAATGCTACTGGGAGATCACTTGGGGAAAGACTCTTGCTTTTAAGAGGGTTGTGCTATAACAGTAAGGATACACGTGTATATGCTTCCAGCATCATTGTGCATACATCTGTAGACATGTACACACGTAGCTGTGTACACACACTGATGCTGTGAGCCTCTATTTTCTCTTTTGTGTTCCATTAGTTCTGCTGGCAGGTACCAATTGCACAGTACAGAGAAAGAGAACAGTGAGTTCCAAACAGTTGCACCACAATGTTATTTAATAATGTTTTTGTGGTACTTTTGATTTTTAAATGAAATATGATTTAATACCAAGAAATAAAGCTGTTATTAAGCTTTTTCTAACATGATTTAGCTCAAATGGGATTTTGTAAAATTGCTAAACTTGTGTAAAAAGGAAAGAGATTAGAGAGTCTTAAAAATTATATAATAATGTATTTATTCACCCCCCCTTCCCGTGCACATTTGCAAAAGACTCATTCATGTTGCAGAAGACACTTTGAGAGGTCATAATGAAGCTGTGACACCAACCACCTTGCCAAAGATACTGCACAGGCGACCCTGGCAAATATAGAGTACAAAAAGCTCTCCAGCAGTGACCTTCGTATTCATGGGCTCTCTTTAGTGCTCCCACCACTATCAGTTATTTGGTAACAGTGAAAGGAATATTTTCTTTCTTTAAGTGAAAAGCAACATGGCAGAAAGCAGGCTAGGCTGAAAAGTTTAGAAAACTGACATACCCTGAGGAAAGAGAATGATTAATTACTGGAAGACTGAAACTTCCTTGCCAATGGGTCAAGACTAACTTTTAATTAACTATTTAATGCATGTTATTGTTTTTGCTGTTTGAAGGTTTTCAAAGGCAATAGTGCTAGCTGACAAGTTTCAAAGAACAGCTTTTGTGCTTTAAACAATAACAAACAAAACAAAAGAAAAAAAGAAAGAAAAAAAAAAAGGCTTTTTGTTCTTTAATTTCAGATTCTGAGTTTTCAAATTTTCCAATACTATGGTGGGGTTTCAGTTTACCATATCTTTTTTATTGGAGGAGTGAACGAGTGGACAGATGAAAAGGGGACTAAGGAATCTCAAATCTCACTCAATCCTGACTGCACTTCACAGTTGAATAAATGATGAAACCTATTGCTCAGCTTCCAAAAGTTGAGATAGAAATGGAAATAGAAATTTCCTAAGATTTCTTGGGAAATCTTCATGGCTATTTCTCACTTGTCGGGCAACCCTGTTTAGATTATTAGTGCAGTCAGTCCCCTGAACACCAGGCTCCCCAGCAGCTGTGTGACTCCTGCTGGCCCAGCCCGCGCATCGACTCACAGGAAGACGCGTGCGGTGAAGGACAGCGGCCCAGCCTCAGCCAGCTCTCCTGCCTGCCTTCCCTCTGAAATCTCAGTAACAGGGGCCGAGTGTATCCAGAGCGGGAGGAGAGCCTCTGCACGCACACCTCAGTCTCCTCAGGCTGGAGGTCTTCCTCACTAAAGCAACAGCAGGGTCTGTTGGACCCGCACCTGTGAATCTTCCAACAGAGGTGGGACTTACGCTGTTAGTTGCCTTCCAGCTTGTGTGCAAACCCCTGTTATGCAGAGACAGAAATCTGGACGGCAGGGATTCCTACACTTGTTAGAGGCTTTTCATGATCCCTCTTGGATCAGGCATTCTTACGTTACTTGTCATGTCACAGGTTTACCTTCTAAGTACTCTTTGAAACTGTTATGTCCTGTTTGACACTGATATATCCCCAAGTCAGCGCGCATAAGATGAGTAGAAGCAAGAGCTGTATCTTTTACCGTATGCATATAAATTCCCAGCACTTGGAAAAAGAGAAAAGACAACACATGTATTAACACCCTGAATAGGATGTTAATTTTTTTTCCCCAAACTGGAAACAATTGCTAGATAATCAGTAGTTTCACAGTAAGTAAACAACCTGTAGTTTCAGAGTGATCAAATGATTACGGTATCTACCCAGTAGCCCTAAAAAAAGCCTTTTAGTACATCATGGGCCACCATGACCACATCTTAATCAAACACAATATATGTTCATTAAATAATGGAACAGCTGAAAGATGAAAAATTTCTATAATAATTTTTTATTAAATTGAGTGCTCTGTGAATATGTTTAATGAGTTGTCAAAAGAATCTCAGCCTAGCTTAAAAACAGTAGAGGAAAATGTAAACTGCCCTGTGGCACATCTCTTTGTGCTGCTGGCAAAAGAGGGAGACTTGCTGGGATTTCAGCTACCAATGCCAGCCTCCATTTGCACAGATATAACTCTGTGTGTTGAATTTTAAAACAGCAGAAGCATACATAACTCACAATGAAATATATTTCTGTTTTCAAGTGGCATTATAACAATGCAAATGTCTTTATTCAGGCATTACAAATTACATATATTTTAAATGGAAGTATAATTTTTTTTCCTGTGTTTACTCCTAATGAGGCAGTAGTTGCAACTGGTCTGGTTTACTGGAAACTACAGGCACATCTTTTATGAATTCTTCTTGCAAAACCAGTTAAAAGAATTGAGAGTAGGGAGGTTTTACCTGCATCACTTGTGTCAGCGATCTAAAGGGAGGTGACAAATAGGCATATAATGAGACACATGGCTTTATACCTGGCAATCTCACACATAAAAAGAATGTCAAGAGTCTTTGACAGAATGAAATGAAACTAAAATGTTAGCATTAATTGCTACTCAGTGCTGCATTACCAGCCCCACAATCCAAATCAATTATGAAGATTTGTATCAGTTGTGAGACCAAAAAGATTTTGGAAGCCTGTCAACTCTAGGGTGTCATTACCTAATGCTGATATGACTGCTCTGGGTTCTGCTCAGAACAAAGAGAGTCACAACCACCCACTTCCAGGACTGCAACCAAAATGGTACAAATGGAGTGTTTTAAAGGAAAGTTGACAGGTGTATGGTTAAACATCAGAGGTTTGAACAAAAAGACGTATTTCCCACATGGAAATACAAACCTCAGGTTGCTTAGGGGAGTACGCCCCACCCTGCCCCCTCTAAGTTAAATAAGAATTACTTCTGCGTGCTGCTCCAGAAGCCATCACATTTATTTGATTACCAAAATTAAAACACTGATACACTGAAAAACTGTATACTTATATTTTCTTAAGAGTAGATATATTTTGGTACCTTAGAGAAAGAGTTGTGTGATAACTTACCAAAGTTTGCTGCCTTGGTGAATTAGTCAAGGGACTAACTCCTCAGTGGTGACAGCAGAGATGATAAAACCTTACAGCACAATGCTGTTAGATGAACTTCAAGCTGCCTTTGTCACCGAGAAAAAAAATTCCATCTTGGAGCCATGACATGGGACTTTTGTCACTTCATTTTATCAATGAGATCAAATAAATGTGATTTAAGTAACAAGAAGAAATGTTATGTTAAGGAACAACAACTAGATGTGGGGCTCTTTCCATGGGCCTTCCCTCTGTGCTCGCAGAAAGATACAGAGGACTATACGCAAAGGACTGCTTTCATTCAAAACTAAGGGCTTCCTCAGTTTTCAAGGGAATAAATCGCTCTTCCTTTGAAACTATAAAATGCACAAGTCTAGGAAGTGTTGACTCCAAGTTTGTGGTGGGCAGCATCTCATCTCTGCACAATGCATAACTCCTCTGCATCCCTATTGCTGTGTTTCATTTGAGAGAAGACTTTTGTATATATTGAGGAGAAAATATAAAGTAGAGCAAAATATTTATGCGAAGCAAACCTCCAGAATGCAAGAAAGATAAAAGCAGAGTTACCCAGAGGCCCAGGTGCCTCTCAGGGTTTCTTTTCTGACTGAGCTGAGCTGTGATGGAACAGCAGCATGAACAGTTGTCACTTTTGTGTTGGTTATTGGCCTGATGCATCAAACATCTTCTAGTTTGAAGCTGCAGCCTACTGCCCAGTGTTAAAAGCAAATAACTAGTTAAATCACACAACCTCAGAGTCCTACTAAGAATAACACACCTGCATCCACCGGAGAAGGGAAAGGAGAAGAACCTGTCAATGAAGCATGACTTCCTGAGTTCCAGTGGGGGTTTTTTTGGTGTTTTTTTAAATTCAGATTGAAGTATCTGAGCCTAAGTATATCCCATCTTGTGAACATGTTTAAACCATCCCTATCTGTCCCTGATCTAAACTCTACATAAAAAAGAAACAAGAAGTGCCAAAGGAGTAAAGTCTACCACTGAGTGAAAGTATCCATTAAAGAAGGATTATAATTTTAGGAATAAGTAGCTTAGGAAAAAAATATATTTAGCTTTTCTTCTAAATCATCAAAGCATGCATTATTCTTTAGTGAAAAAATGACAACTACTTTGTGTTACCCAGAGTTTACCAAATAAGGATGCTTTTTGGATGGTGCTGGAAATGAAAGCATTAATGTCAATACTGAATGAAGCACTATTTTACCACACTTGCTTCTTGCTTTAGGAAACAGGCTCTTGATTTGCATCTTGGGGCTGGCTCATCAGCACTTGTCCCGCCCATCAATTATCAGCTTGCAATATTTTACAGATGTTGACACTATGTGCTGGAAGACAGCAACAGTTCAGGAAAGATCACTGAGGGAAGGAACAGTATCCTTCATGTTCCTTAGCACAGAAGTCCACTGTTTGCTTCATCTGCCTTCACCAGTGTATATAACTGAGGTCAAGAAGATTTAGTGCTTTAGAGGATTTTAATCAGCCAAAGAAACTTTAGAAAAGTTAGCAAGAAAATGAAATCAAGAGCCATATAGCTTATGCTTGGACCATGTTCAGTGGAAAGAAGGACATGAGCCCATCACATGGAAAAGCTAGGTTAATGTTTATGCATTTTCAGTGGTTTTCCCTCCATATGTAGGCAGTATAAAGATTAGTCATATAAGACTTGATTTTTGTCCCTCAAAGCCTCTAAACAGAGTAGCAGTACAAAATACTGACTGTAGAGTCTTTGTGATGGTTGGGCTCTGAGTTTCCTACAAACCTTGAGCCTTACTGAAAATTAGTTTTTATTGAGTGACATCAAATCCTGTTTTAGCAAAGTTTTCTAGTTCTGACTCCTTTTCTTCTAAATGGCAGATTCACCATGAGGAAAACAGAGACAGTTTAAATAGGATATATATAGTAAAACTGATAATAAAAATGTGGAAGAAAGAAGTAATTGCCTTTTCAATAGCATGAAAATAAGATATAAATGCACCGAAGTGGAAGACTTACAATTATGTCTTCCAAACTATATGCTGCAAAGTGTATTAGATACCAAGTGTGAAACCCTGAACTTATTAACTCTAGTAGTCAGGGACATAAAATTATGTACCAACTAAAAAGACTTTCAAATTTACCAAATCATAACGTCTGTTTTCGCTTGTATTTCAGAATACCATTACTAAGATGATCAGTGCTAACTGGTACTAGTTACTTTTGAAATTTACCTCATTATCAAGACATCAACATGTTTTGGACATGCTAAATAGCACAACATAGCTGATTTTGTAGCAAAATTACCTATCTACTTCCTTCTCCTCCATTCCACCATCCCCAAATTATAATCACCTTTCAGGAATAAATATAAAAATTAGCAGTGTCCCCAGGAAAGATTTTTAATGGTTACCGTGTAATTTTTTTCATTGTATCTTATCTTGCATTCTTTCAGAGGGTAATACCAGGTGCTTAAGAAGAGACTCTAGGAGAAAGGCTAAACCCATGTGTCCCACAGACTTTCCTGTGATTATGGGGTACTTTGCTAATCAAGAACACATTCATTCAGAAGTAATACCTTGTTATAGACTTCCTAAAAGAAACTTACTGCACATGGTTAATTTTTCAGCTAAGTGACTATTCTGGTTTCTTCAGTAATTCTTAAAGTCCTTGTGGCTTCTTTTTGATTACATCTTTGAGTTAAAACCAAGCTAAACAAAGCAAGTACACAGAAGTAGTCACTCAGATTGGGTTACTTCTGCTTGCGCGACAAGAGCAGACGCTGAGGCAGGTTGAACTCTGCCAGCTACCCTGAAGTTTATGGCTTCTCAAGGATGAATGGTGCACTTCAAGGAGTAAGATTCAGAAAGGCACTGAGTTCTGAGCAACTGAGCATCATAACACTGTGAAACAACAAGCTGGAAGGATGAATAAGAATCTTTGTTCCTGCCTTTATTAACTCAGAAAGGCTTAGTAAAATGTTGCCAGGAGAGCAACTACATTTATCTTTTCCATTATAGCATTTGAGCCCTGTACATACAAGAAATTCTATTCTTCCTTGATATATACTGGAAAACAAAACAAGTTACTGGTGTTCGTATCAATATCATTGATAGACAGCATTCATAAATGTAAAGAAATCAGAATTTTCCTTTCCTTCACACACAAAGTCTTTACTGCAATTTTTGATTTTGTAATTTGCAATTGTGACTCGTGGTTGATTCACAGGCTCATAGTCCTCTACTTAAGTGTTTTTCATTGCATTTCTGGGCATCATTCATACACAGCAGGTGACAAAACTTGGTGCAAGGGTATGCCAGGGAGACACCAACCACTCTGGGTAATTCCCTGCACCGGAATCCCAGTGCTCCAACATCCCTGGGCAGGGGTGGGACTTGGCCTAGAGAGGTTCATGCCAAGGGGTGGCTGCTCTGTCCTGGAGCACTGCTCTTCCTTGTTGCTGCCTCAGATCACCAGCAAGCATTTTACTCCTTCAAGAACCCGGCTGCTTAAGATATATTCCCTCTGAATTTCATGTCTTGTTTGAAAAGATTACTCAAAATCAATGAGGAAGACAGGCTAGGAAAACAAGTGTAGCCAAGTAATTTCTTAAGCACAGTTATCTTTACACTGAAGAAAACACTAGGGAGTTACTAATCTTTACAAAACAAAAAGGATCCCTGAGACCTGCTGCTTTTCTTTGCAGCCCTTCAGCTGATATATGAGCCCAAAGCCTGGTCAACACTTAAATCCAGACAGACTCCCCCTTGAATACTCTACATTGGCTCGCTGTTTTTCTGGCAAGTTGCAGCGGGTCTGTATTCAGCCCAGACAGCATCTTGCCTTAAATGCATTTTTAATCCTGTTTTGCCACATATTCAGACTGCATAATTTGAATCCTGAGCCTGGGGAAGCAACCCAATAGAATAATTACCGAGTCTTTCCTAAGCGATGTGTCGGGCCAGGCTGTTACAGCAAAATCAATGTTTAGCATCAGCTCCCAGTCTCCGCCCCTCCTTCCCCCAACCTCCAAACCAAGCTTGTTTTCAATAAAAAGAGGCCCAAGTAGCTTTGCACAGACAACAAAACAGAAGATTAGAAAACAGAATTTACAAATCAGACCTGGTTTGATACAATGGATACTGACTAGGATGTGGGAGCTTTGCTCAGCATACTCACTGACTGCTTCTGGTCATTAAAAGCACCAGCTCCCAGGAGTATTGGTGCTTTTCTGAATCTGCTGTATTTCAGTGCAGCTCATGAAATTCTCGCTTCCAAACCTGTCTGTTCTCATTTCAGTGGGATACAGTATTTATTTACTTCATGAAGGAAAATTCCTGCTCAAATTGACTGTTGCTTTGTATGTCAACAGCATCTCCATTTGATTCAAGGGGAAGAAATACAGACACAGAAATTCTGTTTGTTCCACAAAGAGAGAGTCTTTAAACTCTTTAGAAAAAGAAATACTGAAATAAATAATTTCCATTAAAATGGCCATTGCAAAGAGTTTGATCACAATACACGCAGATTCAAGAGAAGTTTATCTTTAGGTCAGCTAGGTAGCAAAGATTTTAGTGACGATATGGAAAATGGGCTGAGAATGGATAAATGTTGATGCACAATTTATTCAGCAATCTTATCCCATTAATTTTGAAACAGTGGGTTTGTGAATAAATAGGACTTTACTGCTTCAGACAATATTTCTTTGTGGATTAAAATACCTACTACATGGCCTATAATTTGAGGTACTGCTCAAATGCAGGCAACAATACAGCCACAATCTCAAAGGGCCCATAAATAAAATTTTTCCCTTTTTTTTTTTTCCTCCCAAATGAGTCTACTGATTTTTCCTCAGTTCTATTCTCAGTATTTGATCAGTTTTTGGTTGATTTTTTTGGCAATTTCCATAAATATGAAGAAACCAAGTAAAAGTCAAGATTACTGCATTATCTCCACTGCTACTTTTAACATTTTTCTATGTTTCAGAACAGTGATGGTTAGAATACACACGCAGCGCAGCACTATTTTAACTCAATGCACTAATTATATTTAAAGGAATTAGAAATTCTTGTAACAACAGCATTGTCAGCTGTAATAATAAAAAATAGCCTATAGATTAATAAAAAATAGCTTCTAGATTGTAATGATAAAAAAGAGAAGTTTAAAATCCATTGGAAAATGCAAGTAATTTAAAGACCCTTTTGAAAAACAAGAGCTACTCTGGGCAGATCAGCATTGTATTTATTATTGTAACCATGGAAACAATATAAATTCCCATCTGTTAAGGTATTCATTTGCTGCCTGAAAATGATGAGCACACTGTACTCAATAGAAGAATGAAATAGTTATAATTTCAATGAGTAGCCAGATATGTGATTTTTCTTCTCTGTAAAACATAGAAGAGAACTCCTGGATGTGATTTAAAACTCTATGAAATGTTTGGAATGAAAGCACGAACGCTGGGAAATTTGCCTGGTTCCAAAGCTGTGTGACAAACCAGAAACTCGGACTCTGTCTTTATGAAGGTTCAAACTAAGTTTGAGAACGTGGGGTAGCGGGAAAGAGGGGGAAAGAAAAAAAAAACCAAAACAAAAGGGTGTGTGTGGGGAAGCAATAACTTTAGTGTAATCACAAGGTATGTTCAGTCAATCCAGCGTGCTTGATTGAGTCCTGCTTCAGGCTTTGGGCTCATGCAGTGTGTGACTACAGCAGAAGTGTCTACTCCAAACTCTTTGAACTTTCCACACGCTGAGAGCCAGATCGGAGTTTGGAATCTGAACTCCACAGCTCAATCTCTCTGTAATGGGCTGAAATGAAACAGTTAAACTCAGCACTACAGAGGCACATTTGACTGTGGAATTCTGGCCTATTTCTGGTTCAAAATTGCAGTCAGAAATTCAGCTGTGCACTTGCCATTGCTCCTTTGTGGCACACTTTGAAATACATGGCACCTTCCAGACGTTCAAAAAGGTGTAGACTTTGCCTACCTGACAAAGATGGACTGTGTTCACCTGACTCTTTTGTCCTAAGGGAGCAGAAGCTAAAAGATAAGGAAGCTGGCAGAACTAAAGAAAGAGGAGAGAAGAAAAAAGTTTATGAAAGTTACTAAATTCAATGTAAGTCTAAATGTTTCTTTGATAGAGATTCCTGGCAATGTTTGGGATTTTGCAAATAAACTTTGCATTATAATACAGGTGTCATATGGGAAAAAGGAAGGAATTCAGAAAGAAGCCCAGATCTGTTGTACAGTAATCCTTCTGACTCTGTGTACATAATTACTTTTTATAGTATGAAATAGTGATATAGGAAGGAGGTTTTTACTAGGCAGGACTTTTTTTCTTGAATGTTTGCAAAGGTTGCTATCGTAGTGATCAACAGCCTCAGCTTTGAAATACAGTGCTTTTTACTTCAGGGATAATCAGTGCTGCCAGGAATGACTCTGGAATGGTCAGAAGATGAAAATGTTGAGAATGTCTGCAGAATGTATTGACTGACAACTTTTTTCCTTTTCATAATATCACCAATTAGACTTAGCATTGAAAAACTACTCTAACTGTACTGTGAGATGTTGTGCACTGTTGTAATACGGATTATTTTTAGTTAAGGACAATAAGTTGAATGTCAAAAAACATGAAATTAAAAAATAGTTGAAAAGTGACAAGGCAAAAAGTATACATTTGTTACATGTAACTTCTCTTTCTTGGTGTTTTTTAGTCAAACAGTCCAAGAGTGAAGTCTTAGAATGATAACAGGTAGTCCCATGTAAAAATCACAAGTGTAGACTTGCAAACTGGAGTTGGTTCTGATTTTCACATCAAAGGAGGTATCAATGGAGATTGGAAGTGATAAATATTTTTGGTAAAAGTATCCAACAGAGAAAGAAAATGGATTGGTGTTGAGATACTTCATAGAGCCTGCACAGCCAGAACCTATGAAAAAAACTTTAAATACTGGATTTTGGGATAGCATGTGGGATCTGAAAAGCCATTTGAATATAATCATGTCTTAAAAATTTAAGGGTTATTAATTTAATTGATTAATTTAAGGGTTGTTTAAAAAACTTCCTGCTTGCTCTTACTGTGGTTTTAGTCTCTGTATATATACAGATTTTGAGAATCTAAAAATAGTTGGAGGGGAAAGAATTAAAAAAAAAAAAAAAAGTCCACAGGAGCGCTGAAATCCACACCCAGATTTAAAGTTGGAGGGAGATTTAAATTGAGATGGTTCTCTCTGAGCAGGTAACTTTGGGAGTCATCTACGTCGTAACAAGCCAGAACGTACATGAAGATCCTGCTGGGTTTGGTCACACTCATAAGCTATTAGGTTAGAAATCATTTGCCTTAAATAAATGTCAAAATTTTCACAGAACATCTTTTCAGAATTTGTTGAGCATCTATTTGTACATTCTCTGTGAATGCAAATGGTACTCATGTGTTAATGTGCAGTTTAATGTAGAAAGACGCATTTGGGGAGCAGCAGCAGATTTTGTGGGCATATTTAAGAATGTTAATTTGAAAATGTGTGCTATAAACTTTGGTAATTTTGGAATAGACCCTAGAGAACTCTAAAGTGGCAAACATGCAACACCTACTCAAAAAAGAAAGAAAAATAAAGAGCGCATCAGCTCCTTATAGGCAAGCAAGCTGAGCAGATCAGGAAAATTACTGGGAACAATTTTACAAGACTGAATACCAGAATACCTTGAAAGCCATCACCGCCCTACCAGACACAACTAATTTATTGTCTGTGGAAGGGCATGCTTAACTAACACAGAGGGAGGTTTTCTTTCCAGTCATAACTGCTACAGTAAACATGGACCAGATACACTGTACGTTTTGATTTTCAAGAAACATCTGATATTCAGTTTAAGATCAGAGGGTGCTGGCTTTGGTACTGAGACAATGTACAGAGTTATCTGTTGGGTAGGGAGCTGTGTTTAGCAGCACCTTTCTTGAAAGAGGATCTGATTCAGTCAAAGAAGGACACTGCGAGCTATGAACTATGAGGCAATGACAATTTTAGTGTTACAAAGAAAGCAATATGGGTCCCAGAATAATCTCACCTGGTGGAGCCTGTGCTGAGTGATGGTGTTTCTCTGCTGGACCTGGCTCTGTGATAAAGGTGATAGCTACGTGGTCACCTCTCCTTTCAGCCTTCTTAAGGATCCATTGCATGTTCTCTTTACCTCATCAATCGGCAGCAAAATTTGAAATTTTGGTGATCCTGAGGTAAGGGGTGTGTGCAACCTCTATTCAGCTTGCACAAAAATAAAGACACATGTAGTCTAACACACCTTCAGAGCACAATAAAGCACTGCAAACCCCCCAAATATTACCCTCCTATCAAAATCAATAGCTGTACTGTTTTGATTTCACAGCTAGCATAGCTTCTGTTTGAGTCTTTGTATTGTTCACTATTGCAAGATGTGTATGTGTTTTTCTAATAGGTCTGTGAAATGCTTGGAAAAACATTTGCTCTTGGTCATGATCACTGAAGGAATTTTTGCGAAAGGTAGAGCTAGCAGTTACCTGAGCCCCCAGCACCTGGGGAAATAGTCTGTACTCTGACAAATGCTGAAGCTGCTAGACAAGACTACAGTCTTTCAGAAGACAACTATACACATCCACACGGCCACTCCAACGTGCGCATGAAATTGCATGAGCTGTCCTCTGCCGGGGCTTCCTCCCCTACCCCTTGACCACAACAAAAAGTCAAATTGCCTCTTCATGGAGGCCAAAGAGCTGAAGGTTTATTTGGACCCTGAAGGGCAGAATCAATAGGATCCATTTAGCAGCTGCGAAATTTCAGCTCTTGACTATTCTAGTTTATGTGGGGTAGGTCCTAACAGCACTGAGTAGCTTTATTTAACATGGTGGTAACACAGATTAGAGGCTACAGGGAAAGGTGCCAGAGAGGTATTTCTGGATAAACCGAAATGTCCTGACAACCAGCGTGTTCATTTGAATTGCTAGAGGAGAAATAGGATAAGTCTGGGCAAAGCTGAGACCATGCCAAGTGTATTAATGTTTTTGGAAGCCCAGTAAGAATAACTTGCTTTGATGAGATCACTCGGATGTGTTTGTGTGGCATGGTGCTCAAGAGCAAAATGCGGGAAGAATGGAAGGAACTGATGTGATACCCTCACCCAAAGAGGCTGTCAAGGGTACTCTGTAGCAGCTCCTGACCTCTACCAAATTCCTAGCTGGGGAGCAAGAGTCAGGAAAAATGGGGATCTACTGCTGGTTTCACTTATCCCATCTGGTACATGGCAGTGGGTCATTACCAGAGCACAGCTAGAATTCAAGATTTGCTTTGGGTCACGTGTTTAGGAAAGAGTGCCAGATGTCTCATTGTAATGAGAAAATTACGGGGCTTAAAAACCTACTGGATCTTTGCAGTTAACTTTGCAATTAACTATGAAAGCCAAAAATATGAGAAACATAGCTTCTGGAAGGAGGGAAACTCCAAAATATAAATGCCAAAAGCAGACCTCCTGCTTGCATTCTGGCAGGCTCACATCAAGAGATTTATCTGCCACGATCTCAAACTTAAAAACTGATGTCCTCAGTGGATAACCACTCACAACCTCATTGGTCTGACATGCTAATTCACCTTTGAAAGTTCAAAGAATCACCACAGGAAGGAAAGTGGAGAGATCTAATACTAGGCAGCAAATCAAACTTGGGTTATGATCACAAAAGCATGTATCTTCTAACCTGTGAATGGCACGAATCTTCTTCTAATCCAGTTGTGAGATACTGATGCTAGACAGAGGTGCCATTGAGGCTGACATCTGTACTATATTTGTGTACCAATGTAGAGTAAAAAAAATTATTTTCCAACTTCTCAATTTTTCCACCAAAAACCCCACCCCAAACCCTAAAGCCCAACGCCCCCCAAAATCTAGTATTTTTAACTCATATCAAAGTTCTGGTGTAATTAATCCAGCCGCTTAATCAAGTGCTCCAGGGCCAGGTAAGACATCTTTTAGAAAAGTACCACACAATGCTAACTTGCCATGGAGCCCTACTCTAGACAGTAGTGGGTAGCAGGAGGCCAATAAGCAGGTACAAGCAACAGACCCTGTGTTGCCCTTCATGACTATGGAAAAAAAACACTACCAGACCCTTCGGAAGAGACCAGGACAGTAGATGAGGGCCTATATTACACCTCCTGCGAGGGGTGCATCTAGCCATGCAAGGGCTGTGCACGGACTTGTAATTCTCCTTATGTTTCTGGGGGAATCACACACAGAATTTGGAAGGCATTACAAAGCAGGAAGGCAGAAGGTGAAGATGTTCAGCTAAAGGACCTAAACATTCATACAGTGGGGACTCTTTCCCTTTAGATAAGGCCTGAGTAAAATCTTTCATGCACACATTATCTATACAACATCTCATATTCCATTATAACTGCCCAGACAGGCATGCATGTAGTTCCTGCTTTCTGTGACACTTAGACCATTGCTTGTCACTAATGGCGATAATTCCTACCCTTACAGGGTTAGATCCTGTTCAGCACTCTAAAGTGAAGAGCTAATGTGTCCCCTTCCTGACACACAAGACAGAAGGAATGAACCAATAATCACTTGGTGTTAAAAAGACTAAAAGTAGTCTCTAGCAACAACTTCCACTTGCTACATTTCAAAGTACTAAACTTCACTTGTCTGTTCCTCAGCTATATCATCCATAATTATAATGTGGCTTCCTTTGGGAGAAAATGAAAGAGCAAGACCTCGTGTTATTTCTGAAACAAGATGGGGAGTTTTTTGCATGTGTTTCATAATGAAAATCCCTAGTATTGCTCCCACGCTGTAAACAATACATCTACTCTTGTATCACACAAGAGTTTCTGTATCACTGCAAATAGCAACAATTTAATATAATTAAAATAGGGAATAATATTTCTCAGGCTCTTGCATTCCTAGAAAACACATTCTTTTTAATAGCTCAAATTTTTAAATGGAGGTAGGGTAAGCACAGGTGATTAAGACTTAGAAGAATACAGGATCAAATTCCTTGTAGTTGCCAAGTGGTGCAGCTCCCTTGGTATTTCTGCAGTTAGATACTGGAGAAGCATCTGCTGCAGTTTACTCATTCCATTTTGTTCTGTTAACACAGACAAGAATCACCATACTATGAGAAATACGGTCCATTCTCAAGTACTTCTCAGGCCAAGGATATTCAGGAGACAGTGTAATTGCTTTGCATACAGTGTCTAAAAACTCTGTTCTAATCAATCACTGATTGTTGGAAATGCTGTGGAGTTTAAGGACTTTAACTGCCCATCCATCTCATTTAGGTGCAGCTCAAAACCTACTTGCTTTGTTTTGAAACTTTCCATGTAAAAACCAGATTAATTTCTTAAGCATGGATGGAATTTTTAGCATAAAAGATGATTACTTAGATTATTCTGCTACTCTGCCTGTATGGTGGTATAATTTCTTAACTAAAAACTAGAGCGATGGCTTTCTTATTTTTAGGAATATTAATTTAATTATGAAAGCGTTAAGATTGCAATAATGATGCTTATTTGAACAAAGAAATTAAAAATTCTGTGGCCTATCAAAGTTGGACAGAGAGACACTATTGTATTGCCCACAAGGAAGCTTCTGATATGATGAAAACTGATGATGATTTTCAGTAAGAAAAAAAATGCAGACAGGGTAGTTCATAGTCTCCCAGGGACATTTTTTACATAGCAGAAGTTACAGAAATATTTTTCCCCCAGTTTACACTGTATTCTGGAATTTGAACCTGAAAATTTTTATTAGAAAATTATGATTAATGAATAAAATACTATGTTGGGTTGTTTTAAGTGGATACATGCAAGCATCATAATTTATGCAGATAACATTTCTAGATGTATTTGTGGCCTTTTAACAACCTTCTTGTTAAATAAAGTTATGGAGATGTCTTTAAAAAATCATTTAAAGAAAGAAAAACTCACTTTCAATGGGTTTCCTTTGAGCATTCTCTATGTTTTAGGGTATGTGGGTACTACCAAGTCTGTTGAACAAATGGTAAGGTCTAATTAATTTGTGTTTCTGTCTTTTGAATTTCCTCAAATTCAAATTTGCCATCAGTAACTTCTACCTTTTGCCCTATTAGTGATTTATTAATCCAACAGTAATCTAATTTCAGGTCTATGCTTACTCCCTATTGGCCCAAGGAAGGCATTTAGCAAGGCTTGGGAACATGAAGAAAAGGTATACGACTAATACTACTTTCCTCAAGAACAATTTGTTAGAAAAAATATTTTGACTCTCAAGTTGTTTTTGAGGGTAACTCTGTCTGTGGAATTTAAAATACATTTCTTAGACTGCAACAAGTCTGCTGATTGTTTCAAGTGGAGCTTCCCATCCTATTTAGTTATCCGTAGCTTCAAACCAATCCATTACAAAAGCCCTCCCATGATAAGTCTCACAGTACAGTATTGCTTATTTCACTGGTCTAATCCAGTTTGAAGGATGTTTAAGAGGATCATAGACTAAATATTGCTAACAAAAGAAATCTAACTCGGCCATATTTCAGGAAGCTTTCCTGAATGTTTTTTAATTTCTTTACATCAAATGCCCTAGGATTATACCAGAATGTTCTAAAATCAATGAGAAGGTAGGTTGAACTCTGTTTATCAAGCACCGCAAGCAGAATGTTTAAAGTATGATGACTATTTCTTCTTCCAAAATCTGAATTCAATGCACAAACGGGGAATTGCATAAACTGGGAATTCCAGTGTAATTCCAGAGTTAACCGAGATTGAGAATTAAGAATTTAAACACAATACTCAAACATAGTAAATCTGTACCTCTTCAGCAAAGATCTTAGTGGCTGTTTTGTAACTTGCTTACTAGATCTTCACCAGGAATGTGAGAAGTATTTTACTGGTCCAGGGTGGGTTTTCCCTGTATCCCTTCTCTTTTCTTCTCTTCTCCTTGGAATTCCTCAGCATGAATGGGAAGAGACCTCGTGCTCTACTGATACTTTTGACTTTGGGTTTGAAAACTAGGTTACTCAGAGAAGAATTTCTCTCTGAGACAGATGTACGATATCTTCAGCTCTGGGGTCAGAATTCCTTAGGAATTAACCCCACAGCAGCAGCTTACATCAGTGGTGAAGTTTCTCGATTCTCTTAACTACCTTTTCCTCAGTCTTTACTTTTGGTTTTGTCCGGGGCTAACAGAAGACTCCCAAAGGACTTGCTTAAGCCTCTGTTCAAACAATTGCCCAATTGTGTGCTCCTGGCCTCACAGGACCACCTCTATCTCGATTGCTACACCCCTGCTCTGCAGTGCTGTACCATTCTGATTTCATGACCAGGAAGCAATAACAAAAGGGATACAGCTGCTGGAGTATTTCTCTTTCACTTCCCCCATCTCATGAGGACTTTTAACAAATAACATTCACTGCCAAAGACACAACCACACTAAGCCTTGTACTGGGAAATGAACAGCAAGTGCTGCTACAGATGGCCTTGGAGTGGTTCGTTCCTTAGCAATCACTGCTGCACGTGCTGACAAGTGTTATGATTCATTTCTGAGTGCCTGGTTAAGGCAGGTCACTTATTGACAGGGGACAGAAAAAGCAATCTCTTAATATTTTTCAACACGGAAACAGTAAGGAACAAGAAAGGCAACCATATTTCTCTACCAAAAATTCTTGAGCAAACACATGCAGATGATCCCTTGCAAAAGGTCAGGGAAGGCAACTGGAGTGATATATTTCCAAAGTGGATGGTTCATTTTAAAGATTCAGTCTAAATTCTGTTAGCAAATCCTCTTACATAAGCAATATATTTTTAAAAAGTGCTTGAGGATTTTGGTATTCCTGTTTCAGGGTTCCCATTTCAGTGAGCTTTTAAAGAAACCAATTTTTTAGAAGAACAATTTTTGCAGCACTTTATGTAAAAAAAATAGGTCACTGCCTCTCTGTCAGTCTGGGAGCAGTAAAACAGAGCTTGAAACTCCCTAAAGCAGGCAATTCTGCAGTTGGTGTCATTTGAGGCAGTGGTTCCCAAGAGCAAGGTGTGATCACACTACAGATCTCTGGGTATATTGCAGGACAGGTGTGGAGCTCCCAGACCTCCCATCCAGAGCCATGAGATGACAGACTTGGGGCTGAGAAGGACGGGAGCTATGGACTGGGTCAAAGCTATGGTGCAGCCGTGGGGGGAGAACTGAATCTGACTGGTACCTATGTAGAACAGCTTGTCTTCTCCAGAAAGTTAGGAATCACTGACTGACTCACACCTTCTCTCCTTGAAGCTGATGAAAATTTTACCATTCGTAAGAGGAGCTAAATCTGTCATTCAGTTATTTAATTTTGAATGTGTAGTATCACTTTTTCCCCCTTCAGCAAAAAGAATTATCTCCACTATTCCATATTACCATTTGACAGCACTCTGGTAAACAGAGCTCAAAAGTAAAAACAGGAACACTTTTAACCAAAATGTCGATTTACAGCTCCAGAGTGATAAGTAGCCTAATGCAAATAAAAATCAAATCCTATGTATTGCCTTTTTTTTTAAATTAAAAATCTCCATAGCTGTAAGCGAGAGAAATTAATTACGCCTGGCCTTACATCATGCTCAATGTGTACTGATGCAAATGTACCCTATTTTAATTCCTCTGAATGTTAATAATAGAGTAAATGAGCACTAGATTATGTTATACAAAAGCAATGGAAGTAATTAAACTTCATTTAATAAAATCATCAGGGATACAGAAGCATTAATGACTTATACTCCTCCTCTGCAGGGAGTGGAAGACATGTTGGTACACAGGAGCCTGAGAACCACTGAGATGAGAGCAATGTAAATACATAAACAGGAATCTAAGGTAAGTAGTGTATCATTTATGAAAAGTCTTAGAGTGAAAGCCCCAGGCTACAATAAATTATTTACTTTAAAGCATCAGGAAATAGTACCATCTCAGGCAAATGACAGCAAAAATATCTTCCATGCTCAGAGAGGCAAAGCATCAGCGCTGAATTACTTTGTAAGTGCAAAGCTGGTTAAATGTTGTACTGACGGTGTTAGAGAAAAAAAAAATCCTTGAACTGTGAATGGTTTTTCACTTTGTACAGCCTTCTGTCCCTCTCTAAATTTATATTCACAAAGAGCAGAGTGTTTGTACAACTCTTGTCTGGAATTGCTGTTAGCTCTGTGAATGCTCTGTCTCGGCCACAAAACCATATATTCATTTTTTATGACCATGGACACTGGCTGATCACCATTTCTTCCTTGTTTTCACCCATCCCTAGGCATCATTTTTCTATTAGAAAAAGTACAATAACTGTGTCCAAGCCAGGACGAGAGCAAAGTACCGTACAATGTAGGTGATGTGTACAACAGATAAGCTGTAAAAACTGCTTATTAGCAAGATAATGTAAAATCAAAAGGAGGTAGATTTGAAAGAGAATAAGAGCCCACATCAACAAGAAGCACTATTTTTTTTCATTGCAAATGGAATGGAATACACTTCTTTGCCACAGTAGCATTCCCACAAAGCTTCCTATGAATATTAAATCCCCAATAACTGCAAGAATCCGTAGAAAGCAGATTTAAATAATAATAAATATTTATTTCTGGCTGGATTGTGTGGTTTTATTATAAGTGTCTTGACTGCCTACAAAGGATTAATGACATCTGATGGTAATAATCATCATATTTCTGTAGTTTTTCTCTAGAGAAAAATCTTCATATAAGTATGAACCACTCATGAGAGAAAAAAGCCTAACTGGACAGCAGATATTAGCAAAATGCTTCAGATTTTTGAAGGTTCTGCATAAGTCTGGTTACAAATTTTGCAATTCTTTCCAAGCCTTTTTCAGGAAGTATACTCGTAGCTTAATTCACACAGTGGCACTTAGCTGTGGTGGCATTTTACCAAGAGCTGCACTTCCTGACTTTTTGTAAATAAGGCAGCCACTTGTGACTTGTATGAGAACTTGCATTTTTTATTTGAATTCCAGAGAAAATAATTGCAACGTCATCTGTCTGTAGATCATTATATTAAATGATAAGATTTTCTGAAGCCTCTCTATCTCCTCAATCTTTTATTTTTTTTAAATGTGCGAACTTTTTGATGTTTATCTCAGCTCAAGTTTAATCCACCTTTTCATCTCTGGTATATTATACAAGCCAACAAAGGTTTACCAGCATAGCAGAAAGTATTTGTCCTGAGTTTAGCTATGTCCATATCTGGCACTTTCTAAAAAGTGTTGAAGTGACACAAACTGAGCATAAAATATCTGTTGCACAGTAAGTGATAGCTGTGTTATGTGATGAGGCTTTATGGGTTTTCCTCAAAAAAAAAAGCTTTTATGAAAATTAAATATTGGTATTACTGCTCATAAACTGTTGCAGAAATATAAATACATTTGGTATAGATGTGACCATTAAGAAAACGTTTTGAGACTGTGACATACATCAATGTTTTGTGTTGTAAACATCAATAATAAACAATAATAAATTTTCACTTCTGCCAAATGACTCAGGACTCTCTGCAGCACTGCTGTATTAGAAGCACTGCTTGCCTTTAGGTAAGAAATAAAACTTGAAGGCCAGTGTTTGGGGCAATGCCTTCAGTTCCCAAGGAGTTACTTTTGGTTTGCATCGCTGTGTCCGAGATCAATATCTGTCCCCACAAGTACAGCAAAGGGTGATTTTCCTTCACTTGACGTGCAAACAAAAAGGGGTCATGCTAGGAACACTGTTCTCTTGAGGAAAGACAAGAGCAAAAAAAAGAAAAAAGTAACAGCAGGGAAATGTTCAATCAATCCTGCAGCATTAAGGTGGCACATCAATTTGTGCAGCACTAGTTGTCACAGTGTGGAAGCTGGCATTGGTGCCATTGCTTTTCCAAACACATTTGACTTATTTTCTGAGCAACAAAAAACTCTCACAGTACCTAGGACCTCCTTTTCCACTATAAGAAAGCTTTATTATTATTTCTATGACAAGAGAGATCTATTTCAAGCTTAAGGCAGGCTGGATAAAAGCAAGGAGTTCAATCAATATCAGGATTCCTTTTCCACTTATATTAAAGAATGATTGAAGAGGAGTTAAAGACACATTGGTAAAGACAATTTCAGCAGTATCACTGAACTGCTAAGATACAAAACTTGGCTCTTTTACCTCCCTCTGACCAGGAATTAAATGTCTTCTATTTTTTTTCAAATATGCAGTGTAGGAAACAAGATTGTGGAGGAGTCCTTAGATTTACATCCATGTGATTGTGATCTGTATTATTATCAGGATAGTACTTTTATGTCACTGTGCTTCTGTAATTCCCATTGAAGGGCATCTGTTTGAGCAGGTAAATAGTACCTGTTTTGAGAAGCTCTTTACATTTCTTCACTTGAAATATTGATGACTGATTTAAATGGTATAATAGCATATCATATCTGATGAAAGTATTGCAAAACTATTCATGCACAAAACTACCTAAAGTGATATTCAAGGTAAAGCCTGCAGACTTTTAAGAACAGCAAGAAATTGCAGGAGTTGGTGCCGTTGGTATGACTAATTTCAGAGCCTCCTTGGTGAAGGTTTCCTCCAACACACACGTTGTCCTTGACTGTGCCCTGGTGGTGCAGCACACCTGGTGCATGAAACACCCACTGCCTGGAGAACCCTTCCAGTTCAGCCTAGCAGGCAAACAAAGGGTGCAATGTTGAAACAAAAGAACACATTCTTAGTCTGATCTGTATAATTCTGTATTTCTGTAGATTTAATGCTAACATCCATTCTTCTACCTAATTTCTAACTTGTGATGCTACACGTACTACTCTGTATTTCAGACATATTGAAATGGTGGGTGGTTTTACAGACCATATGTGCTGTAATCTCTAGACACATCGCAGCATGTTAAAGATGGAGAATCAGATGCAATCCTCAGACTGAATTTTTGGTTCCTTTCTTTTGTGAGTTTTTAACAGATTTGCCATAAAGTTAATTGAATTCTGCTTTCATTTGGCTTTAAGCAGATGTGTAAGTAAGAATTTTCCATGGAATTTGTTGTGACTTGAAGTAGAAGGTGAGTTAGCCAGCCAAGAGTTGTTCATAATTCAACCCAAGTCAGAATTAATCAGGTGGCTAGTTCTTAACTCACTTTGAAAGTTTCAAAGTCACCATCCTCTTCCATGTTGCGCAACGTCAGAGTACAGGATGCTTAGCAGATACCATTAATTTCTAGCTTTGTGCACTCTGGAATGCATGATTTGCTCATGAAGTAATGACTGTTTTAGACTATGATGCAGAAAGAAATGAGTATTACTGTGAAGCCTTAGACAATTTTAGAAGCACTCTGTAGCCAAATCTTTCTTGAATTTTTTGCTGAGAATTTCAGCTTGATTTTAAAGCATTAGCAACGTTAAGAACTTCACATATGTTTTAGAGAATCAGCTGAAATGTGCAGGATTCTCTGCATGGATCCCAGATCACTTATTTTCATATTTGGCTACATGTAGTTATAGAGGATGGTCTTTTTCATACTTCGCTTTTTTACAGTGCTTATTAAAAAAAAAATTAGTCAAATGATTTTAGTTATCTCCACAGATTTAAAGATGGTATTTCTGTAGATTTAAAAAGACTCATGCAGAAACTCTCTGTTGAAAATAGAAGGTCATCTCATAACAATTTTGCTAGACTGTCACCATTCTGTTACATTAAACATGTCAATGTCATGCAGATATAGCTCCAGTCTCTGTCCCAGACTGACCTGGATGCTAATGGTGTATTTTTGTCTTGTATTATTGGTCCATTTTGATAGTCTTTACTCAGTTTAAGTGATTATTTTTTTCTTTTCCAAAGAACTGTTTCCAGAAGAACACTTCCAGTGTGGTTAAACAGGTCTTAGAAGAACACATTTAATATTTCATTTAACTAAGCACTATAAATATTGAAAGGAAGTGAATGTCAGATGAAGTAATACAAAACCAGAAAGCTTCAAGAGTATTATAATAAAATTATAACCTGGGCAGATTACAGAAGCCAGATGATTCTGATCTCAATGAATGTTTAGAAGTGCAGTCTCCACCTGTTTGTACCAGACCATAACCACTGAAGGTCTGAAAAAAAAGCTAAACAATTTCAATTCACACAAACTCAGCAAGAAAAAGTGCAAGCACCGATTTAAAACGTGCATGTTGAATATTGTTCATTTAATGTTTTATATCCAATGGTACTGAGGTAGTGTTAAAAGTTTAATGACTCAGCTGGGTTGGGGTGATTCCCCAAAACCTTCACTTGTATCTGCCTCTCAGTAAAAGTATAAATTGCACATTTTTTTAGGCTAGCAGCCTGTCAAATTATTGAGACTATTTATAGTGTCTTTGAATGATTACCAGTGCAGTCTCTTGAATGAGGAAATTACACCATGGGGATGTAACAAATCTGAGGGTCCTGACTTATGGAAGATGACTAAAATGTATGTTTTAACAAGACTGACAGTAAGCACACAATTCTCTTTAGAAAGGATTAGGCTTTAGCTTCAAGACCTTTCATACCCCACATCCAAAATATCTACAGTGTGAGGCAGAAGATATTATTGGTATACTGCTGAGACATGACATGCTATCATATTGTGCATCAAGTGTAGTTTATTAAACACGACCTCTGCTAAGAGCTCTGGTGCAGATTTTATTTAAAAATCCCAACCCAAGCAACCAAAACACTAAACCAACCACACCTTCATGATCATTACCACCCATTTCATTATTTGCCCTGGATGCACATAAACATAGTAAAAAAAATTAAACGGAGTATAGCAAACCTACTCAATGTTACACGGCCACCACTGTAACACCATCAATGGTATTTCTACAGGTGTGCTGGCTGTAGGAGCCTAACTTAGGTCCTTTAATTAAGATATAAGAGTGCTGTCAGCTGAGCTGGTGTTGTATACTGAACCAGACCTCCTATTTCCTGCTATATGACCACCATATGTAGGAATTCATAGGCAGAGATTTGATGCTGCTGTTTCAATCTCCAAAAAGTGCTAGTAAATAAAACCCTTAAGGAGTATTTTACCAGTAAAGACTCTGTGTTCTGATGCTCCAACTTGCAGAAATGCACATACATGCAGACAACATCCATCTAGTCAGTACTGAGCACAGTGGAAAGAGTTTCAAAAATGCTGATCAAATCTGCACATGCAGGGTGGCAATCCAGACAGTGCCATTTCTCTCCAGCTTAAGTATTTGTAAGGCATCTACCAGCTTGGTGTGCAAGCAGTGCTTAGACATTTGTGAGCCAGCAAGACATTTGTGGACCGGTGTTATTTACAGAAGCTACAGGAGCATTTTCGCTGAATGCATGCATTTGGGCAAGACACTTCATAGACATTCTGTTTGGGAGATAATTTTCCGGATCATGCAAGAACACTTACGGGAAAATGCACATTTATATCCAGCAAGATGAACAGGCACAGCTCCTTCCCCCATGCTGCACCCCAAGAGATGTGGGAAGCCATATAACCAGAGAGGAACACCCCTGCTCCCAACTACACAACCATCCATCTTTGGAAGTTACTGGGTGCCTGCCAGCTTTAAACCTAATCTGATTTTGTTATTATCAGAATATTATCCCGTCTCCACCCTTACCTGCCCCAAACAGGTCCCCCCCATATTTTTATAACATTATAACAGTATAAACTAGAAAGTATAGCTGGTGAAGGTGATGGTCTTGGTTTTAAATGTTATTTCATTCTAATATATGACAGAAATAGTTCTCCTTCCTTTTCCCCCCTTCATTAGACAGACTCTTAAAGTAGATGCTAGGTCTTAAATTAGTACCATTTGTTTCTCTAGAGATGTAAGTAAAACTACCTTTTGAAACCAGAAGGGTTAAATCAGCAAAACCCCATATGGATACTTTTATTTTAAGCCAAATACTTTAGGAATTGTTTTTGGCTAAGGTAAAATATGCTACTCTTACAGCACAATCTAGGGGATTTACATCTGTTGAAACAATTCCACAGAAAAATGTAAAATGCAGATGATGAAGCAATAGATGAGTCCTTAGTGCAGTTATTTTCATGACTCCCAGTGTTGGTTCAGGTGGTTTCTCACAGTGTAACTCTTGTCCCAGAGTACATAAGGGTGTAGAATCTTTTATTCTGCTGATGGGAAACCAAAGGAAAGAAGCCAGCTAAAGATTCACAAGGAAAGAAAAGAATTTCAGGAAAGACTTAGGCTAAAGATTAAGTTGTGTGGCTGCCTCCAGTACGTTTAAACATCTGTCTGTCATCTGGGAACTTGGGAACAAGGAAGTTTTACTTAAAGCATGAAAAGAAATAAACCCAGTAATTTTAAAATATGCCCATTGTAAAGTAGGCGCACTCATTACACTTGTAGTTATTAACTTTATAAGTGCTCCAGCAGCACATTCAGAAAATTAGTAGGGAAAAAATCCTTCCCTACAGCCTTGTGTCTCAGGGCTCCGCTGGGAGCTTCTGAGCCCCACAGATACGACACTTTGACAGAAAGAGCTGTGGGTGGGTTTGAGGAGATGCCCTTACCAACTGGTGCTGGAACTCAGAAATAACATGTCAAAAATCTGGATTGAAATATTGAAGAAAAAAGACCAAGAACAAGGAAAGTACTACCAATACTCTATACTCCTTGCTCACACATACAGCATAGGAATTATATTAAGTGCTGTAAGTTAAGAAAAATACATATAAATACGTACATATATTCAAGGAGAGAGATATATTTAGACTAAGCTGCTTTAGGAGAACTTGGAAGCCCACAGTCAGGAAAGCCCTATAGCTTTTAAGTTTAAATATGTGTTTCTAATGATCAATATTTAGCAAAGTTTCCTGTAACACACGGCAAGTCCCACTGGTGCTAACACACCACTGGTGCTAACCAGCAGACTTTGTAAGTTGCCTCTGATCTAAGCACATGTTTAGCTGACCTGGATGCACAGGAAGATGAAGCTTGCAAACAGGCTTGGGGAATATATCCATTAGAGGTTTAGCATAAAAGAACTCATAGAGACGGAATTAAATTTTTGTTCAGATTAATATTCTTTACCATAAACCTAAATGCAAGTTATGTCCATATTAACCAAAGAAAAAAGGTTAAAAAGGCAAAAAAAAGCAACATAAATTTGAATTAGAAATTTTCCTCCAGACTTCCATCCTTAGGGGAAGGTTCTTTGCTGGTGCAAATTTCCATAATTTAAATGAGTTACAACTGCTTACACCAGCTAGACTTGGTCCCATCTATCACCTCTATTATCTAGATAATGTGAAAAATAATCTGTTCAGAGCTTTCATTTTGAAAACAATGTCATGTTACAATTCTCAGCAGAGTCAAAAGGCTCCCCAAAGCCATGCATGAAAAATAAACTGTAACCTTTTAAGATTTCCAAGCTGTATGATAAATAATACTGAACTAATAATAACTCAGAGAGAAAGAGAAGCACTGTTTATCTTATTTTCCTGCTTTAGGGGAAAGAATCTAGGTAGCAGATTTTGTCATGATTTTATTGCTCATTTTCTGTTCTGCAGGTTTCTTTCTTTGTGCTCATAGATTGTAATGACTTTTGCAAGAGAAATAAATTGTATTTCCATGGGAGCTAGGGCGTTAGGCAAATTGCAAAAGATGATGATGAAATTTGGACTAAGCTCACAACACGCTCTAGGTCTTGATGATTTAAAAACATTCCTTTAGCAATAAAAATCAAGTCCTTAAGTGCAATCCTAGCAGCCTGCATGAAAACAAAAACATACACAGGATTATTCTGGTTTGATTTATAGTGCTTTTGCCTATTGGAAAACTTAGTGCAAGAAGCTTGCCAAGGTCAGTGCTTCTGCTTTCAGATTTCTTTATGAAAAAGGAGAAAGCAAGCTGCATTTTCAATTTTTTTTAAAGGCTCTGGCACAGCGCCAGCCACTAGGCATTCAAGAGGTGTTCTGTAATCCATTCAACTGTAACGTAAAGTTTTGTAAAAGCTATGCTAGCATATTCTGCACTGGCTGTGCTAATCAGTAATGTTCCATTAAATTGGCCACTGTCATATTAAAGAAAGATCTACAGAGTTTGTGCCGTCTTGTAACAATAATATTTGACAATAATTATAGTGATACCAAGGTGTAGGTGGTCCAGTTGGCAAGAATAGCACAATATTTCTCTTTAATAGTGACTTGATCAAACATGTATGGGTGCTTTGTTGAAGCTTGAAGAGGATTATAATAGCTGAAATAAGATGAGATAATTTGCTGACAAAGTTGTTTCTTCTTTAGGAGAACACATCCTTCTGCGCAAGTGTGTGTGTGTGTACATGTACGTCCCCCCACACAACCACCTCCCAGAGAAAATAACCCTTAAGCAGCTGTGCACGGAGAATGCTAGTGGGGTGGAGCACTGTGCCAGAGGGAAAAGGAAAAGCATGCCAGGCTTCGTCTTTTGGGAAGAGACTTTAACAAACAAGGGCATAGCATTGAGGTTTCTGCCCCCAAATGAAGAAATGGTGACTGTGACATGCCAGGCACTGTTCAAGGATACGTTTTTGTTTAATACCAGAGGGCCACCTCTCCCACCCTTGGACAGTCATGTCTGCTATGTGCTACAATTTCCCATACATTAGTTACAGCAGCATAATAAATAATACAAGCCAGAGCACTGAAATGATCATCGTTTAAGAACACAACACACCTCTCTATCCTCACTGCCTACAGAAGACAGGAGTGAGCCACCAGCATCAAGAGCTCTCAAGCCAGGGTGTCCTCCCAAGCACCCACATTGCCCCCTCCTGTGCTGGGCCACATTTGTCCCTGGACCAGACAGCTCTACAGTGCCCCCACCAGGGGCTTGGGGACAATTCTTACCAACAGCTTAGCCCAGAGCTCTTAATGGCATCTTGACTGACCATTGTCTGACACGGCCCTTCTGCACCCTTAGCCTGCCTTGGCTTGGGTGGGGAGGCCAGTGAAAAATGGCACAACGAAGGACTGCTGCTGCTGGAAAAAGCAGCATCAAGGAAATGGCCAGTGGTGGGAGCTGGAGTTGTGGTTTTTGATGTTGTACGGAGGTGTGCATGTGTGCAAAATGAAACAAACCTCAGCTTTCAGAAATAGATCTTTGAGATGACACCAGAACACAGAATGGTTGAGGTTGGCAGGGACCTCAGGAGATCACCTAGTCCAACTCTGCTGCTCCAGCAGGACTAACTAGAACTGGTTGCTCAGTGCACCGTGTCAGGTTTTGAGCATCACCACAGCTGGAGACTTCACAACCCCTCTATTCCCCTTACTCCAGTGTTTGAACACCTTCACAGCTAAGTGCTCTTTTTTGTTTGTATGGAGCTTCACATGAGTCAGTTTGTCCCCATTGCCTCTGTCCTGTCCCTGGCAACATGCAACCTGAGCCAGATGAATGTTCTGTCAATGCACACTGAGAGTTCTGGTTGCATGGAAATCTGCATGGGCACAGCCATCAGCCTAATGAAGAAACCTGTGCAGTTACAACATGTCTGAGGGGAACTGTGGTTTTTCCTTCATTTCTCTCTACTCCTTTTCAGTATCTCCCCTGTCCAGTATATCAGGAAAGCCTAGTGTGGATGTCTGCAGAGATGACATCTTGAATATATTGAAGTGCACAGAAGAAGTGGATGGGGGATGTGGGGTGGGGTGGTTGTTCCCTGGTGCAGCGTGGTGAGGATGCTACCTCAGGTATCTATGAAAGTGTCCCATTTTCTTCAGCTGTACATGAAAGGTGAATGTAACCAATGCTTCAAACTTTAACTTGCTTAGCCAGTTCACAATCTAGAATTGAATTTGTAGTAGGATGATTTAAATAATTTGATAATTTCTTTTTTCATGAGAAGAATAAAAATTAGTATTCTGGCCATTTCCAGATGTTTTATCCCCTTCTTAAAAAAATAACATAGCTAAAACTGACTGCTCTATTTCAATGAAGGCTGTATTCGATCCCTGGTAGTGTGTACCCACTGCCTCTAGCATTTTACAATGCACAACTGTTGTTAGCAATCAGGAAAGAAGCCATAGCCTAGACTAGCATTTCCCACTGCACTTGCAGTACCTCATGAGGTTATTAAGAGATAATGCACCAGTTTCCTGTGATTTCCCCTCCTTTTCCTCAGTGTCCCACTTGTGTACCCTCTGTGGTATTCAGAGGACAACATGCTACCCGAGTGACACAAATGCACAAGTGATCACCTAACAGGAAAGCTGCACCACACACAGAGAGATAATACATTATGACATTGATTCAACACAGATGAAGAGAAAGACAATTACTCCCTGTTCCAGCGTGGCCACCAGCTCCTGGGCAGCCACTGAAGTGCCCCAGCCCAGCTGCTGGTCTCCCAACCTGCCGCAGTACACGGGGCCTCACAAGATCACAGCCTGAGGTAAAATGGCCACAGGCGTATCTGCTGTGACTGTTCTGTTCCTCACCTCCACCTTCACTTCGTGCTGTGAATACTTTCCCTTGAGACAGTGACACACCCCAGAAATCACCTGTTGCAGTTTCTGCTCTGACTTTTCCCAGGGAGGACAAGAAATCCCTTATGGGGTGTTTCATTGCTCACCTCTCCTACACTCTCAAATCTGGAAAAATTCCCTGGATAATTTCCAACAATTATCCCATATGTCAGAATAGGCTTTTCTCTCTTTGTACTAGAATATGTTGAAATGAAGTGGCAATAGCAAATAAAAAAAATTAAATAACCAGCAGAGAAACTAAAGAGAGGCAGCAGTTTCTAGTGAAGGATACTGCAAAATGGTCACCAGTTAAAACAAACATGCCAAGTTTTAGTTAGTCTTCAAAGATTTAAAATAACCACTTTACCATATTTTATGGTCAGTAAAGTGATTTCTGGAAATTTCTAGGTAATTTGGATATACAAATTATTATCCTGCCCTTGATTTGTTAATTCTCAATAACCAGGAGGTGTGAACAGGAACGTTATTAATGCCATCTGAAAGCAAATAACCGAATTTTAATTAGATGATGTTATCATTGTGTACTAATTCTGACAGATGCTTTGGTGACTTGTTTTTGAAACAATGATAGAAAATGAATATTTTATTTCTTTTAAGTTTTAGTGTTTTGATATAGTTTGTCAGCTCAGTAACTTCAGCTCTGTATACCATCTAGATATAATAAAAAAAAAGTGGGCATTCATTTCCATAGTTATAACTATAAAATAGTGTGAGAGATATTCTAATCACATTAAATAAAGCAATTTGCCCTCTTGCAAGATAAAACACATCAACAAAACAGTCCCATATTTATACTTTGGAAGAAGTATTTGGAGAGGAATCTGATTCAGAATAAAAAACAGTTCTAAATTCTTTCTTCCTTAAAGGTCATACCTGCTTTAGTAGGCTAATTTTAAACACATCTGAGACACTATTCAAGGTAATGAGATCAGAGTTAACAGGTTCATTCACCCATCATGAAAATCTCATTTTTTCTGTTCTTAATGGGTGCTTGAAAAAAAAAGAATCTGTATTTTTGTCATCCAAAGAGGAACTAATAGTGAGCACGAAAGAAGAAGCAGTTTTCACAGAGGAACAGATAGCTTGATTTGGCCTGACTGCTCCAGGCATGAGACATCCTGCTCAGCTAAAGGATGCTGGAGCCTCCACGCTTCACAACACTGAGTATCTTCGCATAGGTGGATAAGTTTCTTGTGAGGGTTGAACAGTCAGCAGCCAAGGCACCCAGCAGGTGTGAAGCCTCAGCACAAGCAGGGGAGCACCCTTTCTGTGCCAGCAGAACCTGCCTTTTGCTGGAAAGTGAGAGCAGCTCAGCAAGTGTAAGGCAAAGCTTCTCGGGAAGTTTACACTGGTTATCTCAAAAAGAGCCAGCTGGCCACCATCACTGGAAGCTGAAGCCAACATGCAATTTAAATCAGACCACAGGCAGAGATTTATCTGTGCTCCATCTGTAATGTGGGGATGAGATCGAACTGTACAACTTTGTGTTTGCGAGGTACCTTGAGACTGGGTGGAAGGCCAAAAGGGAGTGCCAAAGATTCTGTTATTATGAAAAGCCACTCAAAGATAAGCAAATGTTGATGTTAGCAAAAGCATCAACTTCCAAAGCCTTTTAAAATTCTTCTATGAAGTAAATTAATTTACATATGAAATACTCCAAATGTATTTTCTTTGGTAATGGCAAATTATCTTCCTATCAAGTAAGTACAGATTGCAGAAACCTAATTGGACTTTAACAACTTGTGAAAAATTATGGATGTTATATTTTATACATGTAAATGTTTGATTTTGTTTAAAAAACAGTCCCTTACCAAAGAAAAAAAAATCAATACATTTTATGTAAATGAAGCCAAACATAAATGGCCCTATTGTAGCCTCAATTTGTTTATGTAACTTCCATCGGCAGAAATGGATGCTGTGTACATATCCAACTGAGCAACGTATTGTGTTAGCAAGAATCTCACAATTACAGACAATTACCTTGGTTTTCTTGCACCTGGTGCTTACAAGTGTTCTTTGTTAGTTGGATTTCTTGAGGAAGGAAAGATTTTCTGTATGTAAATCTCTAATCTCTCCTGAAGTTAAAAAAAAAAAAAAAAAAAGCAAACCATGACCAACACCAACAAAACCCCCACTACAAAACAGCAGAAAAACAACAAGAAATCACAAACAACTCTTAAAACACTACCATATCATGGTGGTGTTTTAAATTGCACAAAAGTAAAGAAGCTCTAGGTATAAACAGCTTCTCTGTACAGAGAGAGAGAAAAAAAAGGAATAAGAAAATAATTATCAGTGTTCTGAGCCTCTGGGTTTATGCAAACATGTACTGCAGGGACCTGGTTCAAGAAATCCTTTTCCACCCACTTTTCTGCCCATGTGCCCCCTGCAGCAGTTTATAACAAGTCAAGTTTGAGTGCTCAGGTAACACAGGAATTACCCTTGTTCTTCAGAGCATAAAAGAGGTCTGTCAAGAGATAGAGACCCTTATTCCCCAGACACTGTTACACAGAAATGGCAGCAGTCCCAACATCCAGGCTGAATAATAATTTCTGTTGTTAAAGAAACTTGTGGTATTTTTTTGAAAGGCTGCAACACTTTCACCACTTAAGGCAAACTGCTGTAAGTTGTCAGTGACAAAACACCTATCATTAGAGACATCCTCCTTGCTCAGCCTATATATTTCTCTTTCAGTTTGGATAAGTTATTAACTTCTGAACTTTGCCTCTTCCTTTAAAGCATCTGCAATACCCTAGAAATTCTGGGTATTCAGCCAAAACCCTATCAAACATTGTAATGTTAGGCTCATGCCTCTGCCAAAGTAGCAGCAGTGCCACATGCTAAACTGGGAACACATGGACACTGATGCGGCAGAGAGAAATAGAGTGAGAAATGCAGAATGCACCCCCGTTCCCAAAGCTTCTGCTCACCTCTGTGCTCTCTGACACAGCTGATCCTGTGGGCTGTACTCAAGCTATGACAGAGTTCTCTCTCTCTCTCTCTCTCTCTCTCTCTATCCCCTCCAACAAAAGGAGAAGTTTCCTTTGGATTTCCTCAATAAGCATCCAACACTAGACCAATCTCAGAAACTAATAGGTCACTTCAGAATCACAGTTTCTTTTACCACAAACCAATTTCAGTCTAATTGAACTGATTGCAACTCAGTAGAATACTCTCTCATTGGAAAAGTATAAAATTGCATACACAAAAGTGTATTAAAAAAACCTTTCTAAAGTACGTTTAGGTACTTGAAATGCACGAAGTGGCAGATCAGTCTGGCACTTGACCTCAACTCAGCCCTCTTGCATGTACAGGGTATGATGCAGTCTTTAATTATATGGTTACATAATTATATTTCCACAGAAACCCAGATTTCTTCAGTGGAGTGGGATATAGAATGAAAGCATATGGCTTTAAAAATGTATTTATGGTAATTTAAAGAGATTAAAAAACAACCAGTACTGAAAAGATCATTTATCTCAGCAGTAGCAGATGGGGCTCCTGCTGAGATCAGGACTTCATTGTGCTCTGCTCCGTACATGCACATTAGATCAGACAGCAGTTGTTCCAAAGACTCTACAGTCTAAGTAGGGCACTCAGGCAAAACTACAGGAAAAGGAATTATTTCCTTCATGTTTCTAAGGGGGAACTGGACATTCTGAAGCACAAATAAGCTAAAGCAAGGTCAAGTGACTGAATTCAGCTTTGCTAAGGTGAAACCAATTTTAACCCATTACTACTGGCCTTCTGCTCATGTATTAGTTAGAGCTACTGGTCTGTAAGAGGAATATAGTTCTAGGCATTCACAGATTTAGACACTGGGAACTATTATTACCGTGAGCTAGGTTACTCTTAGCAGTTTCCCATTATCCCAGATGTCTCTCAGTATCTGAACGGAGGGTGTCAAGAGGATGGACCAGGCTCTTCTCAGTGGTGCTGGGCAACAGGACAAGAGGGAATGGGCAGAAACCACTGCACAGGAAGTTCCACAAGCACATGAGGAAGAACTTCTTCACTGTGCAGGTGACTGAGCACTGGAACAAGGTGCCCAGGGAGATTGTGGAGTCTCCCTCACTGGAGATATTCAAGAACCGTCTGGACGCAATCCTGTGCCATGCGCTCTGGGATGACCCTGCTTGAGCAGGGAGGTGGGACCAGATGACCACTGTGGTCCTTTCCAACCTGACCATTTCTGTGATAGGCTGCTGTGCTTGTTTATCAATGTTACAACTGTAACAGCTTTACTTTTCCGTTCAAGCCAAGTCAAGCCAAGCTGCTCATTAACATTGCCCTAGTAGACAATTTTGCTACATAAAATTAAAAATTATCAACTAATATTTCCTTCTAAAAGAGTAAAGTTCAGAAATGGCTTCACAAAATAAAGTTTAGCAGCCTTAAAATTAGTTACTCGCCTGGTAAGCATGTAACACAAGTATGACATGCTTTAATTGACTTAACAAGTTCTTCGCACAGGAGAGGCAAAGCACTGCTAACAAACAGTGCTGAAGGTCAGGGCTAGGGATCATTTATCTCTTCTAGAATCAATAGTGCCTAATAAAAAACATGAAGTGCTCTAGACCTAGTACAGTGGATTAAAGAATTTCAAGATCTGAAAAAAATTCGAAGAGAAGGGACCATTGAAGTTTTGCTTATCCAGAATAAGGTTTGTCAGAGAAGAGAGATTTCCTTTAGGCCACTAAAACCCTAAAACAGCTGACAGCTTCTAGACAGCCTGCCAGAAGATTTCTTAGTTCTCCTTTGTCTGCTTTCTCTCACCTAAACAGGCTGAGGAATAGTTAGTTGAAGGGAGTTCTTTGGAAAAGTGTGTGTGGATTAGAGAGGATTCTGAACAGAAAATCAGTTAATAATGTAAAGTTACTGCAAAATAATTAGTCATTCTGCTTGGATGCTTACGTGGACATCTGACCTGCAAAATCCAGTGTATTTCACCGGCTTTGGAAAAGCTGGAGCAAGGGTATTTTTATTGTGTGTGTGTGTATTCCAGGTAAAGTAATAAGATACAACATATTATTCAATTCAATTCGTATGGTTAAAAAAAAAGGTTTTATAATAGAGATCTCACATTTCCTTCACAGTTATGAACTTCCAAACAAAATTTTAATCTATAAGCCAATATAAACAACTGCAGTGCTTTTCAGTTCTCAGTGATATAGGTAATACAGAGAATATAGCTAAATTCATTTTCTTGAGCAGAAAAATCAGTCTCTCGTATTCTGCATGCTTTTAACCATCTCTATGACATACCTGAAGAAATCTTGTAATATTTTATAATTTGTAAATATTACTACATATTTCAAAAGAGAAAACCTGGATCAGTGCATAAGGAAAGTCTTTAGTCAGAATAGACTTATTCAGAATTTTTCTAATCATCTGTATCAGACCATGACTCAGAAAGACCATTCCTAATATGAATATCTTAATGAAACTCTTAGAAGATTCAGGGTCAAGCCTTTGAATCTACAAGGGAATCTTGAAGCCAAACTCTGCTTCTTTCTCACAGCTTTTTGTTGTAATTTATGGCAGTACAAGTGACAATCTTCTTTTAGACTTACCCTGAACAGCTCTGAAAATGACACTAGCTGATTTAAATAGAATAGGAAAGGGTGTGGGAAATGTAGACATTCACAATATTGGCAAGAACCCAGCATTTATAGAATGGATGTATTAAATTGTTACTTTCGGCGTAAAGTGTTGCAATGAAAAGCAGATTTCAGGAGATAGGAAAGTGACAAAACAATGTCTGACATCTTGCAGTTGATACACAAAGTAGGATCTATCTAGAAGAACCAGAAAAGGCAGAGACAATTATGATGCCCAGTATTTCAAAAGACTTCCAAAACTGAGTCATCTTGAAGCAGCATTAAAACAAACACCTTCACCACCAAATAAAGTCCCCTATCTTTCTTTTCTTATGTTTTAAAAAACTGAGTGGAACTCTTGTAATAACAGGCCTTCTTTTGTTACAACAGAAGTTGTAACAGTCTTATTTCTTTGTAGAATTGCTGGGCTGGAAATGTCTGTAAATATTAGAAAACACTGTTCAATTGCTAAAAGTTGCAGAACATTACAGCATAGTATTGTTATGCACAATGAAGTTACATTCTACAAGATATTCCTGAATAAGGGTGTTTGAGTCTGTCCCTCAAAACTAAGTTAAGCTTGAGTCCTCAATGGAGTTTGAATAATTTAGCAAGAAAAACATGAACAAAGCCTTCAAGAAAACACAAATCCACCACTGTCTAAAAAAGCTAGCCACATTATTTAACACGGACAGTTCATCTCCCATCACATAAAAGATAAGACATTCTACTTGCATAGAGGCACAGTCAATGCCTTCAAGTAAGTTCAGACTAAATTTAGGTGCATGTAGTATTTACCTATCACAGTGAAGCCAATATCATCATGGTACTAGTTTGGTTTTTACTCTGAAATTTCTGCTGATTAAAACCTTGAAAGACTATATTTGTTTACTCAGAAGATTCTGTCTTTCAGATTAAAAAACCCTAAATAAAGTCTGCCTGTGATTCATATGCATTTGATTCAGAACTATGTGACTCCTTAGCAGGTAATTAGATGTAAAACAATAAAGGCTGCTCATCTGGCTGAAGTGAGGAAAATGTTATCCTGAAAAATAGTATGATGAGCTCCTTGAATACCAATTCAAGGCACGAGCAGAGAAAGTCAGCTTTGCAAAAAGAAGTAGAGACACAGTATCATCATGATGTATAGTTAAATCTTTAACATAAAGAAATAAACATACATTATTAAACTGAATACAGTTTTAAAAGAATTGTTCTTTTATCCTCGGTATAACTTTGCTTACTAGCTAACCCCCAGCACAGACAGTCTCCTTTACAGTGCACTTACTCCACATCTGTACCATAAGTCTACATTGCTTTGATCAGCCTCTCTACCAGCCAAAGGTTTCAGACGGTTTTCAAAGGAATGCATCTGCTCACAGGGGACAAAGTCACATCTCATGCTCTGATGAGGACAGTGGTGTTGTCAGAGGCCGCTATGCAAGCAGCAACCCACAAGTGCTGCCAGCAAGTGTCTTATGGGGTGGTCACACCAACTCTCTGAATTAGAGATTTGTTTGTTTTGAGGGAAGCAGGGGAGTTGGAAGGCTGATGCAGTAAACCAGAGAGAAGATGATAGGGGTAATTTCTGAAGCCTTAATCCACATTAGCTATGCCAAAAGCATAAAGCTAAACAGAATGAGCCTTACTTTTAGGGTATCTTCTTTGGTCAGTTTTACATTCTGCTCCATTTGTACTATGGGATTTTGTTTACTTGGAAGTGTTTTGATAGTTGTGCTTATTTTTTAGCTGCCCTTAGTTGTTAATTTCTGCCCCGAGTTACCCCTCTCTCATGCCAGCACAATCATTTCTGCAGCTGATTTTCTCAGTTCACTTTACTGTGCAATCTGGTTGGTAGTTAGCAGGAGAAAATGTGGGTTTTTTGATGAACCAGTTTCCTGAACTTGTTCACTCTGAATATGCAAAGAAGGAAAATGCTTCTGAATACCTAAATTCTTCATGACTGCAAAGGGAAAAAAAAGCCTTTTTAGTATTATCCCATAGGAAATATTCCATATTCAAAGTAATAGCCATCTCGCAGTCTCTGACTCCTGAAGCACTATTGCCTTAAAAAAGGCACCCAAAAATTTCCCCAGTGCAGGCCCATCTAAAGGGGTAATGGTTATCACACCAGTTACAAGCTGAGCAGTGACAGTCCCCACGCTGTGGAGAAGGCCAGAACCTCAGTGGAAATGCTGCTGCCACACAGCATGTGACCAGATATCTCCATTTGTACCAGTTCTGGATCTGAGTCTAAATAAGGGAAGAGAAAAATTTATCCTAGGTTAGTGCTAGCTTCTATCTGCGTGAGATTTCTCAGGTCTAAAAAGAGCCAGCTAAGCAGTGAAACATGACAAAATGCCTAATTCCAAAGCTAGCATTGCTAACCTACTAGGAGAGCACTAGCAGTCTGCTACAGTTAGCTATGTGTTCATCCTGATGTTTGGAAGACAGGGTACAGAGGGACTTCAACAGGGGAATACACCCTTTCTGCTCTTTGCCTGTATTTCATCCCCTGCCTCAACTCTAAATATCTAATTTCTCCTGCTAATATAGCTGAAAACATGACTGTAATAAGGCAGTGTTTTCCTTCAACTAAAATTAATTTTTAAAACAAATCTCTGTAAATAAAGTCTAGGTAGATTTATTTTTCTATTGAAAATTAAAGTTTACTCTTGGCAGATGATTAGGGAGAAATGGGTTAGTGGAAAGCAAAGATGTATTCTACCCTTGGCTTCTTTAGTCCGGTCATTTTTCCTCCATTTGCCAGAAATTACAAAGCAATTGAGTTCAAAGGCACCACACATTGTGAGTCAGAGACTGGATTTCCAGTGTGTTTATGTTGGATGCATTTGCATACTGGCTGTAGCAAGCGCTGTGGCCCACACCAGGGACAGGCATGCCTGCACTTCCGCCAGCAGCCTTCCACCACCTGATGAAACAGGAATTCCTTGCGGGGTGGGACTCCCTTAAACCCTGCATATTCGGAAGAAAACACTTTCATGTTGGCGTAACACATTCCTCATTAATATTTTTTATTGTTAAAATGCAAGGCCTGGGCCAGGCGCTGGGCTGTTTGGCGCAGGAATCCTGAGGGTGGTGCAGCACGGCTGGTGCGGGTGGGCAAAGACCTGCGGTGCCCCTGCCCACCTCTCGTGCCCCGTCTGTGCTGGGACAGGCCGACTGCTGCACAGCCTCGGCTCCAGGGATCAGCACAGCTGCTGCCATGGCCCGCGGGAGCGGCATGGCCGCAGAGTGTGCCAGCCTGCAATTAAACCAGGCTAACGAGGAGCCTCACCCTGCTCCCCACCCCTGGCACGTACTTCTGAGCCAAACCTTGCACTTCCCTAACCCCACAGTGAACCTGCTCAGAGCACTACACTGGCAGAAAACTCACCCTACCAAAGGAAATATCAAAAACTTGACTTGTTTCTGACAGATTTCCTCCCTCCACCACTTCAGCAAAGTGCTGGTGCTGCAAAAGCCAGCCGAGGGGCAAGGAGTACAATGTAGTAACCACTAGCTCAGTCCCATTTTGATAGCACTCATCCCTGGGTCATGTTGGCTAAGGTGTCAAACCACATTCTGACGACACAGGCATTCTTCATAGCCTGCTGTAGGCTTAACCGGGGGATGGACAAACATGGCCTTGATCAACATTGAGTGATGCTCTTAACCAAGGTTTTCAACAGAAAAAGGTGCTCTGACAAGACTGGAACATATTGAGGACATTAAATCTGGCAGATGAGGTCCGCACTCCCTTTCTAAGGAGGAGGGAAACCCAAGATCTTTTAAGAAGTAAGAGGGTTAGAAATAGAGGAGATGCTCATACACAACAACATTTTAAAAAGCTTTAAAATTGTGAATTTTTACAATTGTAGTTGTGCTTGAGAGAAACAAAAAAACCATAGATGCAAAGAAAGAAACAGTCAGAAGGTGTGACCTGAGGGAAGAGCAAGGAGGGAAAGCTCTGTACCATGAAAGTAGCTGAGAAAGTGAACATGGGCATTGAGATTACAAGAGTACCCATTTGCGGCACAAGACACTGTTTTAGTTTTGGTCAATGAGCAGAACCACACAAGAGAGACACACACAGTGTGTGTGTCTCTCTTGCCTTCTCCATTTAACAGGCATGCCTCGGTCAGGAGCTCTCTCTGGGCTAATTGCTTGAGCCTGAAATGGCACTGCTGGGAGACTGTTTCTATTTATTATAACTCTCTGCGTTCCCCAGGCTGTAACCAGCACAGGCTCCATAGGCAGAACCAAACCTGTCAGGAAGGGGTGTCACACTGCAGCGCTGGCTGGGCAACCGATGCCGCTGCCTCCTCCGCTTGCCATCCAAGGAAAGTTCAGGCTCTTGTTTCAATTTTTTTTTTTTTTTCATGCAGGCTGCTTGTGCTAACTAGCTGGCATTATTTCAGAAGCAAAATGTGATTGGTAGGACAGGTTAAGAACTTGTGTTGTCCTGTTTCTAACTATACATATCATTTTATCACATGCTAATGCCTGCAAATGATGAGGATGGAAATTCATCTTATGCCAAAACACTGTATTAATCTTTGAATTCTTGCGTGGCAGCAGTACTAAAAAACAAAGCTTCACTTTCACTCCATAAAAGAAACAAGGAAAAAAAAAATCAGTGTGGGACAAAATTCCCCACCTGTAAGGCCTTTCTTTTCTGCCCTGACAATTTTCGTGTGTGAACAACAGTAGCTATTTGTGTTGAAAACTGACCACTCCTAACGGATGAGCTCACTGCTGTTTGCATCCTGAAGAGATATTAGGCCAGAAACTCAGCAGCAGCAAATCAGTTACTTCACCAAAGAAAAGCAAACAGGGGTGATTTATGCCAGCTAAAACTCTAGATTCATCCTGTTTAAAGACACAGCTTATTCCAGTAAGGAACCTCACTCAGCTTACAGGGAGGGATGAAGCAGCACTTAACCAGGTCAGAGGACAGGTTAAGGGGAACCACAGATATTTCCAAATGTACAGAGGAATAAAGCCCCACCACTCGACTTGAAAGGTGTGCTGTAAAGACATCTCTGGTTAGACCAATACACTAGTCCTATGAATTTTTCAGGAGAGTTACACAGGGCAGCATTTGATTACTTTGTGGTGGGAGTGTAAAAACACATGCCCAGGAGGAGCAAAATGCCTTTTGCAGTTCCCTGGTACTTGTAGAGTGAGCAGTGCAGGGTGGAGTGACTGCAGATTTCTACATTTACTGAAGTGGTGCAGTGCATTTTCCCTTGAGGGAGGAAAGGAATATGTGGAAGTAGCTCCTTCCCTCATTAGCCGTCTGCTGCCCTTTCCCTTTGGAAGTCACACCTTGTTAACAGCTCTATCTCCCTCCTCCCCAAAATGCGTATGCTGCAGTTAGTACAGATGCTGTGTGGCACATGGCATAACGTCTTGGGGAAACAATGTACTCACTTCTGTTGTTCAGTTGATATTGACTGTGTGTGCTCATTGCACACTTAAGAATTCTGTCTTGGGTCAGTGTGCTGTTACTGCAAAAATCAGCGGAATTATAGCATACTCTATCATTCTTGCCTGCATTTGAATTTCATCTTGCATTTGTTGGTTCAACCTTTTACAGGAGGCCACAGTTAGTTCCCACTGTTTTATTCAGTACAGTTATATTTGTATTTCTAATAGTTTCAGGACAGCAAAAACTTGATAGCTTTAATTTCTCCAGCCTCTTACTTATGGACGCAGTCATAGGTTTAAATGTGCTCTCGAACACAGTTGACAGCTGTATATGTTTCTTTTCTAGTATTCTAGAAATTACAGTTTGCCTTTCACAATTCCTACTACATGCCACTCCTATTGCTCAGTTGTTAGGCAGCAAAGCATAAAAAAAAGATAAGAGAAACAGAGGGTGTCAATTCAATTAAAAAAAGAAAGCCACTGAAAAGCCACATCACTTAATTCTGACTCATAAAAGATCATATTCATACCTGGGCAACAGCGTATGTAGTATTGCTGCACTGTGCAAGGACTTTGTGAACCTACACCACAAGGTAATATTCCCCTGCCACGCATTTGTGGGAAATGCCCTGACACACTGTCAGCCACTCATGGTAAATGTAACTCTTGGAAAAGTTAGTTTCTTTAGGTAGTAGCTTGCCACTAAGCAGTATTCTATTCACCTGGATTTTAAACATCTGTTTTGGCATTTGTTTAGTTAGCAAGACTGGTTGAAATATTCTGCAGCAGAAAGACTTAACTATGTGGTACTGCTCTTTAACTGAAATGGAAAGGCTTTTTTTCTCAGGGACAGTTACTATTTACTCTAAGTGTGTGTGTGGGTGGAAATAAAAATTAAAAAAAACCCAAAAAATTCTTTTTAATTTCCCCCTGCATTCTAGAAATGTTTTGTCCTGATTCATTTTATTTGACAGTAATCTATTAATTATTCAAGTCTGACATTACGAAAACTAATGTTATTCCACAGTATAAACTATCTTGGGAGGTCAGGTGGGAAAAGAGGATATAATCATGTCTTTGAAATACACAGCTTATCTTTCCAAATTAGAACAAAACCTCAACAATTTTAAAAAGCAGAGAGTTCTCAGAGTAACAATTTTGCTTCCTGACTGATAATTTCTTCTTAAGACCTCCATGTTTTTTGCTTCATGAGTGATCTGCTGAACGGCCTTGTACGAGTCACTTATCCTCTTTATGCCTCAGAGCAGATACAGCTGAGAGAGATATACACTAGCTATAACCATGTGTCATTATGCCAGTGCAGTGCAGTGTGTCAACCCGAGCATTATCTTATTCTACCTACATGGGGTGCATCCATGCAGATTTTGCTTACCTAGACAAGTCTCCCGTTTGCAATTTCTGATAAATGGGGTAAGGAACATATACTGTAACTGGTCAAAATTCAGAGACATAACCCCTCTCTCCCTGCCCCAAACAACAATCATCTTTCCCTCTATCTCTTGTGACTCTGATTCTTGGAAGCAGAGCTGCATACACGATGCAGCTAAAGGCAAGGGGGAATTATTTTCAAATATCTGAGGTACTGCTTTCAGCTGCATAAGATGTTGTGATTTCCTATTCCATGACAGCAAGAAAATTCAATACCTGTTTTTATGCAATAGCAGAGAGATGTGATGGAAATGGCAAATACACTCTAAAAACAGCAGCCACATCCTGGGAGGGCAGGGGGCACAAGTGTGTGGGCAGCAGCCCTGGGGGGTAGGAGTCTGAGTGGCAAGACAATGTTAATAACATTTTCAGGTGCATTATTTTTAGCTGCCTCTGAGATTGTCAAGTTGCTACACCTCTAGTTGCTGCAGCCAAAATGCACCCTCCAGTTATGATCCTTCCCTTCTGAGGAAGCCACAGGTTTAGATGAGCTTTCCTGCTTGAGTGAAGACCTCTCCTGCTAACTACAGATCTATATATGTGTTATCAATCGTGCCACCCTGGAAGCACTTAATCTATTAACAGCAGAATGTTAGAGGATATTACTCTACACAAATGCAAAGTCAGAAAGATTATATTAAGCACACATTAGGATACCTGACATTAACTACAGCATGTTTACACAATATATCTTCTCACAGCTTGTCTGCTTTAAATGCCTTTGCTGAAGTGGCAGGTTTCCATTCCACAGTTACCTGATAGAGACATGAGGTGGAGGAGACTCTGGAAGCTGCAGCTCTGTGCTAGCCGTATGTTACTTGCAGATGCAGAAGACTTACCCATTAAAATTCAGAGCAGCTGTGTTCAATGATAAAATGATAACTAGTATCAGCTCTTTCTCCAGGGAGCTGAGCCACCATCATCTGTATAAGGGAAAAACAGTGAACTGTTTCCAGTGAACTGGATGGAAAGTCATAGTCAGCCAGAGGAAGGACACTGAATCAATCCCAGGAACCAGTTTTGTTTGCAGCATTTATTCAGGTCAGCTCACAAAACAAGGAATCTTTAAAGGACCTGCACGCTCCACAAAATCAGACTTATTCAAATATAGCCTGAACACTTTCTTCCCTCTGTGTGCATCGAAAGCTCCCTTTTAGAGTTGCCATTCCTATTAGAAGCACTTTTCTAATCTTATCCCTTCCAGTTTCAGCCTCAGCTCAGTACCCACTGTTTAACTGGCAGCTGATCCTCTGTAGCTGTGTGAGCAGCCAACAAAGATCTTCCCACTTTTCATCTGCTATCCTTTATTACAATTGGAGCTGAAAAATGAGATGACACATCAAAAGGTTTTGGTCTGAATTTCAAATTTCATAGTATTCAGGGTGTTGTTGCTTGGCTGGTTTTGGATTCAGACCACTTAAACTTAGTCACCTATAGCACAATTCACCTCTGGATATCAAGCTCCCTCACACAAACTCAGAGTTTGTTTGGCTACATGGTCCTAAACCATTTTACTCTGGTCTCTGGTAGAATGTGACTTCCAGTATTTGCTACTTTGCTCTCATAATTGCTGTTGTCCTTTCCACCCTGGCACCAAGAGGGTGCTGCCTGGGCCAGCTGACCCCTTTGTGCTGGGCTGCCTGTGCTCCACACTCCTGATCCATCTTCTCTTGAGTGCCGTTTTCATTAAGGATTCAAGTCCAGTAGTGGAAGGAGGTTAGGGATAAAATGCATCTGCAATGTTTCTTTTTTGTGAACACTTATTTTTCCTTCTTCTTCTAATTCTTCTATTTACTTTAATGAAGCCCTGAAACAAAACCACTCAGGCTTACTCAGCGAGTGTGGCTGGTGTTCTCAAGCTGAATCCCCTCACCAGTAAAGCTACAAGCATCCACACTAGTGGGCACATGTGCCAGCCTTCTGCCAATGTGTCAGGGCTGGATGAGAAAGAAACCAACTCCTTTTTTCAAGGCACTGCACACAGGTGCACTCTTTCCTCTGAGAATTACGGTGATTTTCTTCTGCTCCCCTTGGACAGTGAGTTCATAGTGGGGTGGCAAGAAGGCAGAATGAGTGCTCAGACTTTCTCCCTGCTTTGGGCAAGGCAGTTTACACTGTCCCAAAGCATAGAACACCTCCATCCAGTTTTCTCCAAGATCTATGCCCTCCTGCTGGGGGATGTCTCTGCCACTTGCTTCTCACTGTGAGCTCCAGATCCAAAGATGCCCTCAATCAGTGCCTGGGTTCATTAAGTCATGATCAACATGCTTTTGATCAGTGCTTAATCAACTGCAAATCTCAACTCTCAGAAACGATAGATTTCCCCCACATGCTGTGTTTCTGCAGTTCCTAACATAAATGCAAAAGGCTTCAAGGAACAGTTAGGGATGAATGGCTGCAGTAGGCACAAGTCTGTTCCCACAGATATATATGCAGGGCTGTTGCTTTTTAAAACCCTCTTCTCATGTCAGGATAGGAGCCTCACAAATCTTTCTTCATTTAAATATGTGTTGTTGCCACCAGATTTCTAAATGATAACCTAGACCTTTCCCTGTTGATAGTACCACTCCGATCAAAATGTGAAGGTGTCACAACATCCTCTGCATCTCTCTATGAAATGATGTTTTCATTCATTAGTTTTAGATAAAAGCTGACTTGGTCAGGAGCCTTGCTCCTCTTGTCAGTCAGTACCTACCAGTAACTCAGTATTAATTTGTGACTGGCAATAATGACAAGTTTTCCCCATCAATTGACTCAAAGTCTATGTAGTCAGTGGAACTGCATCGTGACAGTGGCCAGCAAAGATGTATCAGAGCAAGTGATAGCCATCACAAATAGGCGCAGGCCAGAAGCTCTACCAGAACACCCAACACTATTGCAACCACAAGGTCTTAGCAATTCTTACATTTGAAGGCAATTCAAGTATCCTAAGCCAGTTTTGTGCTAGAATTTACTACCGTTTTGAGGCTTTGATTATGAAGATCAACAACCTTTCTTTCATATAAGTATATACCCTTAAGCTATTCTCCACTCCTACTATCTTTACTTTCCTCAAGACCTAGGTGTCAATTAGATTTTCTTTTTTACCCTGGATGCATCCCTAGTTTTCATTCCTGTAACTGCTCCCTACAATTGGTTCTGCCCCCTCAGATGCTTCCAACCTACATACTATTTCACTTAACTCCCTCCCCTCCTTTGTAAATCAGGAACATTTTCGGAAGCCTGTCTTTCTTGTATGGATCTTTTGCCAACACACAACCTGACAATGAAAACTCCATGGGTTTTGTTTTCACAGCAAGCTTTATGACTTCACTTCTGCCCTTACCAAACAAATAAGCAGAGCAAGAAATCCTTCATTTGTGCCTTCTGAGCCAGGATTCAGTATTGTTGTTTGTACAACGAGGCACTATCTGTACAGAGAACCCATAATGTGCATTTAAAACCAGAGGAGCAATGAAAAGGCCAGCTGAGTGAATAGTTACAACAAATCAGTATAGAGCCTGACTAATTTTTCTATTCAACATTCATGTCATGTATTCTTTAGAAAAAAGTATTAATTTCCAATCATTTGAGAAAACTCCACTAGCTGTTACACACTATATTTACAAGGTCTTTTGCCTTGCAAACTTAATAACGTTCCCTCCTCTTTGCAACACTGAAATGTAAAACCTGAGAAATATCAGATTTTTACATACTACTGAATCACTTCAGAGGCAGAAGGACAATGCATCTCACTTCAGAACAAAGTTTAGTAACTAAACTGAACAGAATTTGAAACTGCAGGAGCCTGTAAGAGCAGGCCATTTTTATTACATTAAATGTATGGGAACTGTTGGTTTTGTTGTTATTTTTAAAGCAGGTTCCATGTAAGAGAATTCCTATTTCCTTTTGAGGCACAGCTAATCCAAAAGTTAAACTTAGAAGCCACAGCATGGCAGGGAAGATAGGACACTAGCCTTACTCAGGCCATAGTTACACAGAAGGAAGGCGAGAAGATAGAGAAATGGAAAACTCATAGATTATTTCCATTGGCTTTCTTTTTCTCAGGGCAAATCATAGTAGACAATGCTGGAGATGGATACATTAAAAAAATTATAAATGTAAGGTGCAATGAGGCAACAATCTCACAGTTGCAGAACATAATAACACAAAATAAGGAAAAGGTAGCTATAATATAAATTGCTATGCAACCAGTGAAGATGGAAAAGATGAAAACCGTAAATGGGTCAAAGAGTGGAAGAACATGGATTACTAAACCATTAACATGCAGTAAACCTGTAGTTTTTCACATCACTTTAAATGACAGTTGAATTTCTCCAATTGTCATTCTGGTTCTGAGTGTAAATTGATTAGCAATTGATGCTTTAATAAACAAACAAACAAAACCCCCTCAAAAGACAGAAACGAACTAAAAACCAAAACAAAGCAAATCTCAACAACCAAAAAAACCCCCAAACCCCTATGCCTGCACAATCTCCCCCAAAAAGCTATTTTAGCATGATCCTATAAAACAGAGCCAAGTTTTATGATTAGAAATACAACATTTGATTACAGGTTTTTTTCTGTTTCATAAAGTACAAAGAAGAGTCATAAAATCTCTGGGGAAGAGATAAAAAGAAAGAATCAGCTGTTTTAGTGATCAAAGAGCCCTGGACATAGACAAAACATCTTGCAGTTCAGACACAGAAGAGTTTGGTGGTGAATTTGCTCCTGGAGATAGTCTGGATTGTTCAGGAGAAGAAATTTATTATTGGCAGAGTGAGGATGCAGCTGATTTTTCATTATCTGCTAGTACTGGGCAGTGGAAGAGTCACAAGCAAATAAAAGCTTTCAGGTGTGCCCGATCTCAGGTGAGGCAACCCCAACCTGAGCATGCAGAACTTCAAGTTTCTGAAGATCTCTAGCCTTGTGGCCTCCCCTAGCCCTGCACCTCCACTGCCTTGCCTGTGTGACAAGGGCAATAATGAAACGATGCTTCATTATCACGTAGGGTGAGGAGCAGAGGCTGCAGCTCAGTTGCAGAGCAGGGTGGGTGACCCGTATCATGAAACTGGAAACCACACACTGTGAGTACAGGATGAAGCATGTTCTTCTTTTAAGAAGGAACCAAATTCTTTTATAAACAACATTTGCATCAGCCAGCAGTAATAAACTCGCAGGCCTTGATGCATCACTGACAGTGTCCCTACCCACTCAAACAAAGTGGCACGCTGCAGATCCTCAGATGAAAGCAGAATGTATTTGGAGAAAGGCACAGGAGCCTTAACCCATATGACAAGGCGTACACACACAGCAATAGCCACTGAGGCAGCTGACAAGTGTCCAGGCAGCACAGAGAGCAGAGAGAGCTCTGCTCCCTAAATAGACAGCTCCAAGTTACAAGTCTGATGTTTCACAATTTCCAACATGTAAGAACATCAGTTGCTAAACACACTCCCTTTATGAGTTTAGAAAGGAGAATTTTAATTACAAGGAAGTAAACAGACACTAATAGAATTGAAATCCAAGGGCACACAACAATAATGTAAGTCTTGTTGTAACAGCAAAGTCTCTGTACTTTACAGTTTGCACAAATGAAATCCATCTTGTATGGATGTGCACAATTGCTGCAAAACTGTTCCATGAACACTGCAGGTGAGTATCTGCAAACAGTGAGGCTAATGGCAAGTTTATCAGCTCTAGGAAAGAGCTCTATTTCTGAATGTTAGCAATTTTAAGGCTTAAGATCAGCAGAAGATGCAGTAGCAATGGTGCACTCCTTGTTCAGTGTGTTCTGGACTCTCTTTTGCATCATCAGCCCTTACAGCTCTGGGCATCTCTACCATCCTAGTGCTCACGCTTGCAGACATATCTTGAAGAAGTGACCCAAGACTAGCTCCCCATCAGGATTAATGGTATATGACTCAGTAATATACCATATGACTCAGTAACATACCAGCACTTTTATTAATATCTATATTTCAACAGATGACATTATTATTAATGGTATGAGATCACCAATAAAATAACAGAGAGGTTTAATTTATTTTTTCACTAAGACTTTAGCCAGGTTTAGCAACATCTATGATCAACACGGTCTTTTTACACCCACTTGCAGTATCTCTCGCGTTGCATGTCCTACACTGCTAGAGAACATCGTGCTTCTGCTGATGTCAGTAACAACCAAAACAAAAATGTATGCAACAAAAACCTACACATCAGACCTTTGCTTCTAGCAGAAAAAGCTTCCATCTACCCCCACTGAAATGCACCCACCTCAGAGAGGGGAAAACAGCAACAGCTCAACAAGGTCTTTGGCTAAGCAACAGTTTGAGATTTGTAGAGACTTTGACTTTCTATCACCTTCCACTTAGCTTGATTTCTCTCATGTTTCAAATTTTAAAAATCCCACATATGACAACACAAAGTAATCCCCAATAAATTTCACAGCCAAATATATCACTGGGCACCAAACAAAACAACAACCAATACAAACAGTTAAGACAGAAAATTTGAATTACTTACAGCCCTAGCCGTCTTCCATCATCTTCTACAGAGAGTAGTTTCCAGTTAAAATTTACATCTTTCAATAAAGTTTGTTGTTTGTGTTAAAAAAGAGCACAACAACAGCAACAACAACTAAAAAAAAAAAAAGAAGAGGCACAGAAATCTGTTTAGGATTAACCTCTACCTTTGAGGTTGTGGTAACAGAAGTATTCCAACTCTCTGCCTCAAGTTACTTGGCTCTGAAGAGCAAATGAGCTGTGTCATCCCTCTCACATGCAGGTCAAATTCACAACACCTGGCTAAGCAAAAAGATATTCCCCCACCAGAACCTCATGATGCAAAGCTCCTGCAATTAAGCCAATTGGCTTTACCTCACTACTGCTGTAACTCAGCCCCACTGCTGTAACCTTTTCTTGTTTGTATTCTTTGTGTGGCTCTTACTTGTACCTTGTAACTATGGATTTTATAGTCAGCAAGTGCAGCTATTTTTGAGAAGGGATTGGATGAGTTTCAGAGAGTAACAGAAATGTAAAATGACCACAGGGTTGAAAAAATGAAACTACATATCAAAGCATACCTTAGAATGGCATCCTGAATGTTGTAAAGCCAAGTATTAAAAAAGCTACAAAATACTACATTAAATTTGTTTATGCAATCTTTTTTGGGGTTCTCTTGTGGACATATGGTATGATCAAATCCTTAATTATGTGATCACAAACAATTGATTCTTCTGGACCCTGTCCCTTTCAATCTTTTGCGTGGTTTTTTTTTTTTTTTACTCAATATCTGGCCCATGCCTTACACCCAGTATAATAGTATGCTCCTGCTGTAAGGACAGAATTATTAATTTTTTTTCTGGTGTATTTTATCCTATGTATTACACTGGCATCCAGCTGTCCCACTGGCAAAGATGATTTTAACACGTCCCTAGTATAAGAATGGAATGAGCCAGGCTGCAAATGCAAAAGTGAGACAAAAATTGGTAAAGTAAAAAATACCCTATACTTGGTGTCTGGTTCAAGATGTGTATATTCTGATTTTTTTTCCTTCATTTCTCTCAGTGACTGTTTACACACACAGGTTCAAAAAGATGAAAAAGATGGTGGTAAGCACAGAAGTCATTTACACATCTGAATACCAAAAGTGAAGTCTCAAAGGAGCTGAATGTTACTGCTGTATCACTCATTTGGCCAACTGAGAAAGCAAGCATTTAAACTTGCTTTCTCTGTTTAAAGAGAAAGTTTAGGTAAACTAGTGAAAAATTCTATGGGGACACCACCATAATGGTAAAGTGCCCTTCAGTATTTTTATTACTTTTGCAACATTCTTTGGCATTCACACTTCAGCTTTTATTTCAGACCACTATAAGGAAAGTTCAAATTTCTGTAAGGATTTCCATAACCAAAATACATTTTGAAAAATATTACATAATTCAGCTAGATCAATGTGACTCTGTGTATACTCTACAAGATGGTTTATTTTCAGAAGTCTACTCTTAAATCAGTTTCTTGATTCCCACAAAGTACTCAAGTAAGCTGTTCCACTTCTAGTTTTCATCAACACTGTGTAACTCAAATCTACCTGAGCTTGTAATTTCTTTATTCTTTTCCTGAAGCCAGTTTCTGATATGAGACTGTAGCCAATATACCAATCACAGGCTTCCTGTTCCAACTTCTTTTGGAATAAATGTCACTGGAAGCTCCAGTGTCGTGCGATCAGAAGCTCAGGTCAGCATTTCATTATACACCTGCAGACTAGTACACTTCAAGTATTTAAGACTTGTGTTTTACAGAGCCCTTGATAAATGGGTCACTGCCACAAGCAGCACAGTGAAAAGCAGAACATCAGCTGAACACAAAAATTGTTGGTAAGGTAGGAGATTGCAGAAGTTTCTGGGGATATTTTCCAAATGAAATATTTTCATGCCCTCTATGAACCTGGCTCACCTCCCTATCAGGGAACATGAAGACTGGCTTTAGTTATCAGTGGCTGACATGATTCTATATTGATCCAAAATCAGTGGCCTGGAGCTTTTCCTGAAAGATCATTTAAGTATCACGACTATGTTTTCATCTCTGCCTTCAGTCTTGGTTCATATCAGACAGACAGTAAAAGTTTTCAGGAAAATGTCTCTTGGGTAATGGGAAAAAGAGGAAATAATCTCTATTATCAAGAACAGAATCACAGAATCATAGAAACACTTGGACTGAAAAAGACCTTTAAGATCATTGAGTCCAGCCATTAACCCAACACTGCCAAGTTCACCACTAACTCATGTCTCTAAGTGCCACATCAACACATTTTCAAAATACTTCCAGGGACGGTGCCTCAACCACTTCCCTGAGCAGCCTGTTCCAATGTTTGATAAATCTTTCCATGTAGAAATTTTTCCCAATATCCAATCTAAACCTCCCATGGTGCAGCTCAAGGTTATTTCCTCATGACCTGTTGCTTTTTATCTGGGAGGCCAACCTCTACCTGGCCACAATCTCCTTTCAGGTGGTTGTACAGAGCAATAAGGTCTTCCCTGAGCCTCCTTTTCTCCAGGCTAACATCCCCAGCTCCCTCAGATGCTCCTCACAGGACTTCTGGTCCAGACCTTTCCCCAGCTCCATTGCCCTTCTCTGGACACACTTCAATGTCTTTCTTGTAGTGAGGGGCCCAGAACTGGACACAGCACTTGAGGTTTGGCCTCTCCAGTGCCGAGTGCAGGGGGACAATCGGCGCCCTGGTCTTGTTGGCCACACTGTTGCTGTTACAAGCCAGGATGTCTTTGGCCTGCATGGCCACGTGGGTACACTGCCAACTCATGTTCAGCTGGCAGTCAATGCCCAGGGTCCTTTTCCCCTCACCAGTTCTCCAGCCATTCTGCCCCAAGGCTGTAGTGCTGCCTGCAGCTACTGTGACACAAGCGCAGGACCCGGCGCTTTACCTTGTTGAATCTCATAAAATTGATAGGGTCTTAAAGTAGCTCAATAAATAAAGTAGCTTCCAACACTTCAGAACCAAAAGGTGCTTTGTCTCTTAACCTGACATGTTTATCTAGGTACCATCTTGATCACGAATCTTGATCATGATTTTATTTAATTATTTAACTTTAAATGCAGCAACTGAGCCATGAGGAGAAGTATAGTGCACAATCACATTACTAAACCAGAAGGAATGGTGGGTAGATGAAGCACAGGATGAAGGCTCAGGAAGCTAAACTATATTGCCATTCACTTCCCAACTATGAGCATATCACTTCCCCTTCCCTACTGCTTCATTTCTCATCTCTTGTTTGTCCTGGTCACTGAGTCTAAATGTTCATTTAAAACTTGACAAATGCTGAACTCTGATGCAGTTGAAAATATTTTGGATCCATTACTTGGAGAGTAAATTGCATTTAGGCAATGTATAATTAGGGATACCTCTATGTACGCCCACAGTAATTACAGGTGATCTTAATTTGTGTATCTTAAATTTAATGAGTTATGTGCATAAAATGCTAAGTTGAACAATTTCCAGTTGCACTGCTTTATTAACAAAGCCAAGAAAGTCAAAGCCCAACAAATGTCATAACAGCTTATTTTTAAAAATATTAAATTGCATCCATCATGAATTCCATGTCTGTGTTCAAGTACTCATATGGTAGTAAGATAAAGCTTTTGCACAGGATTTAAAGGAAACCATTTTAAGCTTCCAGGCTATGAGAGCTAAAGCAGCACAGAAAATTCACCACCTCTCAGTACAACTTGTTATACAATTAATTTGATCTAGGAACAGAATATTTACAGGGTAATTTGCAATATGTAAACTGTTAAGCACAAAATGGCACTGTTTAAGTCATTAAACACAATTCACCTTCATTACAGGCACAGTTGGGATCCAGGGATTTCTTTTTTTGTGAGTGTGAGCAGAAAAAAAGGTTGTCAGGAGGATGATTTCTGTAGAATTTAACCGGGTCTAATACCAATTAAAAGTGATCAAAATTATGTTTGATCAACACAACTCACAAAATATTTCTTCTCAACAAGACTCTGCTATTAAGCTTATTAATGCATTCAGGAACTCACCTTTAAAGTGTAGCTCTAGGAGCACAAAGCAGTTAATGTGATCACAGTCAAATAGCAATTAGGTTTCATCAAGACTGATATAACAGTATTTTCCTTCATGCTAGATAAACTGTTAGTTAAGGGACTATATCATTGTTTCTCATGCTTTCTGGTTTTAATAAGCACACAGGCTTGAAAAAGCCCAATAGTGGCTGCTTTTTAGCATGTTTTAATCATCTCAAGTAGTAATTTCTAAACTGAAGTCTAGGGCTACATACAGATTTAACTGTTTCACTGCATGGTTTTAAAATTTCAAATTCAGATTTTCTTCCTGTGATTTATACATCTGTAAGGGCAAACATTCTTCTAAGGATCCTGGACCTAGTTAAGTATAAATTATGTTTCTTTATGTGAAATCCATGCTTACTTCTACCAGCAGAAGGTTTGGATGCAAGCACCAAACACTACAGTCTTGTCTGTAATTTTGAAAAGATGGATGGGCCAATGGGCAGGTTCATTTGTGTGTGCAGTTTCCAAGAGAGCTCTCCCAAACTGGATGAATGCAGCCTATGCATGTGATTTCCCACCTGTGTTCACAATCTAAAGGCTAAATTCAACAACACTGTTGTTTTGTACAAACAGGAACAATTCCAGTGTCAGTACTCACCTAGAAGGCAGTAGGCCTGAGTCTTTCTCATGTGGATGACAAGCAGAAACCAGAAAAGTGTTTGTGACTACAGGAAACCATCAAGAACCAGGTCAAGTGAGCCTCCTGTAAAGACTCGAAAGACTTTCATGCTGAAGTGTGAAATGTATAATGAGACAGTAGAATTTTCTTTTCCTGAGAGATATGAAGATGGAGTCACCATTGTCCTACTCTCTTATTTGGAGCAGATATGATCTAGTGAACCTACAGGACACAACTCAGACTCAAAAAACATTATTAGACAAAAATTACTCACAAAAAGAGAGAACTGACAGCTGCCAGGAATTTTGATTAAGAGAAAGAAATAACTCATTTCCCAGCATCCAAATGAAATACAATTCTTAGCACGTGGACTTTAAGAAATAAAGTAGGTATTAGGATACTTTCCTTGATTATTTTTTATTTTTAGTTGAACTATATTGTGTATCTTGAGATGCTATTTCTTAGACTACGTGATTATGGCAAGAGAGCTTTGAAAAGATATTTGTATCATAGCTCACGGAGTTATTCACCTCTCTAACATTCTCATTTTATGTATAAAAAATTAATAAAATGACTCAGTTTTTTTAGAGTTCCATATAAATTAAAATCACTGAAACACAGGACAGAAGGGATCTCAAGAGAGCACTTAGTCAAACTTGCTTCATGAAGGAAGAATCAAGAATACTTAAATCACCCTTACCATATTTTAACTGTTTTTAAAATTGCTGCTTAAGAAGTTTACTGGATTGTTTCTGCGTAAACCACTGCAAATTTTGAACACACAGAATTCAGAGGTAAAGCAAATTGATTTTTGACATCATTGTAGGTCACTGAGCACAATTATACACAACTTAAAAAAATCTGTGTAGTATTTGAAAGATCTGTATTTCCTGTATTACTGCTTTTGCATGGCAGTAAGAGTACAACCGAAATTTTAAAACATTACTAGTTTTAAGTCCAGTTAATTATTTACTACTCATAAAATAGTTTCAGCTGATGCATCTGCTCTAAAATCCCTTGACAGGTTTTTGTACTGCAACCATATTTTTTTCCTCTATTTGAAACCAGTTTTGTCCTCCATGCTCCACGTCTCCCCACCTTGAACCACAGGGAGTATACTCACTGACTGAACATGGAGGAAAAAAAAAGGTGGAGAATTTGTGATGTAAAAATTTTAAGGAATCTCTTTTTTAAAAGCAAACTAGAAACTTACTTCATTAAAGACCGAAGACCAGGATTTCTGTTTCTGTTCCCACTTGCAAAAATTCCCATGAAAATTTCTGGACTTTTAGTTAAAGGGAAATTATTTTAATTCCTCATGCTTTTTCTCCTGGAAATATACCCTTGATAACTGAAAGTTTGGTCTGAATGTTAAAGTATTTCTAAGTGTTACAATGTCCCTTTACTAAAAGACAATCAAAGTCCCAGAATATCTTTGCCCAAAGAGTGGAGTACAAGTGTGCATAGGTAAGGAGTGGGCTGTTTTGTACAAAAAGACAGTAGAGAGAAAGGGAGAGGAAAGGCAGGGATCATAAGAAGATGGACTGACACTCTGCATTGTGCAAAGTGTAAAGAGAGAACTCTCAAAACCAACCCAAACTGAAAATAAAATCAGAGACAAAGAAACACTGCCAGAAGTACTTCCTAGTGGTTTTTTAGTTCTTTTTTCCAAAAATTACCTGTTCACTTTTTACATATCTGGTTCAAAAGCCTCTTCCTATACAGTTAACAATTTATGTTTAAATGTAGGTCCATACACAAGGCCTAGCGAATCAATAAGCTTGTGCTTCGTGTGGAATTGCAGTCCTACCTCATAGACAATAAAATTACAGATGTTCTTTCAAAGTAATCAGAAACTGTTAGCATTTGGCATTATTTGCTAGGATTTTTCACAGCCATAAATACAGTGAGTCTAAAGGTCTCATTCCTCATCTACTCTTATTGTAATTCCAGTCATGTAATAGCTTGGTGTCTTAGCCCAAATCAAGTCCACATAAGCATAAATTTTGTCTGGTCACAAATTCCCTGAAGTTATGAATGAAATGTCCCTTCTTCCAGTCCTGTTCTCCTGTGTGATTTGCCATAAAATGGCAAGTTTCACAAACTTAGAAGTGGATATATTTCAGAGAATAAAAAATTATACAAATATAATTCTCTAAGGAAAGATGGAATCTTGGGAGTACAAAAAGGGATATCAGCATTTTCAATTATTTCAAAGGCTAAAGTCACAGTATTGCAGATACTGTAGACACTGCAGACTTTATACATCATTATAATTTCAAAAACCTCTAAATATTTCATGAACTAAATTGTATAATCTGGCCAACTTTTACTGTAAACCAAATAAGTAACTAAGCTGCCCATTAATTCAGAGAGCAGAGTGCGATAATAAAACTGCTCTTAAAAATGGGAGTCGTTGTGAATGACTGCTTTTAACATTTTAATAAGCATCATTAACTTCATATGAAAGGTTTATAAACATTTACTTTGCAAAACTTCTCTACTAGCAATAGGATGGATTTCATTGCTTGTTCTTACAGAGGTTCCTTTCTTAAATCATGAAATGAAAGTAGGCAATGTGCAGCCCAAACTTCACTGCAAACTTTCAGACCGTATGAAATATTATAAACTTTCTCCCATTCCTGAGATCTAGTTCCAACACATGCCATAAGATGGTCACATATTTCACAGACCTCTCTTTGCTTTGGATATTTTCCTTCTTTGTCTGTTGCACTTCAGGCAAAACCTTCCTTCTCCCCATATTTAATGGAATAAACTTATTAGCAATCATTAATTCCTAGGGGCTCAATTCAGTAAAGAAAGAATTACCTCCACAGTTGTCTGTGAGATCTCCTGATGGCTGTGCAGCTAAAGAGTCTGATCAAAATAGCTTATGTGGTCATAATAAAAGGAATACATTGCAGTTACGTGGCACTTTCTTACTTAAGAATCTTGAAGTATTAATTAATGAAACTTCACAACACCCATGTGAAGCAAGTAAAGGCTATGAATGCTTCCTGAAAGGGTAACCAAGGTATATTGAGTTGAAAAGTACTTCCAAGGGGAAGCATGCTTCCAAGGGGATGCTTTTCCAAGGGAAAATTGTAAATTGTTGCCAGACCAGGGATTAAAGTTGCTCAGGAAGTAATTTGGCCTGTCTGTGCAGTTTCTCACATGGCACTGCATTTCTGCAGCTAAAAGTTCTAACCATACACAATTCTCTTTTTTTTTTACCTCTGTGATGAATCCCAGTTCTTCACTGCTCTTTCCTATGCCCCTTTCTTACCCACGTTCACCTTAGGGTGGGTGCACTGCCCCTGATGAGCAGAGGAATGTCACCAAGTTTGCTTGGTACAGAAGTCTATATATCATATACCCAGCATTTCCTGACAAGGGTTGTGGAAACAGGAAACTTCAAGGAACACTGTGTGCTTTGTGTGCTGGACTGGACTGGAAATAACACAACAAAGTTTACTGTCAGAGAATTTCTAATGAAGTCATTGCTCTTATTTGTTCCTTACAGCATGGTCTCTTGCTGCTGGGGAGGCATTTTATCTGCTAATCAAAATTAGGCCAGGAGTGTGTTTTTGCCAGTATCGAAGATGTGATCCTTTAAGAGATTTAAGAAATACTGGCAAAAGTCTTACTGCACAAGTATCAAATTAAAAGTACTTTTTTTGGTATCACCTATTTTGCTCACAACCCCCAGTATCAATTATACTGTCAAACTCACTTTTTTTAGCCTGGTTTCTAAGGAAAAGAATAATGTAATCATGCTACCAGCCTGTCTGTCAGTCCTGACCCTAATGATCTTGAACCTGCCAGCCAATTTCAACCACCTCTGACAATGCCTTCAGGATACAGGTCTCAAAATCCTCCTCTCCTAGGAGTTGGTAAAGGAGAGAAAATGGCTGTATTATTCCTTTCTCTGAGGAAAAGGCATGGAGAAAGGGAGCTTTCTTTACTCAGCTGGCAGCAGCCAGTTGGGCAGCTGCAGGTTGTGAGGACTGCCTGATCAGCACAGCCCACCAGACAGCACAAATATCCCTACTCAGGTTTGCAGAGCAGAAAGCCAAAATGTATTTAGAGGGAAGGCAGGGGGAGGGTGGGAGTGGCGCAGAAGTACAGGGACCAAAGGGAAAAACGTGCAACATAGCAAAACGGGCTGACTTTAGGAACAAGAGGTGGAGGAGGGCTATGGACAGGGACTGGAGCTGGGCAGACTGTAAGCAACTTTGGGAGAAGGGGAGGAAACGGGGCACTGGGTTTGTGGGGGAGACCTGCAGATAATGTGGGCAGTGCTGCCATGGCCCGGCTTACAGAGTGGAGGAGATGTAGGTTAATTAAACCTGCTGCTTTTGGAATCATTTATTAAATTACCTGCAGCTTCTGCACTGGAAAGGTTGGCTGTTATAAGCCTGGATAGCATATTGTTTAGGACAGGCTTTACACAGGAGTGGCTTTGAAATACAAGAGGGACATTAAAAGGACTGTGCTTTTTGCTTTTTTCATGGTGGGCAAATAGGCAATGAGTCAGTTCAGCTAAGGGGAATGATTTAGTGATTGATATAAGTGTCAGGTTTCAAATCACTGCTGTAGACTCCTTGAAGTTACAAGGTCATTTCAGTCCTTCATCGTTCCAAGGAAGAAAAATTAAGAGCCATGCAGTTACCACATCTGGTCCTGGCCTTTAAAAATGAAAGTCTATTTGTCCTACACTGATTTGAAAGAATCTGAGGAACCTGCTCACATTTCCACACCCCCTAGTGCTATTTAGCAACCTGCACAACACAGATTTGTGCGTTTACCTAAATCAAGCTGATAACATCTATCACAGATAGATAAAATATATGCAGATATATTACAGATAGGTCTGTATTATAGGTTAAAATATGAATGAGCAAACATTTTGCACTGAAAAATGAGAGAACACTGTTAATGGCAGTGATAACCATTAGTTCTCTACACTCTGTGTGAACAGATTTTTAGACCACTGAAAATTCACCCCTGCCGTGGTACACACATAAAATTTTCTCCTTCTCTTACTTCTTTAGTCAGAATAACAGTATAATACCCAAGTCAAATATCAACATAAATTAATTTATGACAAGCTCAGTGCCACAATGTCTGTCAGAGTGATTCAGCTGAAGCTAACGTCATCTCACAGAGTTTTATCTGAATTTCATCCGAACCAACATGAACTGCCATGCTCAGAGAGAATATCTTGACTGAAGACACCCAAACAGCTCTTGTTCATCCGCTCTGCACTGACTCTGGGTGTCAGCATGAGCTGCACTCTGGCCAAACAGGGAATCTAAACAAGTCTCTTATTACCAAAGGTGATCTCGCCACTGTCTGTTCTTTGTGTTTGTGCAGCACACAGGGTACAAATCTCCTCCACGGCTGAGACCACAAGATCCTGCACTACGGTACTAATAATAAACATTGGACTCTGGAACTGTCAGTGCATCAACCTTCCATCCCAGCAGTACATTCACGATTGTCAGATTCTCATTTTTAGAGAAAGAAGTAAGATTCAACCATTTCACACTGAAAACTAATAAAAAAGAAATAACCCAAAGTGGAAAAATTAATTTCATGCCACTTTTAAAATAAACTTAACAGAACAGAGAGTAAAGCAAGTAATAGCTACTTGTGTTTTCTGTAAGCTACTTTGACAAGAAATCAAATCAAGTCAGGGAAGCATGTTTCTCCAATATTGAGAATGTAGCTATAATAACTGTTACATTAGCTAACACAAATTGAGAAAGCCTCAAAATCTGTGACTTGTCTCCACATGTCAAAAGGAGCATCTGGTCCTGTGATTTGCTGAGAATGAAAAATACAGCTTAGTGTAGGGGGAGGGCTGTAAGTGACTTCTGAACAAAAGACGCAGCTATCTGAGTGCAGAAGGTGTCTGGTTTAAGTTCAGTTTAATCTTTGCTCTTTTACTTTCTTTATTTGAATGTATCCCTTCAGACGGGGGAGGCAGGAAAAAGTCTAAAAGAAAGAAACGTCAGGTACTGTTGAACCTCATTTAAACTGCAATCTGCAGTAGGTATGGACTGAGATTGCTGACAGAATTATAGCATCTGAGGGGCCCGCAGAGAGGGGCCTTAGCAAAAACGTGTGTGCTTTCGATCACAGATAAGGCTTGACTTTTTTTCTTACATGGTCTGTGCTCTGTACAAAGGCATTGCTGCTGAAAAAGAGCTGGGCAAGGCACAGAGCAGACAAGGAATGTGCAAACTATGCACACAGAGGCCTGCAGGAAATCTGCACTGCTCCTGCTCTCTTCTAACCCAAAGGCTTGTTGAGTTGGCCTGGGCTTCCCAGCTCTCCCTCTACGGGTGTGGGTAACACCCCACGAGAATTTTCACATGGAGTTTTACTCTTGAATATCTAATGTACTTTAAGGTATTGCTAGTTTATCCACAGTTTACTTATTGTCCCTGGATTTCCAAAACTCACCTTTAACTATCTTTACATATCCTTTCCAGTTTTGTATTACTTAAAAAACACATTTTAATATTGACCTATAATTTCTTTGCCTTTACAGGACTCCCATGGATAATGGTTACTGCTTGCTTTCATCCTGTTTTTCTTACTTATCTGCAAAACACCTTCTCATCATCCTATTTCAGACCACTAGATAGTTCTCATGTAAAACTTTCCTCTTTGCTTCAACCAAGGACTGGCTGACCCTGTTCATCTCTCCTTTCCCTTTCCTTTAGCTTGCAAAAATCCTGCTTGCTTGCATTTTTTGCTCTTTGAAATCTTCACTTTTTCCCCTTGTCCTTGACTCAAGCTTTCTTTTGAGATGTTTCTCTACATGTGCAAAGATGAACTGTGATGGGACCAGATCTGCAGAAGCAGTTTTATTCACTCACTCACTTTGTGAAAGAATAAGAGATCTGTCCCTCACAAAGTTGGTGGGATAAAAGTTAAAAGGCAAGGGAAGTGTAGAAACATTGCATATGAAATATGAAGGAGGAATGCATCTTTCAAGTAAAAGGAGTCTGGAGAGTCTCTGCCCAGAAGTCAGAATACGTGCAAAAGTGTAAAAAATGGATGCAGTCATTTTTTCAATAGAGAACACATTCAATTTTACAAACATGGACTCTTCTCACACTATTTTCTAAGAGGGGAAAGTTAGGAAAAATGTGGCAAGGTATGTACATACTAATTTTCAAAATCCCCTTAGCACACCACACAACTCCCTATCCCTGCATTTTCCAGCACATCCAATCTCCTCTAATTTCATGTGTTTCTGACTCAATACTAAACTCCAAATAAAATAAATGTATGCTTTTATATTTCTGCTGTCCCTTTTCTGCCTATCTGTCCCTTTTCACAGGCTCTTGGAGGCCAAACATCAAGACTTCAAAGTTCAGCTGTAGCCTAGCTTGTGATAACATTCCCTGCAGCATGGGCAAGGGCTAACACTGAAATCTTTTGAGACTGAGAGAGACTTGGAAGACGCTGGAAACCCTTTAGTGATTTGTACGCCTTGTTTCACTCAACTTTGCTCCCAGTATCCACAATCTTAAACACCCGATTGTTTTTATGAAAAGTGTGTCTGTATTGTTGAGCTATGTTGTAATTCATGCTGATTTCAACTAAGAAACTATCTAAAAAGGGGGAGAGAAAGGAATACACATCAAATCTTTAGCTGGTGTAAATAGCTATTGATTTACTGAAGCTTTACTGAAGCTGACAAAGCCAGGCTAATTTACTCCACATCAGGAGCTAGACCACAACCATGCAGGGCATACTCCAGCTGACTGGCACTGAAATCCAGGTGTTTCTGGATGTGCTTTGATATGGACAGAAAAATATTTTATGTGCAGTGAATATATCATGACTGGAGCAAAAAGCACACATAATGTTTTTGAGTTTAGATATGAAACCACTTTGTGGCCTCATTTAGGTAGATTGATTTCACTGCTGACTCTCTTTCTGTACATGCAGTCTAATACTATCAAAATCTAACCTGTCTTATGGAAAGAGTTGATGTCCTCCAAAAATACCTGAGAAGAAATAAAACTAAAAAGGTCTCCCCTCCTAAAGAAAATAGAGACTATTTTTAAAGGATTATTCTTCAGTCAGTTCTAGTTATTGTTTTTTAGCATTGTGTGTGAATAGTAAATTTCATAACAGATGGTTGTTAGCCTGTGTCTGTTTTAAGGAGAAAAGACAGAGCAATCTAACCTCCAGTAAGTTAGTAAACATCTCTATGCAGAGAAATAAGACAATGGATGGTAGAAAAGGTCAATGGAGTGATGCTTCTTGGTACATTTCAGAGAAGTATTACATTGTCCTTACACTGCCTTGAAACAGGGCGTGAACAACTACCCCCCGTCTAAGGCACTATGAGTAGCTGGTATCCTTACACAAGCATTTTATTAATAAGTCGACAAAATGTAGAAATAAGGCTATTTGCTCGGATATAGTGCCTTCTGTTTGATACTGCCTGGACAAGCAGCCTCTCACCTAGGGAAATGACCACTGAAAAAGCAGTGTCACCTCTCCAATAAAATGTGCAACAGGCCGGGTCCCTCCACGATGCCACAGGATACTGCATGTGCTGCATGAAGGGCTCTTCTGGCTGGGGACAGCAGGTCAGGGAATGGGAGTCCAGATATTGAAAAGCACCCAAGTGAGACCTGAAGTAAAGTATTAGTCCTCACCTCAGGTACTTCAGCCCTGCGTTCAACACAGCAATTAAGCACAGAAGTGTGGTGAAGGTGAAATTAAGTGAAATGTCTCTCATCTTGAAGCCACTGGCAGTTTTGCAATTCCTTGAGTAGGCACAATGTTTCATCCCAAAGTATACTTAAAGTTTAGTAGATACTAAAACAATTTCCTGAGTACTTGCCTTTGTAGGCAAATGCAATTACTGCTCTTAAAATTTTTTTAATTCCCTATAGGAGATCTATTTCTGCAGCCTCAGATTCATGATACTGCTTTTCTCATCTGCTGGAGAGTTCACACTTATCTGGCAAGTAGCTAGCACTGAGACTAATGAGAAACATCTGAGAAATGCTGGTTTCTTATCACAGCAGAGCCAAAAAACCTTAAACAAAATAAACTAGCTCCTTTTTTGGGTATGGAGTGTCCTCTTTTACAGGAACTGTTTCACATTTTATGTGTTGAATGGGGCCAGTCAAAAAATCCAAACAGATAATTTTCTACTTTTCTAAACATCTATTTGCCATTTTAGAAGCAATCAGTTAACTGTTGGTTTATTGGAGATAATCTTGGTAAACCAAGAGAAATATATTCTAAGAAAGTAATCATTCAAAAAGTAGTCCTAAAAATGGCTTAAGAGCTACTTTGTCTTTCTTAATCAGCAATACTGAGTTAAAAATATTGACTGATCAAATCAGAATCTAGAAACATAAAACTATTTGACTTATAAGACCAACAAAAAAAAATAGCCCACATGTAGAAATAAGTTTTATGACCTGCTTAATAAATATAAATAATATATAGAGCTTAAAAGTGGAGAGAGCTATTTTAATATAATAATTTATCTGTAGTCCATGGTTCAAACAAAACGCAAAGAATGCTGACAAAACCATTTTCTTCATTAATCCATTTGATAATTTGAGAGAGAACTAGTAACTACTCTTTAAATATGCAAGTAAAAACAAATAGATTTCACAAGAGTAGTCACAGTAGCCTCCCCATTGCCAGAGCAACAAAATCAATTAGGTATCTAAAATTATGGAAGTTAAACAAAATAAGAAAAATGTTATTTCCAATATTTCCACTTTACTATTTCCAGCCCACATGTCCCTGTTATCTCAGATCAATTCCTTTACCCTTTAATTCAAACAGAGAACATCATTATACAGTTCCCATACTATTATGCACCTCAAATTATTCTTTTAAAACTGAAGTTCCATTAGAGCACGCGTTAAAATAACCTCCTTAACCAAGAGAGATCCAACAAGATCTTGCATGCTGTGGGAGACCTTGGCTGCACTCCCGAGGATGGCCAGACCTGCACAGCCTTGCCAGACACTTCGGAAAGCCTTTGAGGGGTCTGGAACACGCCGGGGCAGCAGCAGCCCTCTCCTCCCCTCCCACGGGGGAGGTCTCAGCGTGGCCTCTGGGCTGCAGGGGGGCAGGCAGGCAGAGGGACCGCGCGACCCCAGCCCCCAGCGGGGCTCAGGACTCTCCCCCGGCTTCTGCTCGTTCCCTTTTACTGCTGACACGGCCACTGCACAACCAGTGCCTTCCACGGCACCAACCAGGCCTTCTGTGGTGGAACTGGGACCTTGCTTACGAACTGGAGAATCAGCAGATTTGATATTTTGAGTGGAAACACTAAATACTTAACGTACAGGGGTCTTTACTGATCTGTACTCAGAATAATTTTCAAGTAGGTTTTAAGACATTTGCTTCTGTTATTCCAATTAAAAAAAATGTTGCATTCTTTTGCGCAAAAAATTACTTCTGTTCTCAAACTAATTCATGCTAAAACCAGATGAATTTGGAAAAGATCAGTGAGCTGTGCTCTGTAGTTTTCAGTGCAAAATCGATGAAGTTCCCACTGAGTTCAGTGGAGATTATTCTTTCTAGCCTACAAAACTTGTCCCCTGCTAACCAGTTGTCTTTAAAATATAGCTAATAACAGACTGCTCTTTGAAACAGTCTTAACTTTAGAAAATGTCCAAGATTTTGAAATAATTTATAGTTTTGTTATACTTAATATCAAAATTTCATATTTCTAAATACCAACTTTTTAACCTCACCACAGGTTCAAGCTGCTCTATCCCACACTGCACGTATATATCTATATATACATATATACAGTGTGGGACACATATACATACATACATATATATATATATATATATATGAGTCTACAGGCTTCCTCCTGAGCACAGTCTGAGGCCACGGCTGTCCATACAGTTCACTGATATCAATCATAGGTTGTCTGATTCCCATTTTTTCAGTAACTGTATTTAATTTCTCTGGAAAACAACAAAGATTTTAATTTTATATCTTCGAGCCTCTGCAGCCATTGATTTGTCAGTAGAATGGAATGAAAAACGCTTTCAGGTTCTGGCAGCTGAACTGCAGTGGTGATGAAAGGTTGCCCTGCTTTTGCTCTTTATTACACCACACACTACCTTTCCAATGATGATTTGTCTGCACTATCGTTTTTATTAGCTTTGGTGCAAAACAAAGAATACTCTTCTCAGGTCATAGATAGAATGGAGAAAAAAAGTAATCCTTTTGTTTCCATCAAGGAGTTTCCATAGTAAAAATAGCTGACAAAGAAAATCCTTCCAATTTAATTTCTATTTAATCTCTTTTCTGGCTATGCAACACTTAAAATATAAATGATAGCAAAGGTTAAGGATAAATTAAGCAAGTTGAAAGCATGAGATGGGAAAAAAGCAACTATTCACTGTGTTCTTATCAAGATGTTCTGTGCATAAACATTGTGACTATCCCTTAAAACTTGATCAATTTTCAATTAAAACCCCTCAACATATCCTGAAACACTCAGTAGTAGAACATATGTTTACGTATATTTTTCATACAACAGTAGCACGTGAAAGAGTTGGGAAATCACTCAGAGTTGTTGCAAGTAGTCCATGTCCACTGAGACCAGTAATAGTCTCCCTGCCTACAGCTTGAGCCAAAGCTGTTCTTTATTTCTCTCTGCATCTCCTCCAACTCAGTCTCTTACTGAGCAACCGAGGAATGTAACAAAGACATAGGTTTTGGATTGATTTGTAGACTATAGTTGCTTCCAACTCTGAAAAGGGCTTTATTTCTTACTATATTTATGGACTTCTGGGGAGTGAGCAGGGACACTGTGCTCAGTATGAGAAGGAGGAAAAATTGGAAAAACCCATTCCACATAGAGGTATTAACAGAGCTTGACACTCTGGGTCTGCTGCCTGGGTATTTACTGATGCTGTGAAACAGAGATATAGACACATATGGGTTTCAGGTCTACTGGGCTAAGGTAGATAAAGCACTCAATCATGTCAGGATGCACTCATGGGAAATTTTACTCAGGAGAGCAATCCCAGTGGATGCAAAGGGCCTGCTCGTAGGAGTAAAGCTACCACAACACTGTTGTTGGGCTCAGACCCATGCAACAGCGAGATTCCCATGTGAAATGCCCTCTGATAGGACAGAGGCACATGTGCCCAGCAACAGCTGATAGTGCTTAATGAAGACCATGTGTATTAATAGGCCTGAGCACAGGAAATGAGAGATTTCCCCCTGCTCTTCTAATGATGTCTAAGAGCAAGTTCTGTGTAAAGAAATATTTCTTTAGGAAATAGCTGACTGACTGGAATCCTTAAGGAATAAAGAGACAGATTTCCACTGCTTTTTTTCTTGGATTAGAGTTAGTCTTGGTTTCTACTGCCTTCCCAGATTTCTTAAAATTGTTTTCCAGACATTCCCACGGTGCTAATGTCATACCAATATCTAATAATTTTTTCCTGAAGGCTGACATTCTAACACAATATCTGTCAGTTCAAAGCACATAAGCCAATTACGTTATTCTCCCGGCCAACACTCAGGACACACAGAAAAACCTCCCTGCTCCTGATTAGAAGCAGATACAGGTCCTGTAATGGACTGAGACTAAAGTTTCCTAGTGCTAACAAGTTTTCGTGACACGTTACTGATGTACATGCTTAAGCCACAGAGCTTGATCCATGCAATTATTTTATAATATAAATTCTTGAGCAATCCAGATTTAGTAGTACAGAAAATTACATTTGTTGCCGTTCATAGTTAATTATTGAGCAGAGGTTGGAATGTTTAGTCTTGTAAAATTGCCTATTGTCACAAGTAAAACTTGAAATGTAGTCATAATTTTTTACTGTTATTATTTTATTGCTCTATCAACATAACTTGATTTTCTTGAGATGTGTCACTGCACTACCAGGAATTAGATATAATTATATAAGGTAAAAACCAGAGCAAGTTATTCCCAACAGCTTATTTATTAGACAACACATCAAATTTCACTAGCAAATAAGACAATTTATTTTGGTTAAGCAAGGCTGTGCACAATATTTATAACACCACTACACAGGCAATTTCAGCATACCTGCTAATGAAGAGATCTTGAGGGAATCCCAAAGCCTGTGTAACACATTCTCACATATAAAGTGCCATCTATCTTGGAATACTATTATCTATATTAAGATAGTTTGATTCTTGTTGTCTACCTTTCATACCACATTAACCAAGCTTTCTAAGAGGTCCAAGAATTTTATATATGATCCCAGCCTAAATAAGGAATAATGTGGCTCTGCTCTTCAGACTGTTTTAATGGGTCTTTATACTTTATATGTTTAATACGTGAAAATAGCATGATACAATTTCTGTGAAAAGTGCTATTTTAGTAAATGATTCTTCATAGACCTTATATTGTAAACCCAACTGCTCCTTAAAGGAGATGTTTTATGTTATCTTCAAGAGTCAGAATAAACATAAAATGTATATAGCAGAAATGATGGAATGCAGTTTCTTTTAAACTCTGTTAAAAAGCTGTCACAAAGAAAGGCTAAATCAAACATGGTGATCTTCAATTTTCTGTTGCCAGCCTTTAGAAAAGCACTTTTGAAGCTACTCCATTCAAGTATTTGGCCGTGCCAGCTTCAGTCTGTATTGTTATGCAAAGTTCCTAATAGCACTTGGCTTACGTGATTGTGATGCTACCCCAAATAAATGGTTGCTCAAATGTGTTACAGTTCTTGATCTGATTTTTCTTCCCTGCATTAAAAGAAGTATCCAGCCCTTTCTTGTTACCTTATCCTCTACATTAGCTCCGGATCTGGGAAGATATCCAGGTTTTTTTGTAAAAGTGAACCTTCAGAAGCATGCAGATTTGTTCTTTTCTGGACAAATCACAATTTACTTATTTATTAGTTCCAAAAGAAAACACTTGGAATGGTTTGTTAAAATAATTTTTCAGAAACAGTGTTTTCTTAAGAAAAGAAACAATTTAATCCAAACTTCTGAACAGTGGTCATTTGTGGCACTAACTGGAGGACCTCTGCATTTTTCGGATGTTGCTGACAGATACGACCAGCTGTTGGACTCTTCACCAACATGATTTCCTGGTGGACCCTAGAGGGATTTCTTCAGAAGGATTTATAGAGTATGTTCCAAGACTTTCAGACCTGTTCCTGGAAGTGAGTAAGGCTGGAATAAGCAACGCCCCAGTTTTCGTGGGATAATCTTGCAACCTGTCCTCATATTTCCACTAGACTTTAAAAGCTTAAAAATGATGCAATAATGTGTCAAAATGATCAGAAGAAGATAACAGTTCAAAATATAGACAATTTTAAATGAAGATTCAGAAATAGCGCATTTATAAATTTCCTTTTTTTAGTAATTTTTTCCCACTCCCATTCCATTATACAAATCTTTTATTATGATACTATGGAAATAGTAGTACTTTGCTGTGTAAGGACTTCTATGCAGATTTTGCTAGCATTTGCATATGATTTAAACTAGTGTGGTAAAATAATGTCTACAGAAACTTTTTTTGTTGATGCATCTTAGCAAAGATAGTCAGTTCTGAACGTGAGAATATTTTTAGGAAAGATGTTTCATTTAAAGTCCTACAATTAATTTTCATGGACCACTGTTTATATACACATGAATAAGCCCAAATCTAACATCAAGCAAAAGATTTTTTTTCTATAATTTTCATGGGAAGTGGTTTGGGGTTTTCATACCTCTCAGAAAACTCCAAATTTATAAAGAAAATCTTGCCAAACAAGGCAGGGATGGGAGAAACCTCTGCATTTTGACACATATTTTTGGGATAGATTAAAACTGGGTGGCTGCAGTACCAAAATGCTGTTTGCTGCTACTCACACTGCCTTTCTGGAGCACACAGTCTCCAGAAATCTCAGGGGGAGCAGGATCTGCCCTTATGTCCTGCCAGGGGCTGTGCTGCTTCCCGGGGAGGCTGCTGGCACCTCCCAGCACCAGGGAGCAGGGCCCAGCATCAGGTGCTTCTGCCAGGGTCACACAGGGCCAGGGAAATCGAAACAATTTGTATTTCTGGAGGCTGGCAGTTTTGTATTTTACAATGCCCACACCAGGCTTCAAACAAATGCTTGCAAGTGTTCTTAAAACAGAGGTGCTGTTCAGTCAAGCAGCAGCTATGAGCTTGTAGCCTGAACTTCAGCAGCCATTTTTAAGAAGCTAAATCAATTTATGTACTCACAGGAAGGAGAAAATTACACCACAAAGAATTGTGATTACTGTTATGTATTTGAAACTACCAACACCATCATAAATTCTCTACCAAAAATGGAAATGTTAATGTTTAAATTAAAAAAATAAAAGTCTTAATTCTGCAATTAAAAAAAGAAGTCCTTTTATTTTTTTCTTATGAGAGCTAGAATCAAAGAGCCATTGCAGTTTTTCAGATGCTCTTGCCAAGTGGGATCCTATGACATAGAATTGGTAAGATGGTCTGAACACAAAGACTCACAGCATGTGGAGAAATGGGAAAAATACATCAGTTATGTGTCTGAATTTCTTCCAGTGGTCACACTGCGTCCTCATTTTATATAAATTATTTAATCTATGTTTGAAAAGGGCAGTGAAGGTCTTAAATGAACGTAGCAAAAGAGGAGAAGACTTTATTTTTAATGGACATTTCCCAGTATTTTGCTCTACTCACACCTCCTTAAACTGTAATTTCCTTTTATAGTGGATGTTGCTAACTGCAATCTAGCCAGTGAAAATTACTTCAAAGTGTGTTTGTTACCGAGAATATAAATCTGCTGAAATGTCTTCGAATGTTTAGTAGTTTTTAAAGTATCCATGTTTAAATCTCCTGAACAGTTTCTCAGATTCAGTTTTCTAACAAGTTATATATAACACTTCCATTTGCATTCTGATCTCTTAAAACAAGTTTTTCTGAGGTTGAGATGGCTTTATGTGACCTTTATTTCTTATTGTTCCTGCACGGGACACACCTCTGGGTTCATCTTTTGCAGTGTCCTGGTCTATAACCGAGAAAGCAAGCGGGGATCCGAGCCTGACCACACAGCCCTGCCAGGGTCCGGACTGCGGGAGCTGGCTCAGGGAACATGGGGCCAACTGGCCCAAGGTGATGCAGAAAGAACCACCGAAGTTCACCGTAGGTGTGACACGTTTTTGTCAAATTTTCTAGGTGCCAGAGGTGTGTGTGTGTGTGTGTCTGTGTGTATACACAGGACACAGTAGAGGTGATTAGATAGCAGCAGCCCAGAAGTAGAGACTACGTTGCTTCATTTGCTCTTGCTCCAGCTCTGGAGACCTGGGCTGTCCCTCAAATCCATCAGAGCCTGGAAGGCTAGCCTGGGCAGACAGATCTCCCCTTGGATGCAGTACACAGAGGCGCAGAAGGGAGAAGTGTGCCTCTTTCCTTGGCTGGCCCTATTCCCCTCTGGGAGGGTCAGTGCCCTCAGAGCTCTGCGGAGCCTGGCGCTGAGCCCCTCCAAAATCCTTCATCTCTTAGTCATTTTACTGCAAGAGAACCCAAATAATCTTGAACATGATGGCAATTAAAAATTATCTCACAACCTCATCTAAAATACAGACCTGCATTTAACAAAGGAAACTTACAGTCACTTACTGGTTTCTAAATGAGAAAATACATGGCACGCCAAAATATTCAGCAGGCTGACATCAATTTGTACTTTTGCAGTGTAAGTGAAAAAAAGCCACCCTCAGATCACCTTCCACACAGGCAATAGAGCTCACGCAAAGCCTGGGGCAGATGAATCCTGCAGTTGCATGGAAGCAGCAAGGAAGAGCCTCAGGACACTAGGTGCCAGGGAGAATGATTTTCAAGTTTAGATTTTAAGAAATCATCCACTAGTTTTTAGGTGGATGACATTGTCCAGCCTAGAGAATTAAGAAATGTGTCATTCACTGGAAAAAAGGTAGTAGCTTATAAAACTAACGAGAAATAAAATGAACTGTGAACTGTGAACATGAATAATATGACTGTGAACTATACCATGTGCTTGACATGGAACCACTAAAATAAGATCACTTAAAACTGTACACAACAGCTTGCTTTCATACCACCAAGGGTTCTGCTGTAGCAAAAAGGAAAAGTAAAGGGCTGACAGGTTAGACAGGAATCTAACCCCTATGAATACCCTGGCATGGGGCAATTTTGGTGCTGACCTTTGGGTTCTGCCCCCCTCCACTTCCAACAGAGTGGCTAACTGAAGGAGACAGCTTTTTGCTGATTTACACTTCTGAAAAAAACTGAAGGACAAGAATTGGGTGGACAACATTTTAGTTAATGCTTCACACGCCGTGCAGAAGTTTGAAGTTGAAGCTGAAATGCCAGTCAGCTGGGCTGGCTCCAGGTGCCAGCAGGGGGACACGCAGAGGGACCCTTGCACCTGGCTCCAGTTGCTTGAAATTGTTGAAAATGCTCAGTGCATTTTCATGACTTCTTCCAGGCACAGCTGCAGCAGCAGGAAAGGAAGCCCAACATGTTCCTGCACACGTGCCACTGCAAAGCTCAGCAGCTCAGTGCTAGCTTAGCTCAAGCCAGTGTTTTCAGCGTTTCAGTGTTTCACCCTGAACTTCCTACTAAAGGGTTAAAGTACAAGCACTAAATCCCTTCTGCTGAAAGTAAAGGGAAGTATTGGGTAGAGAGGCCGACTATAAAACTGAGGTCAATAGACCTTAAAGTTCATTGGCAACATCTCTGAAAGTGTATTGCCAGAGCTAAGGCTAGTCAGACAACAACAAGTCATGGAGTTACATAAAACTCACCCCTAGCATGTTATTTGTACACTCACTGCGTTAGTTTAAAAGACAATCCTGCCTCTAGTAGGATGCAATGCTTGGAATTAAAACAGCAAGGTTTTAATGATGGTATTTCACCTTTCAATTTGTTATAGTTCTAAACCAATTAATTAGGCGTCTTACCCCATAGAAGTATATTTTCAATGATGTTTTAGACTAAGATGATCTGTTTATAAGTGAGCCCAAACACAGCTTGGCTTTACTTTTTTTGCCAGTAGCAATTAAATCTATAAACCAACATCATAGAGACTTGCCTGCAAGTGACTTTGCCTGTACAACTAAATTGAAAGTATTATTTGTTCTAACTGCTGCTTGCAGATGCTTTCTTTGTGGTTTCACAGCTTGCTCACAAGGCAAACCTTTTAATTTTTATTTTTTATTTTTACAGCTGTTTAATTGGAATAGTCCCCGCTCTGGTATTTATTTGTGATGTTTATTTACACAGAAGGCTTTTAGGTTTGCAAAGGCTGAGTTTTGCTGGTTGGAAGGGCCAGGTAGAGTGTTTGTGCAGCTGGTCACCAGGTAACCCTCCCAAACAGTGCTGGAGACCACTGGAAACAAGAACAAGGATGGAAATGGTGCTCTCCCCAGGACTGTTTGCATTGCAGCACAAGCTCTGTTGTTTGCTCAATTTTGTTTGATGTCATGCAGACCCATAATTCTACTTTGAAAAGACAAAAACTCTGAAGCAGCAATTAACTTTCTTCAATAAGTATATTTTAAGCAGAAGAAAATTAACAGTTTTATTGCTGAGTGTGGCTGGGGAAAACCATGATGGCTTATTAATAAAATTTCAATATATAGTTAGACCCATGCAGACAAAAATCCCAAATTAGACACCAAATATCAAGAGCCTTAAAAAACAAAAATTAAAAAATCACATTCATTCTCAAAAAATGAATTTGAAACTTTTTCTTGGCTATGATATTAGAGAATGTAGACTTAAATTACAGCATATTTTTGAGTTTTTCTCCGCCTGTTTGAGGCAGTTAAGATTCTCAGCACTGGGTTTGTCTCCTGTCCCCAGGATTAGTCACAGCATGTGTGTAATTAGCAGCCAGCCCTGCATGAAAAGTGAGGTCCTGCTGTCGAGCAGGGCCCGGGGGTGCTGGCAGAGCTGGAGGAGCCCTTCTGGAGGGCACTGTTCTCGTCTAAGTGCCCCTGGCTGTTGACAGAGATCTCTAAAGCTGGCAGTTCTGCAAACCTGTGTGGAGCACTCACAACAAAAGGTTTGAAGTTTATACCAAAGTGTTGCAAAGTATCCAGGGGAAAAACCCAACAATAAAAATCCCCAACCGATCACTGAAGACATTTGAACACTGAAGAAAATCAGCAAGTTAGTGCAGGACCAGGTGTCAGAATGATGCTCTGGAAGAACAGCCATAGACTTCCTATGGCACTTACTACTTGCTCAATCTTGTGAAGATGATTTTGGGTTGTTTTAAAGGCAAAAAAAAAGCCACATAAGGAGCACTTAAACAGAGATTTTAAAAGGGCAATCGTATACATTCATGAGTGCCTTAAAAATAATCTATAATATAAATATGAAATTCTCTTTCTTTGCTCCCTCCTTTGAGCCTGTAAGAAGACATTCACTCCTAGAATTACTTGGGTGGGTTGGGTGTGTGCTGTTGAAGAAAAATTGTTGAGGTTTTCAGGTAGTCACATGCTTTCAAAAGCTGCAAATTTAAAAGAACATCTCTCACCATGGTCACCTCTAAGTAGGCTTGAAATTGGTTAAGCAACAGGTTTATTTGGAACCACAGGGAAGAAAAATAAATGTAAATAATGTTTTCTTTTGCACCTTAAAACAGTGAAGAAATACCAAGACAGCACAGTGCACATTTATCAGGCCTCTTAATTTTGGTATTACTCTGCATTTCACTGTGCTTGCCATGTTTGCATTTTGTACTGCGTCTGTAACATTCCTAGTCATCCCTCTCTGAAACCTGACTTGTCATAACCACCCTGCAATTCAGCACTAAGTGCAAGATAGCCCATCTGTATGTGGAAAGCCAACTCAGAACAGAACTAACGCTACTGAACATGTCTGTGGGCATGTGTGAGGCAACAAACAGCAGGAAGACCCTGTCCTTAAGGAATATGTCAGTCACTCCTCACCCTGAATAACCTAGATGGTGAATGCTATTTGGTCTAAATTTCTGTTTTCTTTTGCCTGGATCAATCACTGGGAGCCTTTTCCCTTTTTATCTTACAGTCACCTTCTGTTTTTAATCCAGATATAACTTCAAATAATGGTTTCCACCAGGAATTTTTTCCTTTCTCCTTTTCAACACAGAGAAAGAAGTTAAGCAAGGAAAAAAGCTTCTGAGCCAATCAACAATGTCGAGGTTAGTGGCTTTTAAAAACAACCTCCCGCATAGTACTGATACTAGTGGGTAATGGTAACTTACCTATTTGTTTCCTTTCCCATGGTAACTAGTTTAAGTACTGTAGTAACAAACCTAAACAAACATAAATATTATCTTTCCTCTGGTCTCAAAATTTTCACATTTAATGCTGTTTAAGAAATAGCTACACTATGTTTCTCAATTATTGTTCACAAAAACATAGTACAGTAAATAGATTCCCAGTGTGCCTACCAGAATATGCAAGCATTTGCAGTGCTTAATAAATGATGTGTGAGTATACATACAGACTTGGGTTTTTTTAGCAGTATGGGTGCAGGTAACAGTAAGTAGGCATATGTCAATGAAACAACATTTTAAGTAAGACAGGCTTCGTGAACTTACTGGCATAGCTTATTGGTTTGACAGTCTGGAAAACTAAAGCTATTTTCCATGTTCGTAATACCTGTCATAAATATATTACGTGATTATGATTTTAAGGAAAATAGATGCCTTTAAAAATTATTATTCTAGTGGAAATTCATCTCAGAGTTCATGCACGCACTTGGCTCTTTTCTTCTTGATCTGTTTCACAATGTTATAGGTATGATTATTTACCCACGATCAATTTTGGTTTGGTAGCTTGATCACATCAAATCTTAACTTTCTAATACAGATATTCCCTGCTGCTCTCTGCCAAGTGAGCTTTCCAGTATAAGCATCCAGGAGGCTTTGCAAGCAGCCAGTGCAGGGGGCTGGGGAAGCCTTGCGGGTACCCTACAAAGACCAGCCCAGCGCTGCCCACCCCGCTGAGGCCCAGCCTCAAGGCAGGTGAGCGGGCTCCAAGCAGTGCCTCCCCTGGGCGTGCTGCACTGCCCTTTGCTATGGACTTGGACCAGCACTGCCCACTTCACCCAGCTGCCAGCACACTACAGACACAGCTCATCTTGCATGTTTTGCACAGGATTCTGATCAGACAACTTGCATTTTTAGCAAAGAGGAAGACAGCCCAAAATAGTAACTCTTTAGAAGAGCAGTTGAAATGCAATTGTTCTGTCACATATCTTTCCCTTAAAAATCCAGAAAGTTCAAGAAGACAGGGATACACCCTGTTTTATGAGGCCCCTGGAAAAATAGTAAAATTGTTTTCCAGAGCTGGGAGGCTCTTTCCCTTTAGGCATGTTCCACTTGGGCTTGCTCAGCACCTCAAAGCAAGCACAAAGCAGACCTTAATGCTCAGCCATGTTCATAAGTGATGTCTTCACATGCAAATCTCTTTTCCAAGATAAGAACTTACCTATTCTTTAACTTGATTTGATTTCAGAGGTAGCCATCAACTCGGCAGTATGAGTTTTCTGTCTCTGGCCTTTAGTACTCCATCATAGAATTCCAACCAGAGTACAAAGAGCTGAATATTCATAGTGGAGTGTGGGATCTGATTTAAACACATGCAGAGACCTCAGAGGCCCAGACAGATTTATATTGCCTGAAGAAAATAGTTCCTAACCTGGGCAAAGGGAAAGGGCAGAAAACACTAGCCCAGGTACATAAGTGCAGGCCCACATCTGCAATGTTTCCAATAGGATTGCTGAAACTACACAAAACACACCAGCCCTTGCTCCTAGGCTTGTTTGGGTTGGAGGTCTAATGCAAAATCTGTTCTCAGCTCTAGTCAGCTGCTCACTGGGTTTGGGCAGGACCACAGCTTTGCATGACCTCATTTTATCTGGAAAACACTTTGCGTTCTACATAAATACAGTTAGTCTTAAAACGACAGATTTCCTGCTTTAGATTTATATATTTTTTTGCAATGTCTGGTTCACCAAATGTCAGCAGAGAAAACTGATCATCAGGAAAACTGACAACTGATCTTGCTGCCTGTTTTTCCTGAACCAGTTCATAGCTGTTGGAGTTGCAATGGGAAATACATTTCCAGTGAGAGAAATCATTATTTTTGCATAATGTGAGCTGATAGTCAATGACTGATAGTAAATAATCAGTGATGCTCACAGACACAAGAAGAGGCAATGGGCCCAGAATGAAACACATGAATTTCCATCGCAATAAAAAACCCCAGCCCACAACTCAAGTATAGAACAAGTTGTCTGGAGAGGTTGCAGGGTCTTCATCCCTGGAGATACTCAAAACCTGACTGGTCACATTCACGGGCACTCTGCTGTAACTAGGTGACCCTGCTTGAACAGGGGAGGTGGAACAATGACCTCAGAAGGTCGCTGCCAACCTCAACCATTCTGTGATTTCTGTTTCTGTGCCAGATTCTGTGCAAAAGTAAACCAGGAAAAGAGTCATCAACCCTCACTGAGGCTTTAGGTCTCCAGTTTTCTGTAGACAAAAGTGGTATGAGTCACACGACAGCACTTTTCAATCTTATTCTTAATTTGTTAATAGAGAAGTAAAAATCCACTGGGACTTCCGAGCCAGATGTTTGCACTGAAGAGTATATTAGAATATATACTACCTTCTTTTAAAAAGTCCCTAAATTCCCTTCCCTACAAGACAGGTATAGTCACCTAAAGAATCTGTTCTTTGCAGATATCTTCAGACTTAGAACCAGAAGTATGTCTGGAATGTAAAAATTTCTCAACAGTGGATTGCATCTCAGAGGGATACAACTGGAGGCTCTATTTGCTTTTCTTTGAAGCCTGAAGCTCAGTTACTTCAACAATACAACTTAGATTGGGAAACTTTCCCTTAGTTTGCCAGCTTTTGTTTTTATTACCATTTGTCTTTGCTGCTCTTTGTCAGCTAACACCTCAAGAAAGTTTCAACATCCAAACATTAGATTTAGCCTTTTCCCACACCCAAGTTAATAGGTGAAAAGACAAAATCCTAGACAGACCAAGAGGTAGTTGATGAACAATCCATATACAGTATTTGAATAATTTGTAGTCCCTTTTTGCCTTTTGATTTAAAGGGAATTAAAAAAAAATTAAGTGGCCTAGCTAACATCTGCAGATATTTGGTAGAAAAATGCACGTTTGATTTGTTTGTAAAGCAAGCAGTCCTGTTTTGCTGGATTCTGGACTGTACATGCACAAGAGTGTGCTTTGACAAGCACAAAGACATGAAGTGAGGTATTTGCTTAACAAAATGCTTTAAAATCAATCAGAAAATCTGACATACATATGCAGAAGTCCGTTCTCCAAGTATGTTGTTCAGGCTCTTAAAGAATAAAACTCTTGTTACAAAGGTGTTTAAGTGTCACTATCTGCAGTTTGAAGAAAAGAAGAATGTCTTCTATAGAGTGGGACACTGCAAAGAACTTCAAGTATTTGATTATTATTTTTTTTATATTAGAAACAGCCCATGTTTTACACAACTTAGCTATAAAAAGATTATTTTTCATTAAATTCTAATGTACTGTCACATCAGTTAAGTGAAGTTTATTCAAATGATTTTACCGTCACAAAATTGCTACTAAAATTAAGAAACAAAAAACTTAATCTGAAAAAATTCCTGTCGATTGATGCTAGCAGACAACACTAATTGCAACAGCTACTGTTTCATTTTACAAAATCCTGGCCAAATTCACATTCTTTTGAGCGAGCAAGTAGTAGAAAGTCCAGTTCCACTCAGGTTGCAAGTCTGTGATGAATAGAAAACAGCCACTCATTTCTAAAGCCTTGCAGTGTGAAAACAGCACTAATAGTATCCCTGTAACTCACAGATAATGTTTCAGATTCTCCTATTTTTCTCAATAGCCTGGTGTACATATTAGAGCTACTTCTCAGCAATGTACACCACTGTTTACTACCTTTGTACTACCTTCTGCTCTTTGTAGCTCTATTAGCCATTGATATTTACCTAAACTCTGTGATATCGGAAAAATCAATAACCACTCTCAAAAATAATAATAAAAGTGAAACTGAGAAGAACTTAACAAATTGTACTTCATACAAAGCCTGGGTATTAAACAATTAAGGCATTTTGAACAAAGAGAACCTGAGAGTAGGTGAACTAAGAAATGTCAGAAATAGAAAATTTGAGACCAATTTTGTAGTGGTCTTATAGACTTAAGGGGAAATTAAGACACTTCTAGCAACCAGAATTCCTTGGACAGAAATTTACTCCAAACAGGAAATGTTTATGATGGTATTTCAAGGCATACTCTTTCCTTCTTGAAATTCCTAGCTCTGATATTTTTATTTTCAGTCTTCTAGTTACTAAAGTCTTCAGCTAAGGAGGGTAGCTTTTCCTATGCACCATTATTGCCATTAGCTGTGGATTTCTGTCCATTACAAGGAAACCTGAACCCTGGAAGAACCAAGGCTGGACCCTGGAGGAAGAGAGGACCACCCGCACTCTGGCAGTAGGATTTCTCTCCTGCCCCTGGCACTGTGAATTCTGTTTTTTCATTTCTCTCTTCTGGAATCTCTCTTATTGCATAGCTCCTTTCTGTTGTTAGAGCAGGAATGAATAACACTGAAAATAAACACTCACTCATTNCTGAGAAGAACTTAACAAATTGTACTTCATACAAAGCCTGGGTATTAAACAATTAAGGCATTTTGAACAAAGAGAACCTGAGAGTAGGTGAACTAAGAAATGTCAGAAATAGAAAATTTGAGACCAATTTTGTAGTGGTCTTATAGACTTAAGGGGAAATTAAGACACTTCTAGCAACCAGAATTCCTTGGACAGAAATTTACTCCAAACAGGAAATGTTTATGATGGTATTTCAAGGCATACTCTTTCCTTCTTGAAATTCCTAGCTCTGATATTTTTATTTTCAGTCTTCTAGTTACTAAAGTCTTCAGCTAAGGAGGGTAGCTTTTCCTATGCACCATTATTGCCATTAGCTGTGGATTTCTGTCCATTACAAGGAAACCTGAACCCTGGAAGAACCAAGGCTGGACCCTGGAGGAAGAGTGGACCACCCGCACTCTGGCAGTAGGATTTCTCTCCTGCCCCTGGCACTGTGAATTCTGTTTTTTCATTTCTCTCTTCTGGAATCTCTCTTATTGCATAGCTCCTTTCTGTTGTTAGAGCAGGAATGAATAACACTGAAAATAAACACTCACTCATTATTCATCTATTCACCTGTCCCTTTTGGCATCAATATAACATGATAATATGAGGTTTTGGTGAGGGTTCACTGACTCAAAGACGCAACACATTGTTTTGACTGGTGGTTTGTATTTTATGTACAAATATTAGCAGAAACAGCTTTCTCTTTGTGCTGCCCACCATACCACTGAAAACAAAGAGGACTGTACTCTCTGTTAAGAACTGGAGGTATAGAAGGAAGCCTGTTAGTGGGAGCACGTTGCACTGAGATGCATTTCTGCTGACAGGGTACAAGGCATTACAGTCTGACCCCTCATAGAAACACATTTCCACAGCAAATCCACAAACTCTTTAAAATGGCACTGATAAAGCATTTCACGCTCATCTCCTGCTTTCCTGCTTAGACCAGAAGCAAAAAAAAAAAAAGCTCCTGGATATTTCAATAATCTGGAAAGAAATGACCATAGGAGGCAGAGGTCCAGTTTAATAAACTGAGTCAAAGGCTGTGTTGGACACTTTTGTCCTTGTCAAGCTTGCACTTTACAGTTCAGGGAATCGGGTGGTTCCAGCAAGTGTTTATTCCTGGTGATTACTGCAGCCGCTCTAAATGGTGCTGCTGGAGAGGAACAGAAAGCAGCAGCTACTTGAGCTCTGGGCACTCGCAGGAGGCACAGGGGAAGAGCAAGCTCTGCCTCAGAGGTCTGGGCAGGCAGGCCTGGGAGTGACAACACTGAAGCACAGAGAAAGACAGCCATGTGCCTGAGGAGAGCCAAAAACACAGAGCTGGCAAAGAGTAAATAAGAAAATGGACAATGTAAGCCCTGGTAGCAGCTCTCTCTGCTGCTCAGCCAGCAGCCACAGGTCTACATTTCATGTTCATTACTTAAATGAAGGCAAAGGAAAAACTAATTTTCGTAATTATCAAGCAAACTCTCCCAACTCAGCTAGCTGCCTCCTCTCATCCTGGCATGGTAGCCCAATTTTTCATGTCCATTAATACAAAAAAATGGAACAGTAGATGTAGCTGAACATATTCATGTATACTGGTATATTGGAAACTTTTTGCTTTGCTTTTTTTTTCTATTTTACATTGCTGCATCAACCCACATCCCTGCTGGGCTTTGATTGCAGCTTTAGCTAATTATATTAGTTGAGACATTTTGTCATACGGCGAATCAGATCCTCAGATCCTCAACTGATCTAAATGAATGCAGCTGCACTGATGTTAGTGGAGATTGGCCTGTTCTTACCAATTATTCATTATCTCCCCAAAAATGAAAATGCAAACTGCTAACAAAGAGAAATGGACTATGCCTTTTGCACATTCTCCAGATGTATTTTCCTGTAGAAATAAAACTTTAAGATTATTGCCACTTTCAAATCTATTATATATATCCAAGAAACCAACAAGCATGGAAGTCTAGATTACCATTTTTATATAGAATATAAGAGAAACCAGAATAGGGAAGACTGCCTTACAGTTATCCTCCTACATGGATTGTCACATAGGAACAACCTTAAAAGTATTATTTATTTTATACCAGTTCTGCTTCGTCTGAAAATGGCTGTACTTTCTGGCATGTCAAAAGCTTTACAAAGCTAATGAATAAATCCAGCTAGAAGCACACTAGCTTTGAAAGGCTCCAGTGTTCTGCAGCTATTGGTGTTTAGGGCACTGGATTTGCTTTTCCAAATGGTGTGGCATGAGATAAAAGCAGATGACTTTCCTCAATCAGCTACAGATTTTCTCAGTCTTTTTGCACAGACGACTGTACACATTCTTTAGCTATCAGCACCTAAAAACTCAAATTCTTTCTGGCAACATGAACTCAGGTTAAATTTCAGCTGTCATCTGTCTTGTCGCTGATACCTAGAGATACATCTTTATAGACCCACTGATTTTCCATAGCCTTAAACCTTCTGGAAACAAACCCCAACCAACAACCAAACAAAAAAGGCAGTCTCACAGAGGTTTATTTCTGCTTTGGCATCTAGCTTAAACTTCACATATCAGCTATGTAATGACTTGTTTTCCACAGCAGTGCTGGCCGCAGCTGTGCCGCTGCCGCCCGTGTGTTTGCGCAGCGCTTTCGGCTGCTTTGTAGCGGGCGAAGTTGCGGGCGCTGGCACACGAGAGCGCCGAGGGGGCGCAGCGCCCGCCCCGCACGCAGCGCGGGCCGGGCCCGCCCTTGGCAGGAGCACGGGCTCAGCGCGTGTGTTCTCCCGCCGGGAACACGGGAGCAGCTTGGAGAGGTGCTGCGGCTCTTCCAGCTGTGGCGCTGGCACTGAGGTTGCAGCTCCGCGCCGCCACTGCCGCTGTTCCTCCAGGAAGTCCTTGGCCCCCCCTCCCCGGAGCGCAGCCCCTCAGCCGCCCGGGCTCCTGGCTTCCATTCCCTGGAATGGGAGCCTTCCCTCGGTACAGGGGGGCGTGGGAGGGAGAGGAGGCAGCACCTGCTGCATCCGCTACTGCCTCATTAGTGCGAAGAATCCTTAAATGTTTGGGAATGAAGCCTTCTGCCTATGCTGGCTCTGCCACTTGCTGGATACAAATAAAAAATTTGCTCATTATTCAGGTGGCTAGTGCATTTTCTGCTCCCCCCTCCTTTCAATTTTGTCAATCCTAGTGTTCAAGGCTCTTCTCAGGCACAACAGATAAATTAATGACAACCCATAATAATGACCTATACCTTTTCCCTTTCTCAAAGGAAACCATAAAATCCAATCCTTCCTGCTATATGTAAGCTGAGAAAACGTTTTCCCCTATTCTTTCCTCTGACATTCTTACACTTTTAAGCCCCACTGAGAAAGTCTATATTTATGAGACTGCTATTCTTTTAATGGCGATTTTGCTGACTTTTCCATCATAAATGCAGATGATTTTAAACAGTGAAGTGTTCTATTGCTTGATTGTGAAACTCTAATGTTAATAGGATTATTCATGCAAGCCCTCTCCATATTACGCAACAATTGCATAATCACTGCCTGAATATTGCCTTAGGTTCCAGCTCCAGATTCTCCCAAATTTCATCCTCCCACCCTGTGACAAGTTTTTATGCTGCATGCAGCTATGGCAAAAACTCCCTCCAATAAGTACTGAAGATAAAGCACTTAAATTTGGATTCTTTCAGCTTTCTAATGCACTTCTTTAGCTCTACAGCTCCAGAGAGAGCTTGATGGCATTTGGGGGATTTTCTCATTTGATTGTGTCTGGGTTTCTTTGTCCTTTGTTGTTGTTGTTTACTGAAAGGAACAGAAATGGCAAAGACAAGAGTTTTCCCCAATTTCTTCTTACAAGTGAAACAGTTTTGTTTTATTGCAAACACAAATGGAAGTGCAGCTGTTCAAAATGGATTTCTAGACTTTGCCATTCTGAAATGGATAGAGGAAAGTGAGGTGATCATTGCTGCCTTTTCTCAGCTTCTCACAATCAGACTTTTAGCCACTGCTCTAATCATTTCACTACTCTTCTAATAATTGCATTGTTTCTATGTGGTCAAAAGGTGGATGAAAGCATTCTGTGGTTGGAGGGAGCATTGCTCTGTAGGGACGAAGGCTCATCATCCATACCAGAAACAGTAGTAAAATTAGAGACCATCTGGCCTATTTACCTGCTGATGGAGAAGCCACAGGCCCCAGGCCAGCTGGAGCTGTGTTTGCCAACATTTTGGAAGTCCCTAAAGCTGAAATTAATGACCAGATGTTAGTGGAAGCTCAACATCCCCACCTCCACACGTCCTACACCTTTCAGTCACAGTTTCATTTGCCTTTGGGTGCAGCGAGCATGGAAAAGCTGGCCTTAGGTACTCTTTGAGCCCTGTTTTCAGGCTCCGGGTAAGCTGATTTTGCATGGTGGTAGAGAAGGCATGGAGTGTGTCCATGAGTCCTGGTTTTGGCTGCAATAGAGTTAAATTTCTTCCTAGTAGCTGGTACAGTGCTATGTTTTGGATTCAGCAGGGGAATGTTGATAACACACCATTATTTTTACTGGCACAACTTGGTGCTGACCCTCAGTCAAGGACGTTTCAGTTTCCCCAGCTTTGCCAACAAGGAGGTGCTCAAGAAGCTGGAAGGAAGCATAGCCAGGACAGCTGACCTGAACTGGCCAAAGGGAAATTCCATACCACAGAGCATCATGCCCAGTATATAAACTGGGACTGTTTGTAGAGAGGTGCCAATCGCTGCTCAGAGATGGGTTGAGCACTGCTCTGCAGGTTGTGAGCAATTGTATTGTGTGTCACCCGTCTTTCTTGGGTTTTATCTCCCTCTTTTTTCCTTCCCTTTCCATTGCAATTATTTTATCTCAATTATTAAATTGTTCTTGTCTCAACACATGAGTTTTACCTTTTTTCCTATTCTCTTCCCCATTCCACTGGTGTGTGTGTCTGTGAGCAAGCTGCTGCATGGTCCTTAGTTGCCAGCTGGGGTTAAACCACAACACCAGGAAACAGTGTCTGTGACAGTAAATCCAGTCTGAACCTCATAAATATGCTTGCTACTTTGAGAGCTGCACGTATGAAAACCTGATCAAAATGCAAATGCTGTATACTCTCAGGCTCTATCTGTACTAGCGTATTTTCAGTTTTTCTGTACAGTATCATTAGCAAATGCCCTGAGTCTAGGCTCTCTGGTTTCTTTATACTTCTATGTCTGGCTTCTTTTTTGTTTTTCCCTCCTGTCATTATATCGCAGAGCTAGGAAAATACAGACATTGCTGTGTGTGCAGTCACTGTGTGCTGGCTCAGTGACACAGATTCCTTCAAAAGACAATATTATCAAATTTATTACAGCACTCTGTGAATGCACTTGGCATGCAGCACAAGCTGTCGAGATATGGAACTTGAAAGATACTGAAGCCAAAACCCTCAAATCTGCTGGTCTTTTGGGAGCAGGATGGCAATTGTTGCCTGATATATCAGAAGGCTGCAACTACGACACATACAATTATGGGTAATCTCCACGGCACAGGAGGAACTGGAAGCTGCATGGCATTGCCTTCCCACAGTCAGACTCTTCTGCCACCTGACATCCATGTAAAGGTTGAGGAAAACTAGGCTATTAATAGGTACTGCAGACAATAACAGGGAAAACAGATTAACATTACAGAATTTTTCCATATTATTTTCTGAGCAAACTAGATTTCTAATATCCAGTCATGTTATTTTGACCTCTTTGCAGAATTTTTTCTCCTTCTATCCTTATTAGAGTCAGGATAAGAGACATCCACTTCTCTATGAGTCCGCGGAACCACATATTTCATCCTAAGTAGGCTATCAGATTGTTCAGCCACAGTTTTCTCTGATCAATCTATTCTGGTTTTTCCCAACTATCATCTTGTCCTAGATGGAACTGAAGGTGGAAAATACAAAATGGTATACTGTTTTTTGAATAGAACCCACACAGATTCCTGAAGACTATACATAATTATTACAATGACAAGAGTAAAAGTGACAAATGCAAGACATGAAATCACAAGTATAACAATACTAGTGTCCATTAACTTCCCCCAACACACTCAAATCCCAGGAAACTCTCAGCATGCATGCCTTTTTTGGATATGTAGAATAATACAGATGATCATACATTTCCTATAGCAACCACTGTTTGTTAGAGTAATACACTCCCAATCTCAGAAATTCCAACCTAATATAAACCAGATCATATCATTAAATGCCAATAGAAACCCCGCCTTCTCTCCTGTTCAATTGCTACCAAATGTTCATGGTTTATCTGAAAGTACATGGGACATCTCTGCATCTCCCCATTTGGGTAGTGCTTATGTGAGAAAAACATGAAATGCTGGCAGCTACATCACTTTAATAGGGAAAACACATTAGTAACTCCAAAGCAGCTTGTCTGTGTTTAAGCCTTGACTTCACTCCTATCTTGATGCTTACAGCTTCCTTTGCTCAGGCACACTCCTTCTTAGATTAAGCATGAGAAATTTCAGAAGCTGGCAGTAACTCAACAAATTGGAAATCATTCTATGCATCAAGTCATGTTATCCTTTTTTCTTCACAACCAACTTGGGTTACACACTCAGTTGTGTGTAACTGTGTAACTAAGGGCTGATCTAAAGTTCTTTGGCATCAGTGGCAAGGGTACCATGAACGGGCATTGGACTAAACCCCTCCTGTTCAAGAGGTGACTGGTGCAACACAGGATTTAGACACACCCCAACAGCGTGTGTTAAAGAAATGTGTGCAAAACCTTCACCTGGCTGAAACAGAGAGGTCCTATGTGAAAGGCCACTCTGTAACAGGGTAGGTGAATGACCCTTTCCCCATCTTCTGACACCCTGCTCCAGAAAAAAAAAAATTCCCCGCAAAGAAATGTGGGTTTAATCTCTGCTTGTTGAGAAGCTCTTAAAGGTATTTTCTTCTCTTACTGGTTTTGTGTCTCCTGGAACTACTCCTCTCTATACTTGGTCAAAGGGGACTCTGTTCGAAAGAGACTTCAGTTCTGGGAAAAAAAGTAGTGTGCTGAGCTGGAAAAGTGAAGGAGGACAGCAAAAATTATGCAGAAAAAAAAAATCACATTTATAGCTATAAGGGAAACTAGTCAAAAAATAGTTTCCAATTCCCAGGAAATACGCCTGTTCTGGAGTTCAGGTTTGGACAAATTTGAGTTGACAGCAAGACACTGTCAAACCCACATTTTTTCCATAGAAAATAAGTTCTCAGGACCCTGCAGCTGCACTGCCTGACTCATTTTCTGTAAGCCTTACGAATCTCGAAACTGATGGATTCTAGACAGACCTGCTGGGAGTTCAGCCCTGAAGTCACAGGCACGGGACAACTATTCCCGTGTTTCCACTCGTGTCTTCACCCATGCTTCGAGAAGGAAGCTGCAGAGGGGCAGAGCCAGCTGGGTGTGCCAGGGCTCCAGCTGGATGTGCCACCCTGCTGGGGGGTCTTTCCTCTCAGGACAGAGCTTGGAGTTTCTGCCACATCAGAGACAAATGTTGCAGGTCTGTGCCCAGCTTTAGGGTTCTTTTGGGGCATATCTCAGGACAGCCAGTTTTCCCAAGGTAAATATCAAGTCCCTTCGATGTTGCTGGTTCTGGATAATCTGGATAGGATGCCTCAGCTTTTGTGGTCCTCACTTTGGAAAGGTTTCATTAGACTCAAAAACAACTGGGCAACATTTGTGAAGATGAGGAGTATATTAGTTTCCATGAACAGTCTTTTGGCATTTGTACGTATAAGAAAATTCCTTTGCCTGAAAGACCTATAGCTTTAGTTCTTACCTTCCTCCATGAACCAGGGATTAACAAGTTACAGCTTTACCTATGATCCTTGTCAGCTGATGGATCAGAAACACAAACTACATGCACCTAATTTAAGATCAATTCCACCAGTTCTAGTACAATTGTTTAGTCTTTAACTCAAGGATTGTACTGCATTTATATTAAATTTCTTTCATTTCATGAAATGAATTCACAAGACATCTACTGCTCCCAAATTTAATTAAGACCTGATCAGATAGCAGGCTGTACCTTCCACATAAATATAACTACAGACAAGCAACCTAATTTATGAATATAAATGCCTCTTTCTACCAAAATGTGTTCTATCTAACAGGTTTCTGAAAGACAGTTAATACGTATGCCACTAGATCCTACCTGCACTTTACACATACAAGTTTGTGACAGTACTCTTTTGTGCTAGTAGCAGAGCCATAAAAGCAGACCACTGGACAGCATATACATATATGAAGTGCTTTACCAGGAACAGATGGGAAAACGCAGTCACAAGGAAAGTTTTCAGAAATAAGAAAATACTTAAAGGAAAAAAAAATTAATGTGGAATATTTAATTATTTCTTCCAAAAAAAGATTTCATCCTGTGGAAAATGTGGAATTATTGTAATTAATTATTTCAAAGGGAAAAATTTGTTCAGTTTCTCAAAATTTTACTTCTGATGCTCGTTCCTTACTTTTAGTTCACATCAAAAGCCATTATAAATTTTACAAAGAGTGAAACCTTAAGTTCTGTCTGTATGTGATATTCCAGTCCAAGAATTAATCCAAGCACATAACTTCCATAGGCTATAAAAGCTTTAGTGAAGCTATTGTAGTGTCATCATCCTTGCTTCATAGACATACACAGAGATAATTCTCTAACTAAACAAAGATGAAAACTTGGATGAAAAATGCTAGAAGCCTTCAAAATAGCACTGGTTTACTGAAGTGACCAGGACATTCCACCATTGTAGAACTATTTTTGCAAGTACACTGCAAACAACTCTCAACGATACTAATAGATACTGTGAGGCTACAAGCTCCCCTTGTCGCAAAGTTTGTCTCAAGATTCTTAATTTATTTTTAAAATAAATGGTTTTAGTTCTTTTAAAAGTTAAAATACCACGAAAGTAAAACACACTTATTCCTCTCAATTTATTTTCAATTAATTTCTGTTGATTGCTGTCTCTTTTTTCAGAATTGCATAAACCAAAAGCCATAATATAGTCACAGCTACTTCTCTTAGTCTCTGCAACTGAGTGGAGAGCACAGAGTGGAAACATGAAATACCCCAGCACTGAGACTGACTGCACGCCCCACCTACAAGTAGTTTACAAACTGCTTTAACAGCACTGGTTGAAGGTGCTGCCTGCCTCCTAACAGTGTACAGCTGAGAAATAGTTTACAGCAACAGGTATCTCAGATAAGATTCAACTTACTTTTTTTTGTATAAAGGACCTAGTAATCTGATCAATTGTCTTCCCATTGCAAAAATAAATTTAATTATAGCTATTCTGCCATATCTAAACACTCACAGTTTTACACTTCAATTTATACTTTTGACTAGATATTTTAGTATTCTCTTGTTATCACTGATTTGAAACCTCCATGAGAGGTATAACAGTTCCAGCTCTGCCTTTCTTTAAACTATCAAACTATCTCAGTCACCAACTAGTGATGCAACTTAATAGTCTGACAGATTTCCAGTGCACACAGCTGCACAGAAAAGTGGATTAAAATTCCACTTGGTTATATAGGCTATCTCATCAACTCATCAGTTGCTACCTAACTAAAAGAAAAAAAAGGTCAGAGAAAAGCCTGAATATGAAAAGTTCAGACGTAGTTCGTTTTGATAATGTATTCTTATATCCAATATGTAACATTAGTCCTGGTGCCTAAAAGTTGTGGCTTATTCTGATAGATGTGTGCTATCTTAGAAGATGGCCAATCTGGACAAGAAAGTCTGTTCATTTCTTTAAATAAATAAATAGGAAAACACTGGATCGACCCCAGAGCAACTGAGCCATAATATACAGTCATCTACAGAAAGTTAGTGAACCTGGTAAATGTTTGGTCACTAAGAGGATGGACATTAAAAATTGAACCATGTGGACAAAATGAAATAAAAAAGCTTTTACTTTTAATGGAATACCCTTTTGCCAATTATATAAGCAAGGTCAGCATGTAATGGAATAAAACCCTAGATACACAGGAAAGAATAAAATTTTTTACCATCAGGATAACAGTTACATATTACAATTTAACATTGGATGAATGTTTAAAGTCCAATTCCAGCCTTCTTAGGGTGTAGCCATTATTGACTTCATCCCACAACATCTGGCTTGTAAGGGCTTTCTTTCTCTGCGCACACCTGGTTTTGCTGTGTGAGACTGCAGTGACATACTGCAGGTGCTACCACAGCATTAGGTGTGGACTGTGGGACTGCACTGGGATACCCATTTTCTCTGTTGCAGGTTGCTCAGAAAATAGTTTTTTCTCTTGCATATGCCAGACATTTTCTTCTGTTCATGCAGTGATTGATATAGAGCTCAATTACCTGACTCTGTGGTAAAACTTAGTAAGTCTTTTCCCAGTAAAAAAGAAAAAAAAGAAGAAAAAAAAGAAACTTGGATAAGCTCCAGAAAATACATTATCCTCTTTTTCGTTCATAAGGTGTTTTTCCCCACCAGCACTATTACAATTCATTGTACTGTTTACCATTTCTGAAAGAAGTGTCTAAACCTTTCTGTTTATATAATCACAGGAAAGATCCATATTTTTTTTTCCAGTTTGTAAAGTTGGAATGAATTTTTTTGAGGTTGAAATATTTTATATCCATTTTCACTTACATTTTCTTGACCCTAAACAAAAAAAAACCCCTGTTTCATCTAGATCACTTCAAAGAGTGAAAGAGGAGGCTCATCAAGTTTAACCTCCTTGCTTTAAAATATCATGGAATAGTTTCTTGGGATTTATTACAAGTACTTTGCACAAAGGCGTGTTAATTATCTGATCTAAGTTTACATTTGTTTTATCTGCCTTTTGTGCAGACTGTAGCACATTAATTTCATGCTGCCTTCTTAAAAATGGTTATTAGAGCAGCAATTGACATTCAAACCAATTCAAGTCAACTTTACACTGGACAAGTTCCTCAATAGCACAGCACTGTTCCCTACACTCATATGAAAGAGAGAAGAACCCAATGGCAAAGAAGGAGAAAGAAAACAACTCATCCAATGTTGGAGGTTTCTTTTAGTGGAATTCTTAATATGTGTCTGCAGTAATTTTCCAAGGACAAGATTTTCTACTGAGTACAAACCTTGTTGATTTGCAGCAAAATCTCTGTGTATAGCTCCCTGGGGTGTTTGGAAATTATTCATTTCAGTGCCAGTAAAAATCTTTGTACATTTTCTTTTAGCCTAAATAGCAAATTTTGAGTCTGTTTAATGGGGTACTGGGCTTAATAGAAATTTAAAGAGATCATACTTGTACTCCCAGTGTCCAGACATTACAGTACCAACTACAGAAGGCAAGCGACCTTGTCAGCAGGTTTTCAGGTATTAGTCTACCTCTGAGAAAAATTATTGCATTGCAGGACACTAGAGGCAGCTGTGAATGTTTTCCTTCATATGAGGTAAGAACAACTGAGGAAAATGGATGAGATTTTTCTTCATTTCTGTCAAATTCCATACACAGAGAAAACATTTCATTTCTGAACAGGGTATGAGGCAACCTGTCTAAAATAAACAAGTCTAGCCAAAAAAAAAAAAATCAGGTATGAGATGGCAAGGACTGCTGCCAGCATCTATAAGAAATGATTCCATAGAGTGGGGTAAGGTATATTTGAAATGACAGGACAAGATAAATATAGCTGTGTGTTACCAACTTCCACTGACTCACAGAATAGCAAATCTAAGAGTAATGTTTTCTTCTGTTTGAGTTGGTCTAAAACAAGCCCTTCTATGATCAAATATTTAGAGGAAAAGCCTGGGAAAACATGTAATTCTACTTGTGAATAAGTCTCTTGTTTTTCAACCTTGGTGATCTCAATTAAAATTCCTGCCTTATGAATGAGTTAATTGTTTTAACTTTCATGACCAAAAAACTGAACCTGTACCTTAAGGTTTCTAAGGCAAGGAACCCGTACTGCAGGGTTAATGGAAAATGCACACCAAAATAAGTACCCTCACACATCAGCAGGACAGCAGATTCCTTCTAGGAATAGTTGGTGTGCTTTTGCATATACACGCTCCCTCATGAAACTCATGTTTTTGTTGTAGCTGGACTTCCTGCTCTGACAATGCCAAACATTTTGCACATTTTCAACAGGGGTGCACATGCAAATGTCAACAGCTGTGACCTGGAACTTTGCAGCTCCAAAGCAGCCCTCAAGCATAAAATCTATTTTTGAGGTAGTGAAACACCTAGGCTAAAAACTTGCTGGTAGTGCAGTGGAATTCACAATCTGTCTGCCTGTGTTACATCCACATGTTAAGAGCTTATGAAGAGGAACAAGCCTGATAATTTGCTGTAGAAGCATTATTGTCTTGCAACAATTTTATTGTCTATTTTACGCACTGCATCAGAAATCTCCGTGAAAATGAACTGAAGTTTCAGCTTAGAAGGAGTTTCTAGGTGTAAGGGAATTTCCACAGCTCTTGGAATTCCAAGTTTAGGCAGGGAGCTCAGAAATCTGAAAAGGTGACTAAATTGAGGTAAGTACGTACACAGGTAAATGTCTCTCTGAAGCAACAAACAAAAGCATGATAAAATCCACTGCAAAATATCCTGGAGACAGAGTCCCATTTGCGTTGAAATAACACACATTTCCCACAAAAGTGGCAAAAACGAAGGGTACTGAAAGAGATCACAGAACGAGTAAGGGACCAACCTCTCCCTGTTCAAGCAGGGCCATCCTTGATCACATAGCACAGGACTGTGTCCAGAGATTCTGGAATATCTCCAGTGAGAGAGACTCCACAACCTCTCTGGGCAGCCTCTTCCAGGGCTTGGTCACCCACACAGTGAAGAAGTTCTGTCTCATATTCAGATGGAACTTGCTGTGCATCAGTTTCGTCTGGGACACAAGAATCTTTAAACAAACAGCACCACACCAGCCTCAGACTAGCAACAGCTAAATGGAAAGGGCTGCTACAATTTAAGGCCCTTTTCAAAAGAGTAGTTTAAGAAATAGCTTAATCCCTATTTATGCCAAACTTGAGGATGATTGGCTTTGTACAAGAGTTGCTTATCTGGGCAGTGTGTGAATATGTTGTTTTAAATAGCACGATGATCAGAGGGGACAGCTCACATCTGGGGAAGAAATTACAAGGAATCTGCAGAGAAATTGTTCCAAGAGCAGTGGAACTAACTACATCTGGTTTCCACTGGGCTAGTGTCTTCTAATTGATTAACTTTTAACTGAATATGTGTGAGGTCACCCTAACGAAATATCCAGTAGGTATTAGATGGAAAAAAAAAAATCTTTTTTCTGTTTTTCCTTGTTTGAAAACTGGTAATTCACACAAGAAAGAAGCTTTAGTTTAAGAGGAGATTCCCTAATGTCTGAAACCACAAAAATTCCAAAAGCTGCTTTTTTTTCCCCAAGCAGCTAAGCATAATGTACTATCGTGTAGGTTTTTCTGCTTTAGTAAGAATTTAGGTGGTGCTTATTTTCCATCCCCTCCAGTGGACATACTAAAAAGATATTTGCTTTCCAGGAGAGTTTTTTTTATTACTTCTTAGGAATTTAATGTGATTAAGGAATATTCACAAATATATCTGATTCAGAAATGGAAGACAGGTAAAGATGCTTTCATAAATCTTATTTCCTTAGGAAATGAGGATTCAAATAAGTCAGATATGCAGAGAGATGGAAACAACCTGGGGGACTAGGTAAACCTGGAATTCATAGTGGTTTCCCTGTTGATGAGTGAATCATATTTCAACATTCCTCATGGTGGAAGAATACATATCCTGAGAAAACCCAAGTATTTCTGTGATTACCAGACCGCCATTTACTCCTTAAGGAGCCTGTGATCCATACAAACAAAGAAAGGAGGAATTATTACTGCTGTTTTACAAACAGACAAATCTGACACTGTTGCCAGTTATGATATTGACTTCTCTGCGTGTTCAGGAATATGTAGCTTAATCTCAGAGTTCAGGTTTCCACATTGCCATGCTAATGCCTTAAGCACAGAACCACTTAAACTCCTGAACATTCTCAGGGGTACGTGAACTCTTCCGTGTGAGTAATCTCAGCAGGGAAAGGCAATACACGTATGCAGTGGAACATGGTATCTGGCAGACTGCCAGCAAACCCAGCACTGGGAATTCTGGATGTAATTTATAAAAGAGAATTTAGGCTGCCTCATTAGGTTCCAGATTTTTCTCATTTTGGACTGCAACAAGATAGAGGGACTAAGCAAAGACAATGCTACAGAGAAATCAGAAATATTGGGTGGCAGATAAAGGCACAGACACTCTTCGTATGCTTGAAACTGTGCCCACTACATCAATAATGATAAACTGTTGGAAAGAAAAATTTGCTATATTCACATTTTAATTCATGGAACTGTCAATAAAATAAATTTAAGGTTTTATTATGGGCATATTCAGAAGAATACCAATGTGATTTTTTTTTTTATATGTGACAACCACTGGGATCTATTTTAGAGAATGACTCGGCTTTGAGGTAAAATGAGAGCGTGCCTTCTAACTGCTGCCACTCTCTTCAAGTAAAAACCCTTCTCAGCACAGTTTTCTGGCCACATAGCATTTCCTTTACACTTGGGTTTTGTTCTTTTTGCCCAGCTTATAAGTAGCTTTCTTGCTTTTAAAATGAGTACAAGTGATAAACGTACTATGAAACAACAAAGCCTAGTGAAAAACTTGCATTTATTTAACGGGGAATCAAATCAGAATCAAATCAGACCCTACGTGTCTACCAGGCAAAATGTACTTTATATTTACACCAGAGAATACAAATTAAAAACAACTGACCAGTAGAAAGGAATGAGACGTTTCCTGTCCTGCCTTTAATATAGGCAGAGAATGTGAAAACAGAAGAGAAAAAGGGAATTCAGAATGGAAAAAAGACAGAATTAACTCAGGGTGTCTTGACTAATTATCCCACTCAAAAGGAGTGGGAATAATGTAGCTGTAGGAACTTTTCCAAGTTATGAGCTCTAGGACAAGCAGTAGTTCCTTAGCCAGTCCCATAAGCCGGAACCAACAATAAGTTAGTGGCAACCCTAAATTAAAGGTTAATGACTGATTTTGTTGCTTCTTTTTACCACTTAATTACATTAACATTAAGCTGTTTTAAGTTAACATCTCCTAAAAATCTACTGTGGCTTAAATGGCTCCTAAGTGCTCTATCCCAGCACAGAACACCCCAAGGACAACAGGCATCTGGAGACTGAGTAGTTCCACCCTTTCAGTGCTGTGCATCCTGCCTCAAGGCACAGGGTGAGAGTAACTCATTAATTCTCTTCCATGCTTAGCAGGGAGCTTCGGAGCTTAGAGACAGTACTGGAGATTAGCTTGGAACTACTCACTGGGTGGTGGTGAGGATACTCCCCAACAACCACGAGTACAACCCAAATGGCATGAACACACTGCAGTCCCTCATCTCCCCTCATGGGGGGATAAGCCACTTTCCAGGGTACAGAGCGAGAGCAAAAGTAGTCCTCTGTTTCCCAATATTGCTGTTGTGATTAGAAGCAGGAAACGTAACATTACAAAGTAATATCAATTATATAGAGCACGTGCAGAGATTCAAGAACAAGAGCCCTAAACAGCATAGGGAACAAGGAACATGTAAGGAAGTCACGCTTACTGCTAGCCCTGATCACAGTGCAATTTCTATTCAGTTTTTCCTTATGTGAGAGACAGCTCCCTTAGTCCCAGTTCTAGGCAGAATGACGCCTTTTTTAAAAAAATAAGATTTATATGAAGAGATTACACATTCAAATGCTACTTCCTGGTCCTTAAACCTGTTACTTTGTAATGAGGAAGAGTGAAATCAGACAGCTGGCCCTATAAGGACCACCAGTGGAGACTGCAGTGCAAAAATTAAGAAATTCCTTTGCTTTTTCCATTTCTGGAACTGCATTGGCCATCATCCATCATATTAGTAATAGCAAAAAGTGATGTCATTTTGCACTGCCTCCACCCTTCTATCCTAGTCTTCAGGGAGGATGCTCTGCTACTGGGAATTCAGATCAGTTTTAGAAACCTGCCATCCCCAAGAACAAAATCCCAAAATTTTCTATTTTTATCTCTTTTGTGTCTGGATGAAGAGAAAGATTCAGACACCCTCGGTATTTAAAGATGTCTTTCCATGCAGTCTGTCAAAATTTCTCTAAGGATCCACTCCTCCCTGACACAAATAACTTCCATAGGCCCAGAGGGAAGGGGATGCACATCTTCTCTCTGTTCCACACAGTCCTTGCAACAGCTGCTGCTTTTCAGTGAAAGCAAAAAGGTATTGGGTATCTCTTAGTAAAACAGACAGGGAAATCCCAGAGCCCATCTTTAACAAGATACATTAGACACAGCTAATTATGCTCTCTGAAAGCTATATAAGCAAGTAAATATATATAAAAAACAGGCTGAGCATTTGATGCTCATTCCGTACATCTGCTTTAACACATTTTAGGGAAAGCTCCAGAAAGAATCTGTGGGAGTCTCAGTCTTGAATCTTTTCTACCTTCCTATGACAGTATATCGGTTTTGAATCTGTTTTTGCTAATTTTCAGAGGATCCTAAAAGAAATTGCAAACTTACGGTGCCACTGTGAAATGTGGAGACAACACAGTGGCACTTGGTCTAGGCATGAGCACATCAAGTGACTTGGCAAACTCAGTTAAATCCTCTAATGCAAGTTCTTTCTCTGCAGTCACATCTAGAACATGTTATTTCTATCAGTGATGTGTTCTGGCACAGTTTTGCATGAAGGCATCAATTTTTAGTCTCAACTGAAACCGCTGGCTGTGCTTTTTAAATATCATTGCACCCCTGCCTCAGGACAAGTGCCACCTACTGACAGCAAGAGCTGCTTCTATTTGCTTAATTAAATTCCTCAAGAATTCTAACCCGAGTTCCTGTTATTTCAGGCAGCTTTGCTTCAAGTACAAATGCTAAACAGAGGCCTAAAAGACAAAGGAACACTTCAAAAATCTGGAATGCCTGATTCCTTTTAAAACCCGCCTGTCCGTGATGTTGATGACTGATGGAAAATTCCCTAAGAGCACCATCAACATTCACTCTACCAACATTTTCTGAAAAATAATAAGCAAATCCGACAAAAATATTCACTCTTTATGAATTATCAAGTATTTAACTCAAAAGGCAAATTAGAAAAAAAAAATCAAAAGAGCCAAAAATTGGTAGAAATATGTCTAAACCTGGAAAAAGACAACAAACCTCTATATAAAGGAGACTGAGTATTACAGGCATAATAAAAATACCACTGCATTGTAAAAAGTCAGCTGCATGGCTTAATCTAAAAGTCTGGAAAAGATTTACTACTGATTACACCTCTCCTCTACATACAAGCTTCATAAATGAAGTATAGGATTTTAAGAGACATTTTCTCTTTCTTTTGTCAGGTCTGGAGTCATTAAACAGAGATTAGCTGGATAAACAGAGGAAGTGATTTTTAAACTGTTTGCAAACTTAATGTGAAGAGCCCAGCCTTGCAAATTATCACGTCTAATCAGAGATGCACGCTTCACTGCTCCAGTAATTGTACTAGTATTAGTCAAATTCTTGTTGTCTCCTCATTAGCCATGAAAAGGAGACTCAAGATGTACTTCATTAGAGTATCCTGAATATAAATTTTTAGTGTAAGGAGGAAGAGATGTGTTACATACTGTATGGTGCATAGAAAGAAAAAGATGAACAACATAAACCATACTGAATCATTCTGGTGCTAGAATGAATAAATGTCTTTAACAACTAAACCCCACTTTTCTCTTTCCATTTTTACTGTCTTGATCCCTTCTTTTATTTGCGGTGAGACCATAGCACTTGAAAATTTAATTTACAACCAATGTCATTAAAAAAAACCTGAGAAAGCAATGTGCTGCATTTTGCAGCCCTTCCTATTTCCATAGCCACAAGAACACAGCTTAACCAAGAACTGTCTTTAGTAGAGACGTTTAGTAAATTCTTGACTACTGGATAGGTGATCTAACTTGCATTAAATGTAGATCAAATCAAAAAGTTTGTTCCTTTGATCAGCAAAGCATTTAAGTACATGCTCATGCCCTTCTTTATTCAGCAATGCCCTTAAGTATATGACACTAAATCAAGAGAATTTAAACACATGCCTAACATGTGAAGCATGTGCTTCAGGGAATTGGGGTTTGAAAAATCCAGCTTGAATAGGATTTCCAAACAGGTCTATTAGAAGGCTAAAAGTAAAAACATTTCCAAGAATTTCAGTAGAAGGAGAGGCAAAGCAAATTTTCACATTTGTTTTTTCACAGCTATTTTTTTTGGTGCGAATCCCAGTCTGAGATATTTGTATTAGTCAAAAACGTTAAGGGAGACTGAAATGGAACGAGGTAGGTCACCAAAATGCTACCAATAGATGTCTTCTACCTCTCCACTTTATGACAGATTAAAAAGAACCAAAAAGCAAATAACATGCAAAAATGGACTGCCACCCCTTGAACTACAGCACTAGATCATCAGGAAGTCAGATGTGTGGAAACTAAAATCTGAGCCAAATCTGGTCTAGCATTCATTTTTGTGGAAGACTAGGAATGAGGACAGTAAGTAGTTCCAAAGGGGAGTTAAGTCCATAATGCATTGTCCAGCAACTCTGTGTGCTGCAAGCAAGTGAACTGGATTTCTAGGCTCGAGGTTTGCTCCCTATTCAGTTGTGTCTTGTCAGAACACAGTAATATCCTCACCCAACTTCAGTTCTATCTCTCAATAAAATATTAAAATCTTCAGTTTATTGTTATTTACTATAATTTATACAGCATGCAGGAGCTCATCATAGCAAGGACACCCATCTTGCTTGACCAAAGTATCCTGGACAAAAAAAATTAATTTTGAAATACTTCCTGATGCCTCTTTGAACAATATTGAAACACTTCAGAAACCTTTCATTCAGAATTAATTAACATAAAAAACAGCCTCCACAATACAGCAGAGCCCTAAAGTGGTTTGTGGAATTTAATTAGGCTAACCTTCTTTTCTCTACTTTGGTACCACTTTATAAGAAGTGCAAATCATTATTAATTCCTTTGGTGATCACTGTAATAACATTAAACATGATGAACTCTTCTGGTAGTAAAGTGTATGTAATATGTAATTCCATAATAATTTAGCATTAACTTGAAATTAATTTATAAGATATACTATTTGTCTCCACACACTTAACACTTATAAGACTCCTCCTCATCATTAGTATTAGGATAACGAGATGATCATGAAGGTCCCTTCCAACCCAAACTATTCTATTATACAAATCTGTGAATAGTTTGGTAATAGATAATTTTGGGAAGAGCTGTGAGGAGAAGGCATCTAAGTGCAGCAAACAGAAAATGACGGCAAGGTCAAGTCCAGTCAGAGTGATTGTTGATAATGGGTCCTCAAAAGACCTGTGATAGAGAGGTCTCTTTGGATTAGCCCTGGCTGAAAAATCTGAAGGAAAAAAAATTTTACCAATTTATTTGATTTATCTGGAATTTGAAATAAATCCAAAACTTGTGTATTGTTTGTAAAGAAACAATTTGCTGTCAGAAAACTTCACCTACTCATCAATTGCATGATTGTGTGAAAAATACAGCACAGACCATGAAGCTTGGGAAAAAAAAGAAGAGGAAGAGACAAAATACAAGTGCTTGTCAAGTGACATATCTCGTTGCTAGAAATGGCAAAACGATTAAGTTTAAGATGCTATCAGACACTGAACATATACAAACATCCTCAGTGAATGATACTAATGGAAAACAGTTTTGTCTTTCCACAGATGATTTGTTTTCATCACTGGACAATGCAAGATCTTTTATTAAAAATTCACAAAGGATGCATTTGGAATCCTTTTATCTGTCTGTCTTAAGTATTTCTAAGGTGCCAATCACTGCATTATCTAAATGCATTAACAGAATAGCTGGATTTTACTAAATACAAAAAGAGATTCCAAAAGAATTCAAGATGAAAACACCTTATCCAGCTACAGAAAGCCCTTCTTGGTGCAGGGAAAGGCTTCTCACAACAGCTCTGAGGATTTCTCCGGGGCTGAGTGTAGACACAGCAACACTTGCACTCCATTTGCAGGGCCCAGAAGCTGATGAGAACACATTTACTCACACAGCCGACGGCTCTGCATTCCTTCTGAAATTATGGATATTACAGTTTTTGGACTGTGCTGTAGCTGACACAAACTGTGTGTGATAGTGAAGCAATAGCACATATGCTGTGAGTGGGAATGAATTTGAGCATGTGTCTATACACTTGGCTGAACCAGACCCCTCGCCACTTGGGCAGATATTCAGTGCATTTTGCACCAGCATTACCTCAGCAGAGTTGCCTCTCCCTTAAATTGGTGCAAGTGAAACACCAGAAGTATGTCCCATAAATTCAAATTGTGTTGAGAAGTATTTCCTACCTAACATGAAAAATACTGAGCATGTCTTTTACTCTATATGATTACTTTCACCAAAATACTAGGTATTCGTGAAAAATGGTTATTGAAACATTTTCTTCTAGTCTTATATTTAAAAATCTATTTTACTCTTTAAAAAATTAATTTACATAAAAGAAGACTCTGTTTTGGAAAAACTCAAGGATCTTTTGCCTCATCTATTTCCTGCAATGATTCAATGATGGGTAAAACAGACCAGAAGGATCAGATCTCCTAGTATAAGCAGTTAGCTGCAGACCCTGCATAATAAATACCTTCCTCTTTTAACATTATGTTAATTACAGGAGACCCTGTAAAGAAGAATCAGCCATGATCTTGTGGTACAGCCTGCACTAAGCTTCCTTTTTAAAATGTACATTCATTTAATTAGCAACACATGAAGAAGTCAGTTTATTTCCCCCAACTCAAAACATTTATTTTTTGAATGCAGAAAATACTTTAAAATATATATATTCACACCCAAATGACTTACATTTTAGAAGTCTCCTCAGACCTGGTGTTTAAAGTTGGAACTTGATTGAATTCCATTTATGTTCAATGTCAGTGATAATTCGGTGAAAATTCACTGTGTGCTGGAAAGAAAGAAAAAACAGTTTGGAAAAATAATATTATTCTCCTTTTATATTTGATATTTAAATAAGTGTGTTCCTAGTCATGCTGGAGAGCTGTTCCTCATTTGGCATTTTTCTGTGTGTTTCCCTCATCAGTACTGGAATTTAACCATCAGAATTGGAGAGGGACAAATTTCAATTAGTCTGACCCTCATTACAAGAGCTGTCAGGGTTCTTTTGTGAACTGCCACGGCCCAGCACTGGCCTAATTCCAGCACTGCTTCTAATGCTTCTTCTCCTGCTAGCTCTGCTCTTTTTCTTAATCTTGCTCTCCATTTTTTGATATGCTGTTTTCTGCATCATTTTTCCTTTTGCAATTTGCATTATTTTTCTATCCTCCCTCTATCCTTCTCTTTCCTTGATCCAGCATCTAACATTAAAACCTCAAACAAGCCCTCTTTTATTTTTCTTTTCTCTTCAAGTTTTTCCCTTTGATGAAGACCTCTCTCGTCTTTCAATCACCATTTTAAAAAGAAACACCAGCAAATTACCTTTCTGTACAAACTGAGACATTTCTTTAAAGAGACCATCTTTATTGCAACTCAAAATATGCCCCCACTGATACTACAACTTCACTTAACTCAAGGTCATAAAATGTAGCTTATGTGTTTTACCAGCCTAGTGATTTCAAGTGTTTATTCTCAAAATACGTGAGGCTGAATTAAAATTTCCAGCACATGCCAGAAATCACAGGTATTGTTCCAAACAAATTACTACTCAAATGACTTCATGACACTGTCATTCCAGGAAAAGTATCCTAGGTATTCTATCAAAGTCCCAGTCAAGAAACATTTGAAGACCTACACAAAATGTTTATGCACTCTATGAAGTATCTCTCATTCTCAGGTGTTTGGGTTTTTTTGGTTTGTTTTTTTGTTATTTTTTAAATGAACTTTCCCTATGTAGATGCCTTTGGGCTGGATTTGTTGGACAAAAGTATCCCAAGAAGAAATTTTAGTCAAGTATATAAGGTTAGATTCTTATAGAACAAACACCGTAGGATCTCTGATATTTTTGAAATAAGCAGAAAGGTTGTGACTTGAAGGTTAGTAGAAAGATACAATATTGCTTGCTTAAAAATTTTACCGTTGTATAGTGTGGGAATAAAAGAAAACAGAAGTATTTAGGACCTTTTTTTTTTTAAAGTAAAAGATTCTTTGGTAGTGTTCTCAGCAATTGGCTGTGATTTAAAACATCCTTTTCTGTATGGATTTGCATGCAGAGAAAAAAGCTAAGTCAATTAATTACACACAGAAACTGGGCCAGGTAACATTCATGCCACAGTCTCTTTACATAATACAGAACTCTTGTGAACATGAAAGAAACAGGAAGCTTCCCAAAATTATTATATCAAGTTCTTGACTGGAATAAATGAGCTCAGCTCTTTTGTGCTTTGAAAGTGGAAGGAATTTATCTGACTAAACTCTTATTTAATCACTGATTAATAACAAGAATCATGTCTCAGTGTAAGATATTATACTCCTGTCTAATTTACCCCTGCAGTTTAAAGCTCTGCCCTCAAAAGTAGAGAATACCCAGCTGTTTCCTACACCTTCTACCTCTTGTCCATGCTCAGAAACAGCCCTCTCCACCCAGCATATAAGTTATTGTGGCTGGGGCCATTTATTTCACAGGAAAAAAGTGCCTGGATGTCTCGCACAACAATTAAACGCTACCAGAAGCTCCTCTCCTCTGTTTCCCTGCTGCACAGCAGAGGGACAGCTAGGCTCGGTATTAGCTCAGTTGGACGGAGCCTGGCGCTAATAGTGCCAAGGCTGAGGGTTTGATCCCCATGTGGGCCATTCACTTAAGAGCTGGAGTCAATGATCCTCGTGGGTCCCTTCCAATTCTGAATATTCTGCGTGATTCTGTGACTTTCCCTACTCGAGTGTCAGTTCCTCTCGTTGGAGGTCAAGGGGCCCTTGCAAGACTATGCACTTATGTAAGACACTGGCTGAGCTCTCCAGAGCACCGCAGGCCTTCAGCAAACTGACTGCTCTTGTTGCCCAGAAGATGCTTCCCACAGCAGGACTGCGACCCATACCAGCACTGCAGATAAGCTTCCCTGGGACTCTGCAGTTTTACTACTGGCCAGGTGAATACTCCTGCCGGTAGGTCTGCATGGTGTGAATTCTTAAGCACAGATTGCTCCTTGCTCCTAACCAACCTATGGATTTTCTTTTACAAACCTGTTTGATTGACTGCCTAAGCTTTTTTGAGCATTACATGTACTAATTCATCAGCAAGATTTTCAGGTAATCCCCATCTCTTTATACATTCACAGCTAAACCAAAAGGAAACTTAGCAGGTTGTTAGCTAAAAAGTCACCTAAAAAAGGTAAAATGGTTGCTTTCAGTGACAGGGAGGTGAGGGAGGAGAGATTAGGAGGGGTTTGTCCCAGCCTTGGCTCTTTTAATAATAAGCTAATTCAAATAACAAACATACTGAAATTAGCCACGAAGCTGGAGTACTCAGTGAGTAAAAAGATTAATTTAAGTCAGTTTGATGGTGTCAATTCACATCTTTTCAAGAACCATGATGGAACCAAGGGCATGGAGCCACTTGCAGTTCACTCATCCAAAACAAACACAAAACGTTGTGGATGCTGCACAGGTCCTCTTGTGGTAGCTCTTAGCAGTAGGAATCACAAACTGAAAGACAAGCTTCACCTCCATTATAGTGAACAATCACCCACATCTCCTTCAAGTTCATGGCAAGTCTGCTGTGCCTCCATAACACAACAAAGAGAATATTAACCTCTTCCTTAGGAAAAAACATTGTTCTAAGGGCTAGGGCCAATTCACCGAATTTAGTATCGCCTTACTGGAGAGAAGGCTGGCTATGGCTATGCCCTTCCCTTAGGCATGAGAGGACATTAAATCATGACCTCATCTAACTTTTTCAGGCTGCTTGTTAGGATGAAGCTAACAGTTTATTGCATTTTCAAGATCATTTTCTTAAGTGAATATTGCAATTTCCCAAGTGGCTTCAAGGAAATTGTCATGATAGAAAGACATTTTATTCATTTTTTTGGGCTCATATGAGGTCACAGTATCTCAATACACCTATGCAAACTAAGCCGAAGTTCAGATACAATTGTATATTTCACAATTAAAGTAAAAACACCTCACTTTCCAGATCCTCACCTTCCTGGCAAATCCCAGCTTCCTCTCCCACTCCTGTTACAGAGAAGCTAAACACAACTGCAGGCATTTGAACAGCCTTTGTGATGACAAGGTATCTTGAGCATTCAAGTCACTTTTTCTTTACAAACATATACACACTTATTTATAAGAATCTGCTAAGAATAACACACAACCTGAATCTGTTAGGGAAAAAATGTTGGGTGCGATCTGGCCTTTCTTGGACATACAGGAATAGGACAGACAGAAATTGCCAGAGCAGCTCTGGCCAATATACCAGCTGACACTTACAGCCTGTCATGCATATCACCATTTTTCCTCCTATGTGGTTACCCCTGTTTCTAGTCATGAAAGGAGGGAGCTGCACAAACCAAGAAAACATACCAGGGCTTACTAAGGAGAGTAAGGAACACTCTGGAATCAGTGCAAGCCAACAAACAGCTTGGGAAAACCCAAAAAATCTTCAAAATTTTATCCCATATTATAAAAAAAAACCCCAACCAACCAAAAAAAAATCCCAAAAGAAACAAACCAAAGATTTAGAAAGAACTTTTCAGAAGCCCCTGCTTACCTGAGTTCTGAAGCTATGAAGAGCTTGTTTACCCTTTTCCCTGCTTTTATAACCTCTTGTACCTGCTCAGCACAGGTGTGACTCCTTACACAAGGCTCAAACAAGGAGCTTGTGTGAGGGAAGGTTTGTTAGCTCCAGGAGAGGCCCAGATTCCTTTCTAGAGAGTATTTCTTTGCATTTAAGTTGTCCCAAGGTACCTCAGAAAACCTGACTCAGCAAGCAGGTTGTTCAGACTAGAACCCCAGCTCTGAACTCCTGACACAAATGTTTCAGAGGAAATAAAAAGAAACTTCACAATCTCACAGATGTGTCAAAATTACTGACAGATTCATTCTAAGTTTTCAAACAATGGATACCAATCTCCTCCTAAAAGAACACTTCTTGCTTTGCAGCCATTATTATGCATTTGCAGGATAATATCTTTAATCCAAAGGTTGAGCTGTATGCCAGAGAAAGGACTAAGGAAAAACCTCAATGAAACTCATTTCTGTTCCATTCTGTTTCTTTTAAGTTGCAACTTCCTAACTCCTTCTTGCTTGCTGCTGAGGATTTCCCAGATCCTTGGTGTGCTGGTTCTTTTTCCCCTCTGCTATCTCCTGCCCTACCTGTCTTGCCATACTGGTCTTCCCTTCTAAAGCCGCACGTTCCTCTCCCCACCCTGCAGTTAACCTGAGCAGCACTGTAGGAATAAACTCCAGCATATAATAAATAATCTAATCTAGTGGGGAGAAACTTAATCTTAAAATCATTAAACCCTCAGCTTCATTCTTTTACATCAGGTATTTTTAAGCAGGGAAAAGAGGACAAAACGAGATATTTTGTTAACTTTGTTGCAGGTTTTTTTCTTCCAGTACAATGCTTTAGATAAATTATTTCCCAGAGTGAGATGAAATAAAAACCCCCAAAAGAAAATATAGCCACCCTACAGTAAAATTATAGGCAATGCCTTTCTTTTTAGTAATACAAATTATTGCCAGCTGACTGGTGAATCCACCCTGGGCAACACAACACAGTTTACAACCTTAAGGATTATGGTAGTCCAGATGCTATCATCTTAATTGGAAAAGCACAGTATTGCCAACTGTCCATGTCAGAAAATGGAAGGTTGCATTATTATTATTTTTCCTTTGCATTCCACTGCTTTCTTTTTCTCTACAAAGCCAAGAACTATTAGATCCTTTGTATGGTTTTCCTTATTGAAATCTTTTTATCAGCTCATAAACACAGCATTTTTGAGACGACGTAAGTCTCCCTGCATGAGAGCTCAGCATTCCATTCCCTAAACTCTCATTTTCCTATCAAAAAGGTGAAGATAGAGGAAAGCCTTTTCAAACATCAGGTTCAACCTCAGGAAGTGTCTGAGCCCAAGCTCTATGTCAATAAAATAGTAATTACATCATATGTGATAGGTCACAATCAGTAATTACAGTGAGGGAAGGGAAGAGGGATAACTAAATAGTATGGTAATCACCACAAGTCAGGAAATTTCTGGTCTGACTTCTCTTGTTCTCTTCTTAGCTGTGTGCCAGAACAACAGTCTAGAGCACTTCTGACTCTCTTATGCAATTATCTCATACTACTGTGAAAAAGTATAATTATTTCTTTAAGGCACACTGGGACTTTCAGGAACTTCTGACAGTGCACTGAGTTAAACTGGCAAGGCTCAAGCTAGTGCCCTAACTATTGCTCCTTTTTTCTGTCTTTGGGGGAACCACTTAAATCACACTGTGACTCAGTTTCCCATCTGCAAAAAGCCCTCTTAGACTGTAGACTATGTGTCACCGGGTTAGATCCTTTTGTGGGGAAGGTACAGTCACAATTACATAATGTAAAATAATTCCAGTTGCTTTTATGCATGTGGAGCAGCTGGTGAAAACTTCTTTAAGTCTATCTTTCTTCAAAGTATCCAGAAATATTCCCTTGTGACATGACCAGTTTGGGAAGGAGCAGGGAGGAGGAAGTAGGGATTTGAGCCAATGTTTTGATGCAGGCAATGATTTAAGGCAGACTATTCACATACAGCTCAAATGCGGTTATCTCCTGCACAATTGCTAAACAGAACAACACATTCCTACTGCTGTGGTGTGCTTATATTCCTTCTAGGGCAAGCTTTGAGGATGGGAGTTTCAGAAGCATCCAAGGGAGTTAAGGACAACCCTCTTTGATGTCTTAGTGGGATTTCTGCCCCGAAATTCCCTAGATACTGTAAAAAAACCCTTTATATTTTTGACTCCTTTTAGAACATGTGGAAGGAAGGTTGCTTCCAGTGCACCTTCTGTGAGATCAGAATTATCTCACAGTATTTCCTAAAGAGAAATCTATCAGTCACAACTGCTTAATTCCAGGCAGTTGAATTGTACAGGTTTCTTTGTAGAGAAGCCAGTAAGAGTAGGGACAAACAGGGAGATGCTCTGGGGGTGGGGAGCCTTTATGGACTGATGGAATATTTACTATTTCTGATAGGAAAAAAAAGAGACAAAACTCGCAGTGCTGGAGGCACTCTGGAGCTCTGCCTGTAGGGTAAAATGAGTGGAAAATAAACATGAAAATAATAAAAAAAGGTACTAGAGCAATTAAAATAAGATATGAGCTATTAGAGGGTGGTCAAAGGCTTAGTTTGAACAGCATAAAATTACATAAATAGCACAGCATGAGAAAACAAATTAACAAGTCCAAGATGTAACAGTCTGTGGGTTTATTCCAGAAGTCATACCCCCAGATTACTCATGCCTTCTGCAAACTTCATGCCTGATTTTGTATTATGGTTGTTATGGTTTATATGTAATATGACCGTGGATGTAACACAAGTCACCAAATCACTCATTCTAACCTTACAGATTCTCAGGTCCTCGTCTCAAAACCAGACACAGAGTAGCACTGAAAATTAGAGAAAGAGGGTTTAAGGGATGGAACAGTTTTCATACAAGTAATGACTACGGCTCTTCAACTTGGAAGAAAGACAGCTGAGTGGGTGTATGATAGAGATATTTAGAACATGAGTGGAATGAAGACAGTAAACAGAGAATCAGTATTCATTGTTTTTTCCAAAACAAGGGCTGCAGTGAATCAAATGAAACTAGCAGGTAGAAGAAAAGATACTACTTTGCCATGCGGCATAGTTGTGGAAGCCATAACAGGTGCTAAATTTTACATTTGTTCAACAAATGACAAACTCATAGAAGAAAAACCCATAAAGGGTTATTGAACAGGAATGTAATACATTTTGTCTTGGAAAGGCTGAACGCCAAATTGCTGAAGACTGTGAGAGTGTATGGACACTATTTGCCTGTTCTGTTCTTATGATGTTCTGTGGATGTTAATGGTGTCATGGGTGACAACCGTAAATCCTATCTAGTCCTGGCTAGTATTGCTTCTCAGCATGGCTCCTCTCAGGTATGAGTTTCCGAGGTTTCAGCAGATGCAGTCATTTGACCACCCCAGAGTCAGCGGTGCTGGCTTATATTTGTTGCTGAGTTGAGAGGAAGACTTTGGCCCTGGCGCAGTCCCGCCTGCAGCTGCAGCTCAGTGCTGCGGCCTGTCCTTCCTCTGGTCTCTGTCCCACCTGTCTGGACTCAGGTTGCTGAGCAGCACCTGGCTCACCAAGATATGCTACAGAAGGCCTGGGAAATGCCCTGAGACATGAGTGTAGCACCAGAGGAAGACGAGACCAATCAAACATGAAACTGAAACAGAGGCCCTGAGATCTGGCAGAAATGCTGCCTGTGTGCAGACGTGGGCTTTGGGTGAGAAGCGTAGCAAGTAAGCTACAGACCCAAGTGACTGTATAGAAAACATTTTTTAATATGGATAAAAGAAGATGAACATGATAGATGATTGTGCTCTATTCCTCTCCTTATTAAGGGAATTAGAAGTGAGTAAACTCTATTATTCCTTAATATTTCCATATGTAGAAATGTAGCTGATGCTATTTAAGCTTTTGTGGTTCTTTTTCCTTTAATTTTCCACATTCCTCCAACATGTGGTCAAAAGAACCAATTGTATATGTTCTACCTAATCTTTTGCTTAATCACTGAAAATATAAAATTTCACCCCTGTTGGCACTACAGGATTGGACAGAAAAGTCAGTGGGTGAAAATGTTGAAAAGAAGTCAGGGTGAAATAGAATGGGGGACAAATGGGAGAAAGATGAATTTGTACAACACAATGAGCTCAGTTTGGCTAGGAGGTACACCCAGATCAACTGTTTATCCTACAGCCAAACAATTTCCCCTTTTTTTGCTGCACTGTGTTGCCAAGTAAATCATACTGCAGCATGTTGGTACTCTCCACAAGATTTCTGACATCTGTGAATGTATTAAGGATGCCAGCTTGGTTTTCTGTGAATATGAAAAACCACAATAAATCCAACACTTCTCACCTTTACTTGATGAATGCTGTATAACTACATGGATTTCCTTCACTTTATTATAAAATACTCTAAGTGAAACAAGAAAAAAACGAAGAGCAGAGCTTCCTTGAACAGATCTAAAATGAACCCCACAACTTTAATTTGAGATAGGTAGATGATTATGAAGAGCAGTCAGAGGTCACATATTTGTTTTGTCGTGAGCTGGAATGGGAAATATTCTAATTAAAACTTGTGGAAGAAAGCTTTTTGCAAGTTTTCAAAGTTCAGTAGACTTGGGATCCTATGAAGTGCTTAATAACGAAAAAATTCTATGGAGAATTTTAAGGCAGGGAAGAAGAAACATGACATTTCTTAATTAGTCTGTAGCTTGTTTCCCCATTGGGCAACCCTGCCTCTCAAAGCACTTTAAGTAAAGTAATCTGCAAGCAGCTGCTTCTGCGACAGACACGTCTTTGCATATTCACTGGATGGGTGTTTGATTTGGCATTTCAGAACCAGTCAGATTCAAGACAAGGAAGAAGAAATCACCCGTCACCATTTAACCATAAGAATATCCAGCAGATATTTTCATTTTATTACAGCCAGTAAACACAAACAAATAGCTTTTGACTCATCTGCAGTGTTTTGTTACGACCTTCTCCATCTACTGAGAGATAAATATTTGAAGCTCTTACTCTTTATTTCAAGGTGGAGCTATACAAACCTTTTCACCTGGAGAAACATACCGGGGAGAAAATACAGATCCCATCTCTTAACATTCTAAGAAAAAGTGAGGGATATGTAAAGCATGAATAAAAAAGTAGAAAAATGGAAACTGGAAACTGAAAGAATCAAGAAAGAAAAAAAGTACATTTAGGGAATAGGAAAGACAAAGGTCTAGAAAGACAAATGAAAAGGAAATATTTTCAATGTTATTTACTTGGAGCATATTATTGTTTTTCGTAATTTTTGTTTTCTTGTGTAGTCTCTTCCACCCATCATCCCTGGATCAGAAATGACTGCAAAAGGCAATCAAAACAGATCTGACTTTGTTAAGTCTTACTAACTAAGACCAATCTAAATGAAAACTCAGCCACTTTTCATAATCAAAATGACTAAATCCTCATTATCTCAGTATCATTTATCTTTCAGCCTTTTATTTCTCTTTTTTCTCACTGTCTAACTTCTGTTTTTCTTATACATCCTTATTTTCCCTTGGTTTTCTTCCTTCGTGTTCACTATGCAAACATAAAGTAGAAATGGCAAAAAACTCCCCCCTAGAGCAATCATTATTTAAAGGGACTTTAGAGCTATTAATCAATTCACTGGCAATGGCACCTACAGCACACAGCCATGGCAGACACTAAGAAACAACAGGAGACCTGTGCCACTGTGATGGTTCTCAGTTACTGATGGCAATCCAGTCAGGATCTTTCCAGCCGACAGCTTTGTCCAGAGGATCACAGAATCACAGAATCAGAGAATGGTTTGAGTTGGAAGTGACCTCACAGATGATCTAGTTCCAATGCCCCAGCGAGGGCAGGGACACTTTTCCCTACAGCTCTTTGCTCAGAGCCCCATCCAGCCTGGCCTTGAACACTGTCAGGGATGGGGCAGCCAAAGCTTGGCTGGGCAACCTGTTCCAGTGCCTCACCACCCTCAGAGTAAAGATTTTCTTCGTATTACCCAACCAAAACCAACACTCTTTCAGTTTGAGGCCATTACCCTTTGTCCTGTCACTTTGCCAAAAGTACCTGTCCAGGTCTCCCGTAGGATCCCCTTAGGTACTGGAAGGTGTCAGAAGGTCTCCCGGAGCCTTCTCTTCTCCAGGTTGAACAACTCCAACTCTCTCAGCCTGTCTCTGTAGGAGAGGGTAAATAAAAACTTTAGCATGTAAAGAGCTAAGAGCTGAGAGCCTTTTAACTTTTCTTACATCTAAGACCAGCTCTCCAGCTGCTGTAAATTGGCTGCTTTCGTGAACTCCATACAGTGTTTGGGAGGTGCATGGAGGAAGAAATCTATGGTACATGAAGCCTGATTCCTTCTACAAGAAGCACGAATGATGACATATATTCTTCAATGCCATCTGCTGGCACTTTATTTAATAGTGAATTTTCCACAAATATCTACATTTAACATTCTCAGAAAAACAGGTGTCTAAAGATTCATATGTAGATTTCGATGGCTGGACATAGAGAAACATGAATCTGGATTGCTCAAGACCATTGCTCCAATTACCCCTGACACCTTACTATCTATGGGGGATGTCACAGATATTTTTCAGTGGCAAGAATGACTGAACTATTTGAAGGACCTATTCCATCTCAGGGTATCTGTTTTCCTTTTATTCAAAACTTTAATTCTATTAGCCGTTTCATACACTAACCATACAGTAATAATATTTTTTTAAACTGGTGAGGAAGGTGTCTGAGATACTCATATCTACAGGGGATTTCCTAAATCTATATATAGATATATAATCTATATCTATGTATAAAAGTAATGAGAGCACTAATAATTGCAGCTAATGTGCTTTCAGTCAATATTTCACCCACAGCCTTTAACTAGAGTTTTTCCTTGCTCTTTCCCGAGTCTGTCAGCTCAGTGCATGGAGCAAACACTGTGACGTTACAGAGCACAGATATTTTTATAACAAGACCAACAGCTGAAAAATCAGAAGACTTCTAAGAAGCTTAATGTGCAAAAGAGCTTGATGCTAGGGGTGAAAAGGAGGGCACTGGGACAACTAGTGCTTCTGATCTCTGCCTACTCTCCTTTTAACATAATGACAAATCATCCTCAATGATTTCTACATTATGGACTCCTGATTATACTTAAATTATTTTGAAAGCTTAGATTTATGTTAAATTAACACTTTCTCATGATTTCTAGAATAAGGCTGTCCAGTGCTGTCAGAGACTGTAAATGAGCTTTTCCAGTATTCAAGATTGGTCTTGAATGGTTCATATTCTGTAAGAAATTTACCAAGTTATGCAGTTCAGACTGTTTTCATACTTCTTCCATTTGAGAGGAGCAGAAAGGAGGTTACTTAATTTTACTGGCACTTATTGTATTCACTCTTTTGTGTATTATTTTAATTATTCCAGGACTGCCATAATTCAGAAGACCTTCAAAGTAATCAGACTATAAATCAATGCAAATTATTAATCTATTAATATTTTAAATTTTACTGAAATACTTCAAACACCACATATGAAATTCTGTATTCACTTACCATCCCAGCAGAGTTAATCCAGGAGGAAGATGTGGCCCCACGTCACAAGGGACACAACCAGACTAAAATTACTTAAACAGCACAAGAAGATTGGAATATTTCTGACATGTAGCATGTCATTCCCCATTGTCTTGCACCTTTTGTAGTCATTTATATCAATACATTTATACCAATGTCTGCAAATGACAGACATATACATGATTTTATTCCCAGGAAACCCTAAGATACCAGACCCCATTTTTACAGATGCTGCACAAAGAAATGGACTACAATTTATACCCTGTTATTCATCTATGAAAGACTAATTTAAGGTTTTGATGTACACAATATTCATAGCCTTTTAAATTATGTTAAAGCTACTCCTTTTAATAATAGTGCCTCTTACCATATTAATTCAGAAAAAAATTATTTGCATTTTAAAAACTCTATTTGGTCTTTGGGTGCAATGATTTCCTTAATTTTCTGAAGATCATTGACTCTTTAATTTCAGGGCTGAATTCAGTATGAAACTAAAGTATAATCTTTTCAGGAAATATGCAGGTTAAGAAGTCAAATGTAGAGGCCATCCTGTAAGCCAAAATGTAGAGGCAATCATTTAGCTCCAAAATGGAAGAAACCAAAAAAAAAAGAAAATAAATTTGAAGACAAAGTCAAGTACTTGTTTGTTGGCCGACAAACGACTCCATTCTTGCTACATTTTACAAGCTTAATTTCTGCAATTAAAATTTTTAAAAAACAACAAAAAGCCTAGATTTTATGAATGCACTGAGAATATATTTTTTGTGCTGTCACTAGTGAGAAGAGCAGAAGTTCAGTAACTGAGTTTCAGAAGAAAGAGGATGGGCACTTGTTGTTTGGAGAGGCTGACATTTGCACACGTGTATTGGTATCATGGAGAAAACTATCAGGCTTTGCTCCAGTGTTCAGTGGTGCTAGTCAGATTTTTTCCAGCTGGACCTGACTCAAGCTGTAGTATAGTTATTAATTAAAAAATGAGGACTGAAAAATTCTTGATCTGGCTATCTAATAAGTTCAAAAATAAAATCAATCAAATTTCAAGCTGTTGGAAAACTATCTCCTGTTTAGTAACCTCTAATTTAAAACTTTTTTCAACTATTTTAGGCATGAAGCTTTTTAGAGGAGGAAGGAAAGGATGTATCCTGCCCTAATGATAGTAATAGAAAATGAGCCAGAGCTGACACATCTCCCAACAAAACCACCAAGAGAAAGTACCAGATATGGCCACAGGTAGAAACAGTGTATGATCTGGCACAGTGCTACATCATCAACACTTTGGTACAACTTTACTTCGTTCCATCAAACACTTCTTGTGATGGCAAGTGAATTGTTCCACTAAAATTTAGAGCAGGCAAAATAAAGGGGAAAAGGAGGAGTCTTGTAGAGTTCCCGACAACTAAAGTGATAAACCAATATACTCTAAAATCTTAGAGACTGAAATCTGCCTTTGGTATAAATCCATAGGATTTAATTCAAGGTGAACATTACTACCTAGGCTCCAATTAAAATAAAGATTTTTAAAAATAGAACGCACAACAGCCTCATTTCCTTTCATGAAGCTACACAGATTTACACGCACCTATCATTTACTCCCTTCCCTTGATTAGAAACTATTTAACTTTTTTGTGTCATTCCAAACTCATTTGGGCTCTGCAGTTCAAGAGATCCGCTTAAATGTGTGCACTGATTTTTATGCAAAGATGGAAAAATAAAAGAGGTAGGAGTGAAAAAACAGAAAGCATCAGCGTAAGGATAGGAGAAGGAGCATACCTTCCTTCTGGGTCAGGCTATACCTTCTCAGGAGCCAGACTCCCTCATACATGTGTACTTCCTTTATCTCTTTTCTTTGTTTTTTCTTTCCTGCCAGTACAGTTACACTGAAAATTTAACGTTCATTAATTGAAGAGCTGGAATTAATGGCAGCTAGAGCCACTAACTAAAAAAAGCTGCTAGGAAATGCATCTTTCACAAAAAACATGTTGATCCTTTGGTTTTGATCAAAATTATCAGTATTTTTATCAAGCCAGTAAAGTATTTTGAACTCCCCCTTTCTCTCTGTTGACACAAAAAAGAAATACAAAATTACAAACAAATGAGGAATAAGCAAAAGGCTTTTCCTTTGTAAGAATTAAAAAAAATAAATTGCTCAGAGGGAAAGATAAAAAGGACTCAAGTACAGTGGTTAGGTTACCAGAGAATTCCTTGAATTAAATGACAAGGAATACCTGTTGAGAACAGTGGTACCACGGAGAAAAACACTCCTGCTCCCAGGAGAAGGATAGAGACTGTTTCCAAAAGTGCCCACTACATGTGTTAAGTCCTTTCTCACTAACATCAGTCAAAACTTCCAGTAGGATTAGGTTTTTGAGCCTTCTAAAATGGAAACTGAAGTAGTGGACTCAGAATATTCTGTGAAATCTGTCAAAAAAAAAAAGGAAAGAAAAAGAAATCAAGACTGAGGGAGGGCACTCAGAGAACCGTGATATGGAGGGCCCTGGGATTACTAATTAGATTTCAAAATCTTCATCAATTTGATCTAACACAAAAAGTGACAAAAGTTAGCACAAATGGGTTGGAAATAGTATGTTAATATTGTGATATTGCAATAAAAATTACTATCCTAGAAGGAAGCACTGCATCTCTAGAGCATCACACAGTTGAAATAGGAAAACAGTTTTCAATATTTTCAAATTAGTGAAAATATTGCTTGGGTTCATGAATATTAGAAAAAAATAAATTCCCTACAGCAGTATTTACTAGTCTATAAGGCAATCCCTTAAGAGAAGTGAAGGAATCCACTATGATTTATTAATTTAAGAAGGACAGAAAAAAAGTGCTGGAAGATGTCCTGTAGTGAACAATATAACATGGCCAGTGAGGTGCACAAGATGGCCCAATATGTCTTTTGCATAAGACTGTAATTTATTCAGATGCCATAATTAAAAATATTAATCTGAGAGTGACTGATTACTAAGTAGAGCTGCAAGTCTTTGGGAGAATCTGTCTCATGAACAGTCCTATTTTTAAAAAGAAAAGTAGAGCCCAGTGAGCAAACCACGTCAAAAAATCAAAGTCACTGGAGATATTATAAGCCAGGAAAAAAAAAAAAATAACCCTTTTCTTGAAAAATGCTTCAAGTTTCTTTCCAGTCTCCCGCATAAAGGAAGGACTTGGGATCTGTTCTTACTCCTGGGTTGTCTGCTTGATGTTACACTTGAAAACTAGATGGAAATTATTGTCCAGAGGAGATAAAAGCCTTTCTTCATGAACTCTGTGTGTGTGGGGGGAGGTAGTACAATTATACAAAACTGTATATAAGTTGGAACATAGGTCACAAAGTCCTGTTGCTGATGCATGGATCTCTCTCTTGTATAATGTGTACAGGATCCATCAGTAAGGGTAGGCACTGTGCTTTGTGTCACAGGTACCCAAACTGCTATGAGGTAGACTACTGCACTGACACAAGGTTTCCAGCAAAAATGGGTACCACTGCTCTAAAACACACAGCTTGGATGTGACATGCAACATTCTCCAAATGCACCATTTCACAGGCTGAAATATTTTTTGATGCTATTGTTAACTCTGAAACACAAAAGTTGGTTGCTCAAAGCCAATGTTTTGAGCTTACAGTCAGGCACACACGCTTCTATCACCTACCCAGCAAAGCCTAGATTCTTTAATTTTGAAGCATTTTTGACCTCTCTTAGCTCCATTTCTGTGAGCAGACAGCACAGAGTGTTTGGGTGAAGTTATGTGTTTGAAGCAAAGGCTGGAAGTGCCTTTAAATTGATTTGTCTTTATCATTTTCTATTGTTTAATTATATGGGGCTACTTTCAGAGATTACCTGCAGGTACATTTTCCACACAGCAAACACTATTATATAGAGAGAAAGTGTAGCAGACACAGTGTTGTGCTCACCCCAGCCAGCAACTCAGCTGTTCACTCACTCCCCCGTGCTGGGAGGGAGAGAATCAGGAGGGCAAAGTGAGAAAATTTGTGTGTTGAAGTAAAGACTGTTTAACAGGGAAAGCAGAAGCTACACATGCAAGCAAAGCAGCAGAATGAATTTATTCACCATTTTCCATGGCCAGGTTGGTGTTCAGCCTTCCCCAGCAGAGTAGAGCTTCATCACACAATGGTGACTTGGGAAGACACACACCATCACTCTGAACCTGCTCTCTTCCTCCTTCTTCCCACAGATTTGTATGCTGAGCACGATGTCATATGGTGTGGGATGTCCCTTGGGTCAGTCGGGGTCAGCTGTCCCGGCCATGTCCCCTCCCAGCACTTTGTGCACCCCCAGCCTCTTCACTGGTGGGGTGGAGTGAGAAGCAGGAAAGGCCTTGGCTGTAGAGTGCTGCTTGGCAGTGTGGAAAACATCCCTGAATTATCAACACTGTTTCAAGCACAAACCCAAAATATATCCCATACTAGCTCCTATGAAGAGAAATAAGTCCACCCCAGCCAAATCCAGCACAATAACCGTGCCAAGGCCCGATGCAGGGACACAGCTGTCACCTGGGCTGTGCAGGGGCAGTGCCGTCCTGGCACCTCCCAGACACAGGCCAACGTGATGGGTGCTTCTGCTCCAGCAAGCCTGCTAACTGCAGGGCCAAACTGTGAGGGAAGGACTGTGGGGTTTTGGAGGGTGATGTTCAGCAGGACAAGTGTGGAATTGTTCAAGCCAGCTGAGACAGATACCACTAGAAATAACTTGATGGAATTGATGAAGGGGAAATTTCAGTCCAAAATTACGATGCTCTCATCAGTGTCACCAGGACTGGTGAGACTTGTTCAACTGTGTAATAATCATCCAGGAAAATAGATGAAGTTTTGTCACAAGAAAAATGGAAGAATAATTTAACACATCATTCAGATGTAAGCTTTCTGGAAGAGTTCTGTACGAGCAGGTAGATAGGGCAAACCAGCTCTTTTCTAGGTCTGGGGCTAGCTTCTTATCAGAATCTCTTCTCTGAAATTAGGAGAGCAATCCTGTCTTACATCTGACAACTTGACATTGAATATCTGTGAGGCTTAATGTCTACCTACTAAACACCTCCACTGAAGTCTCATAGGGATTTTGACTCTGCAATAATGTGACATAAAAATTTCCAAACTAGTAATAGAAAACAAACACACTGTAGGAGTAAGTGACTATTTCTTGCTAAAATATCTCTATGACAGTGCAAAAGACCTGATGCCTTTCACAATTCCACATCACATGTGGAAGGCAGAACACAGTCTAGTCCTTTATGAAGGAGGAGGGATGTATCAAATAATGTTGAAACATCCCTTTTCTTAAATGCAAAGCAGATCTCAGGAAAAAAATATTGCTTCCCATTTCAAAGTATTTTACCTGTAAGCTTAATTCTTTTCCCTTTAAGAGAATAGACAGCTTTGTGAAAAAGGAGTTGATAATAGGATACTCATTACAGGGCAATTACAGTCTACAGAAAAGGCAGTTCTGGAACTTCCCTAAAAATCTTCTGCCCCCTTTCCACTGGTCATAGATCACATTTTTCAGGCTCAGACATCAGAAGCCTCATAAGTGAGTAATCCTTAAAGAGTTTGCCTTCATCTTTTGCAACCTGCAGGGAAAGGTTTTCTCTGAGATCCAAAAGCTCACTGATGGTAAACGGTTCAGGTGAGACCATTTTCTCCAGCAGTTTTATCCTCACTGAAGTTAAACCCACTGCACTGAGTACTCAGTTGCTGTTTGAAGGGGAGGGGAAGAAAGAAAAAGGAATAAAACCCGATCTTTCTCCAGCTCAATCCAAATGCCTTTTCTGTAGACCTTGGAAACTGATTACAATTTCAGTCAAAGAGGCTTTATCTAGTGGGGCTACCATTTCCTCACAAAGCATCCTGGCCAAGGAATTGTGTACAAAATGCATCCCAGGAGGATTAAATCCAAGTGGGAGGCTCGCTTCTCTATGTCATTTGGTTTGCTCTGGCATGGGAGGGAATAGTATGTTACCAGCAAGGGCAGGATCCGTCATCTTGAAACCTTGCTTCATCTGGACTGTGAGAAGCGAGAAAGGAGACCGGAGCAATCTCCATTTCCCTGCTTAGGCACATGCTCGACAGCTCAGTCGAGGGTTTCACCCATGGCATTACATTAAAGCTCCCACATTCCCCACAACTCCAAACACACACACACAACCACCCAGAGAGGTGGAAATATTTAGGAAATAACAGCAGTGTGGTGACAAATGTTCATTGTGAAGTGTGCTGTTATAGCTGCAAAGACCTTCCTAAATCCACATCAATGTTTTCCATGAGCAAGATCCAACTGCTAATGCTCACTTATAGGAGGCAAAATTGGCTCTCAAAGACAAAGTTAAAAGATAAGATCATAATTAGACAATGTGGTATTGTGGAAGGAGGAAGGGAGCAGCCTCTATTTGGGAAAAACAACCTATTTATGTATTTGGGTAAATTGTTTTTGCATCACCATGTTTCTTCTTGACTGTGGAAGGAATGAGACTGACATGTGGCAGTCTTAGCACTGAACTTTTCTAACAGCAGGACTTGTGGAATAAGATATGTTTTACTTGCCGCTCATTTATCACTTCAACTAGAAATATTCCTAAAGAAAAGCACTTGCATTGTAGAAGCGAATTAAAAGCTTTTCCTGAGAAGAGCTGTCTGAATCTCGACCTTCCCCCAGCACCGCGGCCCGTGGAGCAGCTGTCAGTCAGGAACTGCGCGTGGCACACCTGCACGGAAGGCTGGAACACCCCAATCAGAGCCTCAGGAGGCCTCTTCACCCTGCTGCAGGGAGCAGAGGCAGGGTGGGGAGCTGGGGCACGTGTCCTAGCTGTATGAATTTCAAATGCTTCCTTTCCTAGAGCCCTTCAGAGAAATCTTAAAGGACAGCTTAATATAGAATTAAACAGCTCTTTTCTAAATTCAGAAAAAAGAAGAAGAAAATAAAGCAAGGTGGGTCTTTGCAGGATACAGGACGCTCGTCTGGCTGTACAGTGGGTGTGAGGGTGTGCAGCTGTTCCTTTACAATGTATGTTCTCACAGGTATTTAAATGTATGCCCTCCCACAGCTAGGGGAGACAACCCCTTGATTTTTGTTTCATTGTAAACAGAACAAATAACATTTTTTGTCATTCATTAACTCTCTAATATTTTCTTAATTTAATCTCTTCCACTTTCAATTATGAAAGCCTTTGAGATCTGAGTTGTTAGTCAGGCATGGGGGTGCTTCATTTAAGGGCTTTTTGCATTGGTTTAATTAGCAATCAGAGGCTTATCTGCTTTGCTCAGAGACACTGTCAGAAGAAATAGTGATCCTTTGATATTAAATTTGGAGAAGCAGATTTCTACTGATGTTGGATGAACTGGGGTAGTTCTGATATTTCTTTTTCTTTCTTTCCTCTCAACACCACTATCATAAATATGTCCATTTTCTAGTTGTCGTCCAGACAGGTATTCCTTCTCTCTAACCTTGGAGAAGCAGAACTTGAAATTTTCCTTACTTAAGAAGCAAAATTAATAAATTCTTGAGGTCAGACAAGACATGACCTTTTGATCTGGTAATACAATGCTGTAGGACACATCCGCAGTCAGGTCTGCATAAAAAGTATGTTGCAAACTTACATTGCAATAAGCAGAGACATCTCCTGGCCTCACGGCATCAGGATGTGCAGCTGGCTGCTTGGATGCTTGTGATCAACTGCACCTGCCAATTAACAGCACAGGATTTTTTCTGCCTGGATTTCCAAATAGATTTTGGAAGACATATGTATGGACCTAATTCACTTTAAAGCACCTTTTCCTCGGTTGTAAAAACCAATTTTCATTATAAAATAATCTTTATATTTCTATCCCTTAATTTTAACGTTAAAAGCTCTTCCCCTGTGGAAGAATAGGCATCAAATTCACAGTATATCCATGGACTGGATGAAGCTGCTTTGTTTTAGTGCATTTAGTGTTATCAAGGAATAGCTGGCAGTATAGTTCTCAATTGATTACTGTAGATTTTAGTACGGGTTACAGGTATATTTTGAATTTTTAACTAGGCTATGCATACTATGAAAATGTAATTCATCAAGCTACTTAATTAATGCTTAGAGATAGCTGAAAAATAAATGCTAACTTATTTCCTACAGTAATTTTGACATTAAGAATTATTTTCTTTAGTGGGCTTTTTAGTGCAAAGGTATAATATTAAAGGCTGTTAGGAAATATTTTAAGAAAATTCCAGAAAGATCTTAATGAGAATTTTTGCATTACCTCATTGCAATATTTAGTCTCTATATTTTAATCAGAAATATAATTGACTTTTTCTTATGGAAAACTTTTTTTTTTTTTTCCTTTTTCTGATTTGCTGCTGGGAAAACTGCCTAAAATATTTTAAACCATGATACTTCTGACTATTTAAAGTTTACATGTGCTACAGATGATATGAAATATCATCTATAGAGCAGATAAAAACGTATAATCCAAATTATATAGCTTTAAGGCTTTTTTTCCATGTACTCCTACAGCTGTTAAATACTGCCTTACTTCACTGGAAGTGGAGCCTTAGGCACAGTGTTCTGTGCCTAAGTGGCCCAGAGGGAATTGTCACTAGGATTTCAGATGGAGTTAAGATAGCTTAAGGCCATTACAGGTCACTCTTCTAGATAGGTCAGGATGCTTTCAGTGCCTCAAACATCATGTGGTACCAGGTACTGAACTAACCCTTCCCTTGGCTGTTTTGGCCAGATGGCTGAAGAAGGCAGGAGAGGGGGAAATGAGGTGCTGCACTGGCTCTCTTCCTTACATCTTTGCAGCTGGGGAGGAGACACTAGCTGGAATGTCAGCCATTTTCCTGAGGACAGCTTGCTAAAGAGGGGGATAAATGAAGTGGGAAATACCTGCAAGATGACCTGCAAGGTACTCAGCTGCAGGACATCAATATGCTCCTACTGAAATCTGAATTACTGCAGGATACCAGCTGAGCATCTAGGTTCCTGTGTTCTGGGCAGCTGTAGGAAGGTAGATCGATGGATCTAAAGGACATTATCAGAGCAAGAGTGGAAGATAGTGGCAGTGATTAACACCACAGTGACCCACATTGTGCCTCATATTCTAAATGGGGTGAGCTAGGTCATGAAGTTTAAGACCCTTTGGTCTATAATACAGAAGAGAAGTTCTAAGACAGCACTATAGGATTCCATAGGAGAGACCCTCTCAGACTTAGGAGAAATACAAGTAACCTAAAAGGCACTAGTCATGATTATATACCCTACTGCAATTGAGTCTTCAGACTCCCTGCTAGGAATGTTTAAGAGTGGCAGAGATGGACAGTTACTGATTTATATATCAGAAACTCGTTGACAGGGATTAAAAAAAATGGTATATTCTGCTCATTGTATAAGGCCTCTGCATTACTTAACAGTATTCTCAACACAAACTATGCTGACAGGATTGCAGAAGAGGTTAATATCCATAGTTCTTCTAATGGAGGCAAAGTAAATATCCGGGCTTCTGAGCTAGATTATGGCTGCCTCCTGTGTGTGCATGTGTGAACGTGCATGTGTGTGACTAAAATGACCGGTTTCCCCCGCAGAATGCACCACTGGGAGAGAATCATACAGGGAATGGCTCATGGTCTGTGCGTCTGATGGTAAAAATCAATGACTTGCCTTATTGAAAGGTGCCCTCAGGGGCAAAAAGCAGTGAATAGCTTATTAGTTTGTGTGTGCATGCTAGCAGATGATAAAGCAGCATTGAAATCAGTCATAGACCATAATAAAGTACCCATCCCCATCTTAAAGTCAGTGTGTACTTCTGTCTCAGGGGAGAATGCCTCCATTAACCCAAACTGTGCAGTAACTCATCTTTAACCACAGAACAAATATGCACTAGAAGAGGAACCAGTAATGATTTCTTATGGTTACTGATGCAAAAAATATAGCAGATAAATTACTGATGTGTAGGGCAAGATTCTTTTTGGTGTAATATTTCATAATTATACTTTACTGCTATTTGGAATGGTGTGGATAGAGTTTCGCTGGGGATCTGGCCTGATACCAAAAATATTTTACTCATTTCCAAAATAAAAGAGGAAAACACAGAGTGATGCAACAAAGAATAGATGCAAGAGACAGAATGTTCTGACCTTTTTTTCCTGTCAGTGAACTCTGCTTTGGAGTATATTTAAATCATCCATTCAAATACATAAAACTCACCTACAACTACTCTGTCACTGAAGTATTTATTGACCTTAAGATGTTATCATCCTAGGCATTACATGCATTTGTTGGCATATGTCTGATTAATGCCAATAATGCCTTCAGCAAATATAATAGTCATTTAATGTGAAGCTTTCCCAGAAGAACACCAAGGTAGATCTGGCTTAAGAAGTAGAGTTGATGATTTATCTTGGTTGCAAGGTGAAGGTACCAACTTCTGTAAGTGTTTTCATACTTTAATTATTTCCTAAGAGATGCTGATAGCATCTGGGCTTGCATCCATGGACATCCAAAACTAGTACAAACTGTGTCTTTTTTAAAGGACTTGACACTGCAAATATGCAGTATTTTGCCTTGAAATATGTCATGGTGATGTCCATGTGGAGCAGAATAATTCCCTTAGCTGGAGTGACTGATGTGTAGCATTTATTAAATGGATGTATAAACATGTGTACACTCACACACAGATCTGCTAACATTATGATAGTTGTGGCCCTCCCTGAAGGACGTGCCTCTGAAAACCACAGGCAGAAATCCTGTCATCATATTGTTATGTAGAAAGGTGCTAATGGCTTCCATAATGGAGCTTCTAATAAAATGCTATGGGAGAGGAGTGAAGCACACAGCACAGCAGATGCATCCCCAAAGTCAGTAGGGCTCTCGCACCACTTAACCACATGTTCTTGTCTTAGAAATTTCTGAGCTTCCCCCTGCAGCCGCTGCTGAAGGAAGAGCGATCTGGCTGTCTTTGCCACCCTGCTTGTCCCGAAGGAGCCTTGCAGCAGGGAGTTTCTCAGGTGTAAAGTCAAGGGAAGCAAGAGGAAAAGTCTGACTAAACAGCTGGATTTGACTGAGATTTGTGCCTTGGAAAGAAGTGGTGGAAATCTTGGTAAGTAGGGTAGAGACACCCAAGTTGAGAAATCTACAGCTAAAAGTTGTCCCCTCTTCTGAAGGAAACAGTTGTTATCAGGTACAAAATATATTCCTCTTACATTTAGAATAGTTCTTCACAGTTTATCACAGGTAAAAGACTCTTCCTTTTCTACTGTGGCAGGCATATAGAACTTTACTGACTACAGAGTAACTGAAAAGAAAAACAAAAAACAGAAACAAAAATCCCTCTCTGTTAGCTACGCACAAATTTGAATTTAAGAGAAAACAACAAATCATGATGTAACCTGAAAAACTGGCACAATAAAGCAGCAGCTGTGAAAGAAAAGTGATACATCAGATGTAACTGGGTGGCTGAAAATTTTCATTCTCTTTCATAGAATAGCAGTTGCACAACCTGATACAAATATTTGTTTGTTTGTTTCACAGGAACACGTGTGCCACGTACTGCAAAGTACTGCTGAAGAAACAGAACACTTGTGCTCTTCTCTTACTTCTTCAGAAAAAGACTATATGTAATACTAAGCTGTAAACATTTTCAGTTATTCATTTCTTTATTCCACCAAATAAAGCACTACTTTGAGGGTGGTCTACATGTGTGAACTTGGACAAGCCAGTCTTGTATGGCATTTTCCCACCAGCTGTGTAGGGGTGAAAGCGTTTACAGCAGCAGCATGCTGTGAAAACTGATTGTGAAGAAAGATTGTGAGATGGCAATACCTTTGGTAATATGGAGCACATATGTATCTAAGCAGATTAATATTGGCATGCTTTATGTGATATATGTGATATATATATATATACACTTTTATATATATATATCTAAAACTTGTTTGAAATTTGTCAACATTGGACTGCTCCATTAAGGATCAATCTTTTCCTTATCATTGCATTTTGGCCTTTCAACACAATCAGGAAAGAGTTTCAAATAACACAAGAGTACGCATGTCAACAGAAATGAAGGAATGGGAATTGCACTTGGAAAAGGAAGTGGGTCTATCTGTAAGGAAGGCTGTCTTTTTCCTCCTCACAGGCCATATGCTGAGGAGGGCAGGCTATTCCCAGGCTAAGCATGCAGCAGATAGAAGCAGAGAGAAAGGCAAAACTGAATCCATTACTACTGCTAATATTTTAGAGAGGAAACACAGCCTTCCTTGTACAGGATTCCTCTGCTTCTCCAGATGATACAGTGTTTTTTGACTTCTTGCACCACACATAGAGAGATATTCAAAATGACTGTGCTACCACTATGGACAATTTCCCAGAAGTTTTCTCCCAACAAAGGGTAACTTGTAATCAAGGCCAATCAATGTACATTTGATTACAATACTTCCTCCTCAGAAAGTTCACACCAATAACTACAACTGCTTGGTGCCTTGGTGTCTACTAACTCAATTCTCTTGGAAAGAAAAGGACAAATGATAGCCTCATCTGAGGACTGATCCACAACCTGCTGAATTCCGTATCTATATTCACATTAGTATTTCAGGTAAGATAAGGCTTGTCCTTTTAGAAAAAATCTTCTACTTTCCCCACATTTACTGTGCTTTGGTTTGATCTTTGGTTTTGCACTGGACTCTGTTTAAATCAAACTAAATGGAAAATGCACTCCAGGAGCATACGTATTTATGCCAGCCCATGGTAGGAGGTCAGTCCATGAAACTAGGCTAGAACTAAAGTAACCCTGTGTTCCCAGACACACACACTGTAGGTACCAGGTCCTCAGCAGCCACTGTTCCAAGCTGCAGATACACTTCTCTCGTGCTGCCCTCCTTGTGAATAAAGACATAGCCAAAGAGAGTCCCTCCTAGACAACTGACCCCTGCACAGCCTGACAAAATTGGAGAGAACCCTGCACAAATGAAGGGAGAGATGGGTAGCATTTTGAGTCGTGACATAGATTAGCAGCCAAAATGGGAAAATGTGTTTTGCTTTTCTCTAGTTGGATCTTACCTCAGGAGCTGCAATTTTACGCACATTAAATAAATGCAAAAATTACTGAATTACTGTGGACAGTAAATTTTTTATTTTGCTTTCCTAGGAACCTTAATAATAAGACTATCCTGATTCTCTAAGGAGGTAAATTTGATATTTCTCCAGTGAGAATCCAGACCCCTTCTGGGTATTAATCCACTTCACAAAGTCGTTACGAATAATTTAGCATAAAAGCAGCCTTTTTCCTCACAAGACAAAGCGCTGAGACTGAAGCATTTGTAGAGCAGTGTGAAAAACATACTGTAGCTGCCTTGGCTCCATTTGGATGGAGTATAAACAAGGAATTTTGGCTGCAAATCCTGTCAGTCTCTTAGTCTTATTTAGGACAAATATTCAGGAAAAACAATGATAATATAATTTGGCTTTCTTTCCCTTCCCCCCCCCCTTTTTTATTTTTCATAGTGCTAAGTCAATGCATAATTACTGGAAAGAATTTCTGACTGAATTTTAGATGAGGATTTTGATAAAATATAATATTGGAAACAATCTTTATCAAACATTCATGTGTAGTGTGAGAGATAAAAACAGGAATCCATAATTCATATGGCAGAATGTATTACCAAGTGTGAATAAGAGGCTGAATTTAAATGAGAGGGTCTGAACAATATTTTCTGCGAGGCATCTGCTTTAATCATTTACATTATTCACTAGGTTTTCCAGAACTGTAAATCTTAAATATATATTTGTGTTAGTGAGAATGTGTATGTAAATACACACATATATGCACACATACACAGAGCACGGTACACACCCACACATTAGCACATATTCACGCAGATACAGAAACGTGTTTGCATACAGAGACACAACAGCTTAGGGCCTGACTGTGAATCATTCTACGTGAATGAGAAGACTCCTATTGACAATGACGGATTTTGGGATCAAGACCTTAGTGATATGGTTTTTCACCTCTTACCCTGGGTTTGCAGTGTTATGAATCAGATTAAGGTTAAAGGAAAGATGAGTCTTTATTTACCCCAAAATAATTGGAACATTTACTTTGACACACATTACAGGATAGAGAAAAACCCACAATGAATCCCCTTACTGTGAGATGAAATCCTTGACACCTTTCTGTCAAATGTTATCTGACTGACCTTCTCACCCAGGTTTTCAGGACTGGCTCCCTGCACTTCAGGGTGCAAGAACAAGAAAGATCTTGAAGGAGTAACTGTGCGGGGCCTGATTGAAGCCTGTGTGGGTCCCCATCCAGACCCGAGGCTTCCCTTACCCCACCAACCTGCCTTAAATCAGAAAGAATTTTAATCCTCCTGCCAGTGGTTGTCCCTGCCTAGTTTGGGTCTGGCTAAGCACTTAGATGTTAACTCCTGCCAAGGCAGCAAAAGCAGTCACCTAATGATTGCTGGATGCTTCATAAAGCCCTGGACAGACTTTTGGTCCTTCATGATTAAGTGGTCCCTCTTATCGTTGTGCTTTCAAATCCCAGAGGGATTTTCTTTTGTTTTGTTTTGTTTATAACATTTTCCTAGATTTCACATAAACTTACCTACTTGCTAATAATACCTGATGTTTTAATATATGTACACTTTATGCATATAGCAGCTACGGGCTCATTTTTCATTTGTGTAAAGTCAAGTGAGGCTGATAATGATTTTGAGAGCTTGCTGCTCCCCACTCCTGTTTTGGAAGGTCACCAACATACTCTATCTTTTCCCATTTGTGGTTACTGTGCCCTCTTACTGAGAATTCCTTTTCAGAGACTTCCTTAGGAAAGTGTAGTACCAAAGGAAGATTCATGATGGCAAATAACAAAAGACAAAGGCCAGCAGTAACCCAGGCTCAGAGTCTGATGCTCACATATTCATTCTGACATTATATCCCACATAAGGAGCATCCACTGTGCCAGCTTCTGTGTAACTATGTCATCTGCATAACTAATCCTTTTATTCCATGCCCCAGTTTAGTGCCTGGTAAAGCAATGTCACAAAGCAATAGCTGTCACTTTGTTTCAAGAGAAGGGCAGAGAACTAGAAGTGTCTGAGTTCTACTGCAAGCAACAAGACCCGCCTCTTCTGACAGGGCACAAGAATTTGCCTGTTTCAAGAAATCTGTCTCTGCTCCTTGCATTAGTGTTCATTTGTTACAAACAACCCACCTCTTTTTTTCTTTTTTTTTTTCCCAGCAGAACTCTGGGTGTTGCTTTTTTATTCCTTTCACTTCTCACTCCCTTAGTATTTCATAATGTGTTTCTTGATTCTGGCAGATCTGTTTGTCAGGTCAGGAACAACTGGTATTGCTGCACAGGATGTCTTACTCTGGCATCTATGTGCTTATTTCAATAATTGTTACTTTCTTGGAGGGTAACAGTGAGCAAATGATAGAAGAAAAATACTCAAACAGTGCAAATCTTTCTTAATACAGCATTCACTGGGTTATATAGGGCATATTAAAAAACCTACAGTTTTTAATTACGTGCAGCAGACAAGTCGATGAAGAATCATGCATGAAATCCAGGCACTCTGAAGACCAATGAAAAGGAATTTCACCTCTTTTTATGAAGCTGAGACCAAGTGATTAAAATGATTGTGCCCTATCATTTTAATTCTCTTTCCTCTAAGCTTTATTTAATGGTGCCCTCTTCCTCCGCTTAACTGAAATGATGAATTAATCCAGTTTCTCCCCTGTGAGGCAGAAGAAAAGGAATGTTCAACACATTCCATTCTGCCTATACTTCATTCACAAGGCACATTACATTTACCCATTTTTTCCCTCCTTGATTGTTTTATATTGTTATCCTGAGGAATAGACACAGATCATAGAATTCATGACTGTGAGACATTCTGATAAGACAGGAAATCAGATGCAGTGCAAAACTGTGCAATGTAATTTGGAACAAAGCACTGCTGAGAGGATGGGGAAGAAGGCCAGACACATAATCCTAGATGAGAAAAAGATGCTGGCCTGTCCAGAATGTGTACTCTTGAAGCAGTTACACAGTCCTTACAGCTCTGTGACCTTTAGCTGGTCACTGGGAGTACAGACACTGCCCTTTCAGTGAGCTGGGAACCCTGGCTCTGGCTGTGCCCCCGCTGACCCCTTAGAGCACCTGTGATGTGACCCTCAAGGCCGAGTGCCCTAACCATACCTAGTCTGTGGAACGCTCTTCAGGATTCTTGTCTGCTTTCTGCTGCAAACCCACAAAGTGTAACTCAGGACCTTTGAACGATTCTCCAGGGGTTGGATGAGCCATATTCCAAAGTGTCCATAGTGGGGGTTGCCTAAATCTACCACTTTGTGTCCCACAGGGCATTGTGGCATAACCCTCAACACTATGCCTCACAAAATATCCTGCCACTCCAAAGCACACCGTGTCTTCTCAACAGCTCTATGGCACAGGCAGGACATGCATTCTTTTCACACACCTGATCCTCACATCAGCACCTAGATCCACTGTCAGCTTCTTGTCCAAGGCATGTGAGACAGCTTTGAAGTGAAAGGTGGTGTAGGTACTTCCCTTCAAAAATGTGCATTACTCCTGAGAACATATTCTGAAAAGCTTTTCTGTAACAGCACTTCCATTCACAGACTTTTAGAGTCTTAGATGAAAAGCAGTTTTGTATCAGAGTTATAAACTGAGTAAAATTGAAAAGAATTGAAAATTGAATAGTCACTCCTACTTCGATTTGGATACATTCCTGCCTCAGGAATGAGCAACTACTGGAGATCCTTATCAGGGAAGTTCTATAGAGATTATAGTGATACATGATCCCAAAAGAGGAGGACAGGGATCCTGTATTTTGGCTCTAATATTTCCAGGGAAGAGAATACCGAAATATCTGGCTTACTGATGTGGCTGTGGGCCTTCTCCAGCCAAAGAATGGCCACTAGCCCAAAGAAAGTTTTGGTGGCCTGGCCCAAACACAGTTTATGCAGTCCCTGTTGTACATCTGTCATCCCGAGGTTGATCACAGACCTTACTCCAGGAAGGGTTGCTATTTAGCACTATGTATTTGGCCAATGGGCCACCTCATCAGTGATTCTCTGCTCCATTTAATGATCAGGACTCCTTTGGGTGGGAATAGGTCATCTCCTACAGAAGGCGTGCCAACACTTTCATGTATCTGAGTGACAGCTGCTTGCTCCAAGCTGGAAGTCTTAAGACTCTTTTGGTGTATCTTCTGTGGACAATATTTTCCTAGTGGAAAGCTCCTTCCATCACCTTGGAAAAATCTTAGTAGCAAATAAGGAGTAATGCAGGATGCCAATGAATGTTCTGGGTTATTCAGCTCACAAAAAGGCTAAGATTAAAAATGGGATTTAGCATTGAACCAAATATTTGTTACAGGAATGCAGATAGGGTAAGAGACCTCTGTTTGGATCCAAACTGCAGGATCATCCATTATCCAGACTCTTGGCACAGGGCAAAATATTTTCACTTGATGCAGCCTTTGTCATGGTAATTGATTACTATATTGTCACATCTTTTCCGTTAATCACATCTTTTCAGAAACTGCCAAGGTCTGGGTTGACTGCAGCAGAGTCATGGAAGTTATCATTCAGGGAGAGAATACATTGTGTCAGTGGCACAGGGCAGCCATATGTTCCTGAAAAACATCTGTTTGAGTGCCCTTTTCAGGAGGTTAAAACAGTTTAGAAAAATGAAGGCTAGAAGTGGGCAGGGATTTTTAGATGGCACAAAGCATATATTAGGCAGATCAGTGAAGTAAAGGTGAATATCACAAGGGGCTTGCTCAGAGAGCTTAAAGAACATCCTCTGACAGATTTGAAGGTTTGTCTACCCATGTAGATGTGATGCACTTTGGGTAAGTAGTTGTCCTAAAAGTCTGAAGCGTAAATTTGCAAGGGTGCTCCAGCTCAGGGAATACCACTGGTGGAGAACCCTGGTCAGTGTCAGCAAAACCATTAAGACTAAATGATGATCCAAAAACTTGAGATAGCCAGTAAACACCTTTCACTGACCTGTCACTTTTACCTTGGAGATGAGAGGTTGTTTGAGGGCAGCAAGAAAATCCTCCTTTTATGCTGCAAGGCTCAGCTAGGCAGCATGGAAATAAAGAAAGTGAACAATGCCTCCATATGCTGACCAACAAAACAAAGGAAATACCCTTAAATGGATTTCCCAGCCTTAGCAGTAGCACCTTGAAAGGAAGCTATTTTAGTGTTTAGATCAATTGAAAAATGACCCAGACTAAATCCATAACAGCAAAGATTAAAGAAAGTGCATGCCATTTTTTTTGTATGGCCAATTTCTCCTTAAGGAAGATAATTCAAGCCTATATATACATTCATGAGAGAGCGGATTTAGATGAAATATTGTGCTACAACTTGAACAAGAGCAATGTTAAAAGGTAGTTTTCTAATAAAAATTCCATCCGCATAAATAATGGCTTACTGCAGTCTAATAAACCTATCCCTCCTACATAATTATGTAGGAACTGTAATACTGTGTTGCCCTGGTCCAACAGTCTCCTCCCCATCACACAATCACACACAGATTCCATTTGTAATTAACAAGGAAATTCTCTGTATTAGTTTTCTTTGCACTTTATAGAATAACAGAGAGATTAATTAAGAGGTCTGTATTTCTATTTCAAGGTTCAAGTACTTTCATTGAGCACATTCTGCTTTCAAGATGTGTAGTGTCAGCAGAATTCCTTACTTCAAAACACAGACATTTCTCTTCCTTAAGTTTTACTTTTATATATGCAGTTACTAATTGATTGTGAGTAAATAGGAGGCCCAGACCACACTGTGACCTGTTAGAAATCTAAGGCCAGATGTAGATGTGTGCAAGAGAGGCTGCATAAACATTATGAGACCAGGTGATGCTCACCAAAGAGGCCCTGAGATCTTACCTGTCACCCTCTAAGCTGTCCTGGAAAATCTGAGCTTGGCAAAACCACCTACATCTTCACGGAAACCGATGGCACTTCCCCAGCAGCCCACGCCTCTGCTTCCCACAGACACAGGGGCACTGCTTCGACTTGGACATGCCCTGTATCACAGACATAACTCCCTCTGCAGCCCTTCATGATAAGCATCTTTGCATCCTGCTCATGTAGACATAGACTTGGACAAGCTAATGAAACCTCCTGCACTAACCTAAAGCCTGCCACCTTTCTGTTTCCCCTTTTTAAAGTTTAAAATAATTGTTCTACTTGACATTAAGGCTCACCTACACATCTAAAATATGATCAGATTTTGCTCTAATGACTCACATTATTTAATTAATTTTATAAGCTGCTTAAAAACACTCATATACACTGCTAAAATTTGCTTGGTGCACACACACACACATGCACAAACACATTTAGAAAGAAAACGTTTAAATGATGCTCGTGCCTTACTGTTGTCTTGAAATATGGCCTTTCACCAGCAAACTAGGCAAATGAATAGAAAAATACTCTTTCCCCTCGAATTATTATCTTCTGTAACACCTTTTTCTACATTTTTTTTTCCAGTGGCTGGACCGTACCATTGAGAGGACTATATAAGTAGTTGCTAATCCTAAAAAATATTTACTTTTGTGACTAATTTCTGTACAGGAGTAGTGCCCCTAGGTGTGAGAGTGAGACTGAACAACAAGGGCTGTGATATAAACCATTTAGTGCTGTTCAGCAGAAATATTTGAGTTTTGCCAACTAAGTTTACATCTCTCCTTAAAGACGAACAGAGATTTAAATGACCACCCTGAAGAGGAGCCTTGGTGTCTGCAAATGAATATACAAAAAGCAGAAACAGCAAAATTGCACTCTCTTCCACTTGGGCACAGAAAAATATTTCTCTGCTGTTGTGCCATAACTCTAGCTCTGTGAAATGGGAAGTGATCTCTCTGGAATGAGAGAAATGTTATCTCATTACAGAACTGGGTGGAGATCATGGGCCTGACTTCTGCCTGTTTAGTTCCTAAGCAGCTGAGTATTTTCAGTAACTCCCATGGAGGTCTGCAGGCATCAAGAACACTCACTCACTAATAAAAGCACTGGCAATCAGGCATTAAGGGGCAAAGCTTTTTGTAGACTCTCATAACCAAGAATTTAAACTCAAGGTCAAAGTTAAAATGAAGAAAGGAAGGGAACAATTTTCCAGTAAGGCAGGGGCCAAGGAGTTGCACTTTGAAGCTGCAGCAATTCTTTCATGAAGACTTTATTGTTGACACCATCAACACACAGAGCTCTCACGAGTGAAGAAAACACTATCATTAAAATAAGAGGAGTGCCAGAGGCAACTGATCATTCTGGGATGTGCTTGCAAGGGCACTGTTTTTGTCCATCAGGGTTAGCTAAGGCTTGCTTTATATGATCTTGCATAACGTTTAATATATAGTTATCGCAAAAAAAAAGACTAAGCAGCAAATAATAATTGACAGACTAGATCTAACCATATACTTTTTAATGTGTCACTAAAAAGTTCTTGAGAAATAAAGTATGTTTGTATTTTTTAAATAGATTGTAGTGAAGTGTAATATATTCAATATAAACTATGAAGACAGTTGTAGCTAATATGCAGCATATAAAAACATCTGGGATCAGGCTCTGAGATGAGTTCAGTACCTACTCACCTTCATTTCATGGCCATGCATAGCATTGCTTAAAGACTAAGAAAAGGAATGGGGTTGACATGTATTAGCAAATATGTTCTAAAAATGTTTTAAAGGCCTAAGGCAGCTGAGGGTATAATAAAATATTCACTGACTGCTCCACATTAGGTGGAATATACTGGAATACACTGATTAACATATCATAACACCGTAGCTTTAAACAAAGCCTGGATGGTAAAGATAACCCAACAGCCTAGCTTTCATTCAGAAAATGCAGTAGATGTTATTTCCCAATAATTTGGAAAGCAGCTAAAATGTTTTGAGCATTTTTTAAAGTTTTGTACACCAATAAATTAAAAGATAAGCACTAAATGAAAGCAAATGTAGGAATCACAGAAAAAAGGAATAACAGAAGAAAGGTCTTTCTTCTGTGACAGCAGCAGGCACAATGCTGACTGGTTCTGCTCTTTCTCAGCCCCTGTGCTGCATCACCACTGTCGGTCTCAGACAAACTTGGAGCATTCAGAGGTGATACACTTCAGCCAGAGAATCCAACCCAGAGAGGAGAAAAGCAAAATAAGATAAGCAACCTAGAAATATCAAGTGTTTTTGAACGATGGATAAATTTTTCTGTGAAATAAGACCTTTTTTTTTCTTTCCTGGAATACTTTCTGAAATATTTTGCAATGCAAAATAATTCATGAAACAAAAAAATTTTTAGCATTCTTATCTGATATGCATTGGAAAAGCTTGATTATTGTATCAAGAAGAATTCTGTTTGAAGCTTACTTGCACTGCCTGAGAAAGATCCCAATGAGATAATGTTCTGCAGGCCTTTCTACAATTTTCAGTTGTCTTCTCAAAAATCAGAGAGCCACTTGGCAGCGCTTGCCCTCATTACTGAGAGGGGGAGTTGAAAAACATTGTTATGAGAACATAATTTTTAAAAAATTAGTAATAAATATTCCCATTGTTCATATTGATTGACTTTAGATAAACATATATTCAGATAAGACTGTGTGATAATGCCAAAGAACTGAAATAACATATATAATTTACAGACAATTATTCATAATAATTTAATTAGCTCTTTGTTTCCCCTTGTTTCACCATTGAACTGTGAGACACTTTGTCACGAATCTGCAGAGAATGAAAAAAGTCTGAGATGTAGTGAAGCATGTATTTAGGAAAGCAATGAAAATTTTACACTTTCTAAGTAGTCTTTAACAGCCTGTCATCCAAGGGAAAATCCCCATGTGTCTTCTAATCCCAAACAATATTTTTGGAAAATCCTGTCATCTCTTCCCACTACAGCCTTCTGTAATTGAGACTGAGAGCCGGATTCAGTTAATCTTTGGGTCCACCTAAGTGTTTATCACCCTCAAGTCTGCCTTTCAAGGTGCCTATGTAAAGCTCACTGGTTTTTGAAGAGTAGACTGTTAAATCATGCTGTGCTGAAGATTTCTTTATGCAAACAAGGTCTGTCTTAAAAATTGAAAATAAAACAGAAACCAGAACTATTTATTCCAAGCAAGGAAAACTCCATCTGCCTTTAATCAGTAGATGGACAATAAAGAGACAGTGCAGATTTTCAGACATACGCTTTTGCACAGATGTGTAAACCAGAGATGGTGGGTGTGTAAGACACAGACACATATCCCAGTGCATAAGTTTATCCCTGTGCATCTCATAAATGACACACACACGTAGAATTCTCCTTCCCCACCATTTTGTGTTCACAAGTTTTCATGGCCATTAGCTTTTTTTTTTTAATCCAGAGTTGTTCTAGGATATCTCATAAAAAATATGTTTCATGTTCTATTTTAGGATGACTGAGGGGGAAAATGACCTTTTAAAAAGCCATTGACAGTGGTAATAGTTATGAGGTAAACTTATTACTAACATGACCTCAAACTGAGAAAGCTTTTCATCAACAGCTCAGATGGTAGCAAACAAAAGTCATTATACATCACATAGTTTCTCAGAACTCTAGGACAGCACGAGTGGAGTACCTCAGTCCATTCCTTAGTGGATGAATATGGATTCACAGCACTCAAATGCTTCTCATGCTGTCAAAAGTTGCTAAATTAGCTGTGATCAAGGGTTGATTAGGAATCATAAAAGATATTCACATTCTTTCCTCATCTAAAAACCCACTCTCTGCACAACAGGGCAGAAGTTAAAGGATGATGCTAGCCTTTTTGTAGGTTCATAGAGTTCAACAAAATGTGGGCCTGAACTTAAGGCTGCTGTATCTGGCATCTTTCTCACAGTTGCATTTGTACTTCACTAAAATTTTGTAAATTAATGTGTCTTAAACCATCTCTGGCTGGAGCTCATGTTTAACCAAACCTTTTTCCTGAATCACATTTAGTATAAGAGAAGAAAACTTTTTGTTTTCTGCAGCTGTGTCATCACTCAGACTTACCAGGCCCCTATTATCTGTTCATAATTACCAGGTAGGGTAATGAAACTTGTACCATGCAATCTCCTGCAGTGATTTCCCCTCTCCTTCTCCCTCTTTCCTTCAGCCCTCATGAACTCTCAGTTCCTTCAGGAACATGCCTGGTTTGCTCTGCGTCTCTAGAAGCATTTAGTTACAGGGCTAACCTATAATATGAATCCCACCCTGTTCCACAAGATTTCCCACGTACTGGCACAGGTTTATTTTCAGCTGCATGTGTTAGATGTAATATTCAGCGCATATTTTCGACAGGGAGTGGGGAACAAGAGAGTAGGGTCTTAAAGTGCTTTCCTTTATTTTAAAACTTTGGTATTCCAGGAGGTAGGAAAAGAGCATTCTTTTTTGTGGGGGGAATGGGAATGGGAACAGATCTGTTATCTTCTGCTGTGTCCTTGGGGACTGTGCCTAGTGTTTCTGCACATTGCTCAATTTCATGTTTTAGGAGGTATAAAGCTCCACCTCATGAGATGCACGACCCTAATAAGTGCAGTGAGGTGTGGCCAAACTTTTCACATTAGTGGACTTTCAGAAAACAGTGCTAAATTCATTGCTTTTTTTCCCGTAAACCTGACTCAAGCTCAGGTCTCAAGCTGAGAGACTGGTGAATTAACCTAATGTGCCCACTTGACTCCCTCCTAAGTATCATGATAGATTTCTTTTAATCTGCTGCAGAAAATAAATTGCTGGAGAAAAAAAAAAAGTAAAGATTTGTACTCTTTAAAGACTAATCAGTTTCAGGCACTGTATGGCAAACAGCAAGATTCAGAATGAATCCTTTTACTGCATTACTCATGACAGTTTACAACCCAGACTATTAAACATTCATCAATAAAAATTTAACATCCCATCTTCCCTTTGATATCCTCAACTGCTCCCTACATAAGACAACAAGAAGGCTTTCCACAGCTCAGTGTGATGGCAGAACATCAAAGCAGCCTCCACAGCTAGCCTGCTTCGAACAGTGCCTTGTATTTAGAAAGTAGAGTTGTCACATGGGAGGGGAAAAAGCAATGCAGGAGATTCTCTCTGGTCTGAATATATATAATCCCTCCCAAGGGGTGCATTATGGCCATGTTGTGGCTGAACAGCAAGTTGCAATTGACTTTTCTTCGTATAAGGATATGACAGACCACACAAAAGCAAAAAGAAGAGCTGGATATTTTCCTTTGTTAAACAATGAGCACTGCATGCCAGACTTAAACTGCTGAAAAAAAGGAAAGGTTTTATTATATCCTGAACTGACAAATCTGTTGTAGCTACTGTTTGTTGGAGAAGTGACGTTTGTAAACAAATAAATCTATTTGCTTTCCTGCCACCTATAGAAGATTCATGCTTGACATGGAAAAACCAAGCAGGGAATTTTCAATGGGCAAATTCAGTTCAGTTGAACATCTTCCATTTTCAGCTACTTAACAGAAAAGAGCTGGAAAATCAGACCCTGAAATAATACTTTCCCAACAATTGCTGGGCCTCAGTTGTACTTACTGTCCTGAACCTGACTCAAATCCCATTGTAATTGTAAGAGTTCTGTATGCAGGGGGACTTTGGGTCAGATGATGAACTGAAAGGGCCTTAGGGTTGACAAGTTCTTAGTCTTGTTCCATCTGCCTTTCTCCTGCTCTTACATCCTGATCTGGTCATTTTTACTGTTTGCTGCCCACCTGCAATGGCTTGGGGTTTCAGCAAAGCTCCTGTCCAAAGTCTGCCTGTTTCAGGAAGAATGAAGGGCCAGAAACTGGAGAAAAATTCCTACAGTGGGCATCTTTTCAGTTATCGTGTTCTCAGTCACAGCTTCACTAGAAGGAGGAAGGTAACAGGGTAAAGAGGAAGAATGTGAAAGAAAAAAAGCAAGGATCTCATGGTGGTAGTAATTCTCATTTTCAATACTCTATTTTTTAATCAGTTGATTGATAACTTCCAGTAGCTGCCACTCAGCATAGATTTTGATAGCACGTTACAGCATCAGTTGACTAAATAAATTGAATTTATGTTAACAAAGAGTATGGAAAAAAGAGTAAGTATTGCCCACGATTATGGTGTAGTTAACCTGGTTTTGCTTAGTCTCTAGTGACCTGTTCAGGACTTGGAGTGCTGCTAAGGAACCTTAGGAAGGACGTGTTCACTGTTGGCCTTTTGGTCCTGAGGCATTACTATCAGAGAACCAAAGTTCAGATTCCACTTGAACTGAACTCATACCTGCTGCAAGTGGTTTTTGTGGCCTTTTACTTAGCTTTAGTTTGTCTCACCCAAAATCCTTTGCACTCTGCTCAGTTATAGCACTAAAATATTCACAAAACAAAAAGTTTAAAAAAATGCAATAGAGGCAATATGTGCATTTTGTTCTGTGCTTAGACTTAAAATCAATTGCCAGTATTTTAAAATTTTCTCTAGCAGGAGCATGAACAACCAATATCTTTTATTGAGATGAAAAAGTGTCTGTCATAAAGTCACAAGTATGTTACAGAACAGTTAGTAGTCTAAAAAATAGTGGAAATGAACATATTTTCCTATTTTGTTTCCTCCCTTTTAGAAGTAGATTTTGTTGTTTAGTTTGGGTTTTCCTTTCAGTTTGGAAATAATTCTGTATTCAGCCTGTACTCTGCTTAAGGGCTTTCTATTGACTTCCAAGCTCTAGCAGTGAAATAAAATATGGTGAGAGAATGAAATGATCTGGGTGGGACAAGAGATTTCATTTGATTTTGAGTCAAGAAGGACGAGGACAAGAAAATCACATCTCTTTATGTTGCTTCAGAGATGCAAAAGCATGTCAATACTACTAGGGCAGGAACAGTGCTGAAATCCTGTAACTGGCAGTGCAATCGGCAGGGCAACCACTGGCTATGCGAAAATAGCACAGTGCCTTGCATGTCTCATACCACACTGTAATTTTTGTTTCAATGCCTGGCCACCCTATGCTAGGCCTGCCTTTGCAGGCAAATGTCATGGAATCAATCATGCAATCAGAGAAGGGCTTGGGTTGGAAGGGACTGTAAAGGTCATGGAGTAGCAAGCTCCCTGTCATGACCAGGAGCCTTGCAGTAGAGACCTGTCCAACCTGGCCTTGAACATTTCCAGGGATGAGGCAGCCACAACTTCTCTGGACAATCCTCCAGTGTTCCACTGGTGTTCCAGTGCCTCAGCACCCTCACAGGGAAGAATTTCTTCCTATTATCTAATGTAATCTATAACTACTCTCAGTTAAAAAGCATTCCCCCTTGTCCTGTACACGCTTTTGTAAATGGTCTCTCTGCATCTTTCCTGTAGGCTCCCTTTGGGTACTGGAAGATCACAATTAGGTCACTTGGAATCCTTCTCCAGACTGAACAAATCCAGTTCTCTCAGCCTTTCCTCATAGGTGAGATGCTTCATCCTTCAAATCATCTTGAGGGCCCTCCTATGGACTCACTCCAACAGGTCCATGCTCTTCCTGTGCTGGGACCCCAGAGCTGGATGCAGCACTGCAGGTGGGGTCTCACCAGAGAGGAGCAGAGGGGCAGAATCCCCTCCCTCACTCTGCTGCCCACGCTGCTTTGGATTCAGCCCAGGATACATTTGGCTTTTTGAGCTGCAAGTGCACATTACTGGGTCATGTCCAGCCTCATTCACCAGCATCTCCAAATCCTTCTCCTCTGCTCTCCATCTGTTCATCCCCCAGCCTGGATTGATACCGAGGATTGCCCTGACCCTGCACTGGGTCTTGCTAAACAACATGAGATTCCCAAGGGCCCACTTCTTGAGCTTGTCCAGGTCCCTCTGGGTGATATCCCATCCTTCAGGCGTGTCAATGACACCACTCAGCTTGGTGTCATCTGCAAATTTGCTGCGGGTACACTTGATCCCTCTGTCTATGTCACTAATGGAGATATTAAATAACACTGGTCCCAATACGGACCCCTGAAGGGTATCACTCATATCTCAACAAAGATTACTCAGACTGAAAATTACTTATTTTCTGAAAATTTTGCACATTTCCTAGTGTCTGTCTTGTTTTCATTAAAGTTATATCACTAAGCTTACATTCCCTCCTGAGATCCATTTCAAGAGAAGTTTAAACAGATAGGACACAATTCACCCAACTGCAGTTTTGCCAGGATAGTGAGAATAACACTTTTCTCAGCAGTTCCATTGGAATTTTAAAGACAGCATCCTTTGGAACAGTCTCTTTCTCTTGCTCTTTCAGCTAGCTTCCATTTCATTCCTGAGCAAACACAGTGCAAACATACACCATGATTTTTGGTTCTTCAAATATGCTAATACTCACTGCTTACAGGGGTGTGGTATGCAGGTTCAAGTCATGTGGATTTGATTAGTGAAACTTAATCAACTGAAAACTGTATGATAAACATTCCTATTTAATAATGACTTTTATTCTTTACTACTAAAACTGGTGCAGCAGGCATTTCTAATTTTAAACAGGATATATTCCTAATATAAAAATCACATGATATGCAGAATAAGGCTTTGCTGCAGGGCAGAGCTGCATCTGTTATCTCAAATATGTAAGCTGTGACTATCATTTTAAAAGTAAAATTGTCTCAATTTACTCCCCGTGCATACAATTTTCCGTCTCCTGAAGCAGATTCCAGACAACTGTGTGTCCTAACTGCAAAGCAATTTGAGCAAATTCTCAGCACTTTGGTCAAAATTCACATCTGGGCAGAGAGACTGCACAGACCATCTTGTCATTCAAGTCCCATTCACGTTCAGTGAATCTTCTCTCTACTCACTTTCCGAAAGATGGTGAAAGGGGAAGGTGCTCAGCATGTCAGAAAAGCAGGCAGATTTTTTTTTAGTAGTGAGCATTCACTGTTTTCAAGTGGCTGAGGTAGGTGTTATGCACAGTGATGAAAGAATTCTCCGGCTTAAACAAATGTCTAATTACTTATAATCCTATGGTGAAGCAATTTTAGCACTAAATTTGCAGGATGTTCTTATATTTATGTGATCTTCTCAAATTTGCACCCAGATATAAGTATCAGTGGAAGTATATTTTACCAGTACCATTATTAATTTTAAGCTTAAGTGGTGTGAGAGTATTATAGCAATGTAATAACAACAGTGAAACTGTAAGCTGTAACTGTACTAATGCACAAGTCAGTCAAAACTGACTTTGACATTTGTGTAGTAGAAGCAGAATATAAAAATAACCCATGACAGGAGTATAATAAAAACATCAACGATACTAACACAGCTGGTAGATTTCACCACATCGAAAGAGTTCTGTAGACAACTGGGAGACAAAAAGCGTGTCAACACACTGGACCTCATTTACCTGCTGGTAAAATAAATTTAGGGTCCCTCAGTCTCTCAAATATCAGCCATCTATCTATGCCTGAACTGAACGGTTTGGTGCATAGAAAAACTCCTCTGCATAGAACAAATGTTCTTGTAAACTCGTAAAAAGAAAATGCAGAGTTAAGTATATAATTTTCCTACTCATCCACTTTTATTCCAACAGCTAACAATCAAAAGCACCTTAGTTGCTGTCAGTCATCATCACAATTTTATAATGTTGATATCTGTATAACAAGAATGTAATGAACATATCAACTCATTTCACATATGTAAACACACAGAAGCTGATTCAGTCATGATAACCCTAACTATGCAAGAGATTTTCAAATAACTCAATTTTTGCTTCTCCAGCTTCCACTGAAATATATTATGAATGAGAGAACTAAAAATAACTGAAATAGCATCCTCAGTCTATAGATTGTGAAGTAAAAGAACAATCTGTGGGATTAAATAAGTATCACCCTAAGAAAACCACTAATATCTAATTTACAGTGCTCACCCCAGCAGGAAAGGAGACCAGGGAGTACCAAGCTGACACCTAAACCATTGCAGCTCAGAGAAGTCAGTGCTAAGCAGTAGCACTGATGAAATGCAGTTTCTGCAAAGAACGCCTCCCTCAGATAACTCTGAAGTTAAAACTCCTAACACACACCACTGCAGAAGATAACAGAGGTTTTGTTTAATTACAGCAGTGGTCACACAAGGCCGTGCTTGCAGGAACAGTTGGTTTGAAACTGTTCTGCCCAGGAGTAATAACTGGAGTGGTCCAACAACCCACAACTTCTCCTGAATTACTACTAACTACGAGTGTAATACCAACAGCAACAGTGCAGAGTCCTGAGGCAACTCTGCATTCCTTAAACTTTGAATATTTCTATGAGTTCATTTCAATCTGAGACAAACATTTTGAGATTCAAAATTTCTGATAAGGAGTTACAGCACAGTTGCTTAACCCTGTATTTGAGTTCATCAGTCATTCAAAAGCCTCCCCTCCCAGGGTGAATTTGGCACACAATGTGCTGGTCCAGTGATTTCTCCCTGCTCCTGCTGCTCACATACACACATTTCACACTAAAGCACTTGGCTGGTGTTGAGCTCTAGACTGCCATGAATGCCACTGCCCTTACTGGGCTGCAAACACACCAAAAAGGAAGAAATCCTAAAAGCAGAAATGAGGTATAGCAGGCATTTAACACAAAATATCTGACCAGCATATTTTTATGTACAACGAGCTGTCAGCAACAAAAGTTAAAGTAGGCAATATGTTGAAGAGTTCTTTCTAGTGCATTTCAGTTGTTTTGAAGAAATCGCTGGTTAACCACTAGTTAGATATTTTACAGATATAATCAAGACCCTGAAACTAAACCATGAAGCCTCCTGCTCCAAATGTTGTCCGTTATTTTTTGAAGCATCATTCCCCATATAGCTGGAAGAGGAAAAGAGAGGAAGTTCACAAATAATGACACTAGGGCACAAAATCATAGAGTCACAGGTCTATATCTAGGGTAACATTGGTCTTAGAGACACCATCAACATAAGACAGTTCACAGGCCAGAGCTTAAAATCAGAACTTGGAGCACAAAGTGGTCACACCTCATGTTAAAAATCCATTTGGAATGGTTTATAGAGGGTTAATATGTGGTTAATAGATTCCTTAACATATATTGCAAGCTCTTGCAGCTTTGTGGTGGTTATAGATGGTTGCAGATCATGTACATCAGTAGAAAGTGATAAAGGTGGTTATGAGTCACATTTGACCCTCCTATAAACAACTTATAATTATTTCTCAGAACATCCACTAATCTTTCATTAACTTTTCACACACTATATATGGAATTCTGGATTCCAGTGCTGACTTGCTGTCATTTCTCAGAACATTCAACTTCCACAATTATAAAACAATTAAGACAAAACTGGAAGTTATGAACCTTATAAAAACACTACCTAAAGTTAAGGTTCTGTGGCATGACTTACACAAGTCAACTTGAACTACACAGTTCAGTCACTGTCGTGACTCCTTCTACCCTTGTAACAATTCTACACATTTATTTGTCACAGAAGCGTTCCACGATACTCAGTTTTTGTGAAATAAATTCACAATACTGGTTAAAGGCTCGCTGTCATATTTGGTATAAAGTATCCACACAACAGTCAGTACCAATCCAGAACTGTGAAAAATTATATCTCCAATACGTATATGGAACTGATAAGTGCAAAGATAAAAGACCACACTTTCCTGAGAGGTCCTTGCCTTCACTTGCAGAGCACACTGTGCTTACAGTGTTGAAAATGCCTGTGTTGATTTTTAAGATAAGGAAACAGAATAAAATCCAGTGCTCCAGTTTCCCAGTGCTATGGGATATAGTTGTGCTTTTACAACAGGATCATCCTGTCACTACTAGTGAATATCAGACATATATTTAGATAAAGTCATCAACCATTCAGGGCTGGGGACACCTGGGACATTTAATCCCATCTACTTTGTATGGGTTTTTTGTAGTTCTGCCAATCCCAACTCATAATAAAATAATGAAAATGTGAGCCAGGCCTCAAAATGATGGGGTTTTTACGTCAGTTGTTCTTTTTGAAATACCTTAAAAACCTATTAGTTTTTATCAATGAATAATATAATTTCCACGCTTTCCAATCATATTTTCCAAGTATAGGAGTTATAACCTTGCTTTGCAAATTTTTAAATGAAAGCTAAATTACTTCTGAAAAAACCAGCAGCTGCATCAAGACTTGCTAGAAGATCAAAGGATGTGGAAATACTGTATATTTTTTACCATTTCTGAGCATGCAATTTTCTCCCCAATTAAACCAAACATGCCATTTGGCAGGTAAGTTTGAGTTATACCCATCTCCAAGGAAATCCAGGGACCACACCTTCCAGACTTTCTTGAGTCAAAGAAAGTTAATGTAATTTCTGCAGATTCCTGTATGCCATTAAGATCCATCCCAGCACTTCCATCAGTTTTATTTTTGGTTCTAAGAAGGTCCAAGAAGAATACAAAAAAGGAAGAGAAGAGAAAATAAGCAGAACTATTTTTAACTCAAATTAAGAGCATTTGATTGAAAGACTGGGCAAAGTTCCAGTGGTGAAGTGTGTGTTTTATACTATCCAGACTGCTTTGCCCTTTTCTTCACATAATGCTAATGAGTAACAGAGTAACGTGAAAATCTGAGCAGTGAGGTGTGCTAGCATTTGGGTTAGTCTGTTCCAGTCTTAAGAAGGGATTGGGAACTACAGCTCTACTGAGGTGTGGAGCTGCATTAACAGTTTTATATAAAATACTAAATCACTAGACCTGTTCCTGGGATTCTTAAGTATCAGACTACATTTGATTCCCCTCTCAAATAATTAGACCAAGCCTCTACAATTAAACAGAACAGAAAAGAGTAAAGGGGAGTCATCAGGTGTTAAGCAAGCAAATGCCTGTATACGCTGTCTACACCACGTAAACAGCCCGATTTTTGCAAACTGTCCAAGAAGGAAATCAATGCTGAGAGCGTTCTTAATACTCCTTAAGAGACAAACAATATTTTTATCTTTATCTCTCATTCTGAGCAAAGTAGTTAACACAATTGTTCTGGAACAATTTTCCGTGGAGATGCTATTTTAAAAATTTATCATATTCTGAAGTAACTCTTCAAAGATGACAGTGATTATGACTTTGGAACAGGAAGGATGCATAGTTAACTCTTCCAGAACAGTTATTCTGCAGTAGCTAAACTGGTATATTTCCTCATGGACACTAATGGATTCACTTCAGATGATTAATCCTATTTATACTTCTTTTATCCAAGGGAACAGTTTCTGTCTCAATTAAAATTGATCCAGATCCATGCTTCCGTCAAAAGAGATGGTTTCTTTTTGTCCTTCAGTTGCATATGCCTGCTACTTTTCTCTTGTAAACACTTGTGTTTTTATGATTGCCCAGGGATCCAAAGGAAAGAAGAAAATTAACCCAAGAGTGAGAAGGGATAGTTTTCATCAGGATCAATACCTGATCTTCCTGTCCACAAAGCTCTTTAAGATGTGTGCTGGCAAAAGAAAAGTGGGGATATCCCACTTGGTATCTGTGTGAATTTGTATTAGTTGAAAGTAATAATGTAAGTGCATCCTGGCTTAATTTCCCTTTCTTTCTTGAGATACATGATTCTTTTAAAATTATAACATAAAACTTGGGACACTCACAATTATAAAACAAGCAATTTACATAGGAACATAGAATGTATGGTCAAGTGACTTTTTTCTTTCCCTCATAGGTAGAAATTTTTTGCTACCAAGATGAATTTTGATAAGTTTGATTTATACATTAGTTCCAAAATACAGGTAGTTTAATTTTGTTGGCAAGACGAATGATGACTGCTGGGTTAGATAATGCCAATACTCTCACTTATCAGTGGACACCTACTGAGTGGCTGCTGTCAGGGCCTCTTAGTCTGTTAGCTAAATACAACTTGAGGTACGACGTCTGTAAACTTGTCTCAGACTGGGAACATTCACAGCACTTTGCTTTAGGCTCCTAACTCAGGTGATGAAGTAAGAAATTACTTTCTAGATCCTATACAAGCAATAGAGGGACAGTAGCTTCTCTGGAGTTTGAGTCAAAGCAGGTGCTTAATGAGGGTACTCTAAATGAGCAAAGAAATCTCTCATTTTTACTTGTGTCTCTACAGAGAAAGATTTGACTTAAAGGAAAAAAAAGTAAAGCCTGACTTTATCATGTTAACAAAAAGAATGAATGGTGTATCTTAGACCTTATTGGAATGAGTTGTATAGTCCCAGGTTTCACACTTGGTTTGTTTGAAGAGACTGGGAGGAAATGTAATAAGACAGAGACAGTGAAACTTGTAAATCATACGAATTAAGGATAAGGAGGAGAAGCTTTGCTTTTCAATTCCACAAGCTCTATAAAGGAAAATGGAATTTTCAGAAATCCAAGACCAACTCACCTATGAACAAAGTAATCATTTTACTGAGGAAGATTCTTCCCTAGTCTTCGACCCATGACTCTCAAAAGAAGACCACTAAGAGTACTGTACCAGCATTTTCTGGCCGCTTGATGTTGTTCTAGATCATCAGGAATCTTGAGGTTAAAATCTTGAGTTATCCAATACATGCTTATGCTTTTCCTCTTTCTTCTTTTTACTTTTTTTTGTCTTGTGTTTTTTCATTACCTGAGAGATGGACAAGGCTTTTTTCCTTTGATTATAGAGCATGAAAGTGTGTTGTATGTATGTGTCTATGATCCTACAACATCTACACAAGGAAGATGTCCGACTAAGGTTTAAGTATTCTTGAAACAATCTCATAAGTATACTCCAACATTGAACTCTAAACTAGTATTAAGACCAGCACACTGATTTCCTCACAGTCTGATTTGCATAGTTTTAGAGAATGTTAATTTTGCTGTTATGAACAGCAGGCTTGGCACTTGCGACAGCATTGTCTTAGTGTTCATTTTAAAAATACTTTTATTATCATGCATAAGAGAGAATTTGTGTTTCTTTGCACTAGCAATGTGTTTCAGAGATCTTTCAGACTCTGGCTAAATACACACAGGTTGACCCGAAAGCCATGAGCAAGCAGGGACACACAGAATTCATATCCATTCCCATGTGCTGACTACATCTTAAGGACAGGCCTTGTAGCTGATGCTTAAGCATGATAAACAGCAATTCAAATTCAGACTTATTCTCTAGCTCTGCAGACAATGTACTTAAACTTTGTTTTCTCTTGCATTACATTGGCCTCAAACCAAGTACGATCACAAATACATCAGATAAAAAGTTACATCTAACCCATGTGTAGCTAAAAAAGGAAAGTCATGGGTGCTAGCAGCATTTGTATTTTGCATACAACCAGTTGCCTCAGGCCACTAGAGGCTACTGTAGGCTAGTAGTAATACTCATTTTCCAGACTACTCTGCCATTTATTGTTTAACAAGAGAGGACAGGGAAACAGGACTTAACACACTTGATATAATGAAGTAACTTAAAAAAAAAAAAAGAAAATTAAGAATGTCTATAAAAAGCATCTTTGGCCACTGCAAAGATTTCTACCAAGGGTCTGAACAGTGGCATTAATTAAAAACATAAATTGTTTTTTATTAAGTAGATTAATCAGACTTTGAATGACCTTGCACCCAAAGTCTTAGAGCAAAATTTAGAATTTCTCTTTTCTAACCCTGAAAACCTCACAAAGTATCCTTTTTGTTCTCAAACCAGTTTCTAATCAAACACAATTTGAGAAACGACTCACTGTTGCCATAGACTTTGATGAATCCTTTAAACTAAAGTAAATGATATTAGACTTGGATTAGAACCCCTCATCTCTATTTTATATTCTCTCTCATTTTCATATAGGTCACAGAGACTCAGGCCTATATGTCCTCTATATGCTTTATAATTTTTTTGCTTTGTTTTACCTCAGATGTTTCTGCAATACCTTTTTAGCTAAAAAGAAAAAGTACATCTACATGAACTTAACACATCTGGACCTAGGAATTTTTGTGCATTTCTAATACACAATGGCACCAACACTCCTCATTTCTGAGAACTGAATGGTTGTTTAGAGCAAAAAAGAAGTGAGAAAATACATCCAATCCTTTGCATGGTTGATATTCTTATCTGGGCTAAGATTTAAGGTGTTTGACAAGTGAATAAAAAGCATGATATAAAAGTAATCATTAACAGCATTATGTAGAACTTTTTATTAACATATTTAACATTAGCTCCTAAAGGAGAATTTTAAAATGAGAGATGAGCTGCTGTAAAGAGAATTTAAAGGGCACACGGCAAAAAAAAGGGATTAGGAACTCCAAAGCTAAAGAATTAACACCAAATTATAGCTGCAAATTTACTACTTACTGAATGTTTAAAAAAATTTCACAGATTCACTTACTTAAATAGTTGTAGAACGTTGTTCTATATATCTAAAATGCTGATGTTAGTGGTCACTCCAAACCCCTATTTTCTCCCTAACCTGTGTTTGTGCAGTGGCCAGCACAAGACAGACATACTCTGGGCTGGTCTTTCCAACACTAACATCATGCAAGTGAATAATTCAGGCAAGATGATAGTGCAAGTGCACTACTACAGGGAAAACTGAGCCAGGTTTTTCAGACTCTTAGGCCATTGGTCCAACTGACAGCAATTACCAGATTTTATATACAATGTTTTTAAAAGCTACCTGCTCTCAGTTAGCTGCTGTTTCAGTGGTTTCCAATTACACTCTCTGAAGCAAATAGGTTTCCCCTCCAAGATGGCTTTATCTTATCTTGGTTTAACCCCTGTTTTCCAAAGAGGCTGTGCAGATACCACTGCCAAAATAATCATGATAGTAGTATACTTCAACGTATAGAGGTTATCAGCATCATAATATGGATCAGAAGAGAAACCGGACCACAGCTTGTGCAGGGATTTATCACCAGCTGGGTCTGTTAGCAACGATGACTTCAGAGGAGTCACAGCTCCCTCCTGGCAAGCTCCTGCTAGTGCAGGGCACTGCAAAGCTCAGCCTGGCCTTCAGCCCATGCCCTGCTCTGCTCCAAGAGGCACTGTCTTGGCCTCTGCCCACTTTGGGCTGCAGCAGGGGACAGGTGTGGAGAGGTGGACTCTGTGTGCTGCTGGCAGCCTTAAGTCTGGAGAAGGTCCAGAGACAACTGATGCCTGAGTTGTTCAGAATCCAAATGGAAAATCAGAACAGATGTTAGTGGTACGGGAGGTTCTAAACAAAGGCTGCCTCTGAACCTAAGTCAAGTTTTGAGTTACACATTCTCTGATCAGGACAATAATGAGTTGCCAGTCTCCAGGGCAGAAAAGTAATCCTGGGTTTTTGGATCCAGAATCTGGTTTTGAGTTATTCATGAACTGCCATTTTAGCATGCTTCAAGAACATTGTGGACCATAATGTCTGTTCCTATGAATAAAAAATCACCAAAGGAAAAGGAGCTGCGTGACATTTTACTAGTAATAAGTTTGGCTTTAAAACATTATTAACATAAATTACTGACACAAGTTTCATAAGGGCTTTCTAAGCCTTGATAGTACCACAGAGCAAAGAAATGAGCATAATGTTAATATGTCTCATTCTCAGAGTATAATACTAGTAGTTTGCAACTTTTTTGGGCTCCCACTCCTGAATTTTTGGTGAGCTAGGCTGGGCCAGACTGGCCAGACAATGTCTTACCGCCAGTGCAAGATACTTTTAGAAGTGTATTACAAAGTAGACTGTCATTATATTACACTAATATTTTGAGAAGTAGGTAGAATTGGTAGCTTGTTTTCTTTTAAGCTAAGTTCATGGAAGAAAAAAAGACTCTGAAAAATTGAAGCAATGACATGGGCACCAGCTCTGTAAGAAGACCCAGGGACAGAACTTGAATTACTAAGATGTGTGTCCTATGCCCAATAGAAAGAATGATGATGGAAGAAGCATTTTGAAATTTCCATTTTCCTTTACCCTGAATTACCAAAACTATCCATGAAAGTGGAATGTTACTGTTAAACAGTAACATTCAGTCACAGGCTAGAAAAGAATGGAATTTTCTGTCACCCTTTGTTACCAAGTTTGAAGTTTGCATTTTTTTTTTCAAGTTATGCAACATGCTGTTCTGCCCTGTGAAGAGTTTAGTAGGCCACTCATTACAACTAACTTATGACAAAGGGAATATACAATAGTCTGCACTTTATTGTGTGTTTCAGATAAAAAAACTTGTCAGCAAAAGTTGTATTAACGCAAATGCATTCTTGTACCACTCCATTGTAATAGAGAAGAGACATTCCTCCACAAGAAAAAGAGGAGCTTGCCCAGTAGGTAGAAATAAAAAGACATTATCTTAAAACAAGAAAAATAAATAAAGTGTCTGGAAGGATTAAACCACTCAGAGAAACTCTTCAGCCAGAAACAGTTGTCTTCTTGGAAATTATTTTGTTACATTTAAAAACTGACCTTATGTTGTCTCAATTATTCTTCTTGTTATTGTTTTAAATATCAACTTCAAAGAGTATTAAATAGGTCTTTTGATTTCATTTACTGAACATAAACGGTACATAGAAATTAGCAAGACTGCTGGGATGAAGTGAAACATAATTTAAAGATATAGTGTAGTCCACCATAAAACTAGAGATCTTCTGTTTTGTTCATACGTCTTACAGAGAATAGGATTCTATTCCATGGCTTCCTTTTCCTTTATGCAAAACTTACACAATTTCCAGCCCAAGAGAATGACAGAAGCATTTCATTCTACTCATTCACTTCATTGGACCTCTGGCAAGGCCCTCCAGCACAAACGTCACTTTCAAATGTAGCTGGTAGCACCCCACTAACATCTCACTGTCCTCACCGAGCCCTTTCAGCATGTCCTGAAACACTTGGATGAAGATGGACAAACTTAAGTATCTGCTTAACCAATGATTCAAGCTTGGATAGATTCAAATGTAATCTGTTATAGCTCCCTGGAGGCTAATTTGAAGTATATTTGAGAGATAGCATTCATATCATAAATAGAAAACAGATCTAACTTAAAAATTCAGTGACAGTTTAATTTTGGGGTGTTGTGTTAAAATAGGGTAATTATAACAAGGAAAACTGGAGAACTGCTGAGGAAATTAACTTTTATTTCTTGTTGAACTTCAGTCTCAAAATATGACACCCTAGTTCTTGTTAGAATATATGCTTTTGTTAAGAAAATTTCCAGTGTTGGCACTGGAGTTTTCAATTGAAGATCACATAAAAGATGATAGTAATAATTCTGATTTCAAGCATCTTAATAACCGAATCTCATATACTGTTACAATGATTCATTCTAGGGTCTCAGTAAGGCCAAAAAGAATCGAAATAACACCTTAATCATAAGTCATTCAAATGACAAATATGAAACAGATTCAAAACCTTATATCCATTTCTTTTTGGTATTATGTGGACAGTCTTCTGATCTGGCAAGGTGCCTGTACAGCAGCTATAATTGTGTAAGTCATGGGCATATTAATAACTGTAACTGCATAGTCAGCCACTAAGAGCAGCTCATATTTTAAGAGGTGTCAAATGGGTTTGAATGCCTTAGTATTCACAAAGAGGATGTTTCTCAAAATCACTAATAAGTTTATTAAATGCAGATAGATAATAATTATGCATTTATAGTTAGTAATACTATATAGTTACAATTTATATTTATGCACACATGATTATCAAAAAGGTGACCTGATTTTTAGTGAGATATAAGCTAAAAGCTAGACCTTAACATTCTGAAATTGTTTCATTTTCACACATATAGACCTATATGTGTAACTTTAAGCAGCTATTTCAAGAAATCTTATCCATCACTTACAAGGCCCACCACACTCTTTGATGACTCTTTAACCCCTGAGAGGGACAGGGAGTAAAGCTTTTAACGATGTAATATGACAAAAGTAACATAAAGAATTTGTAAAATTCTTCCACATCCCACAGACATGAGAGAAACATTCCTGCTGAGATGGTGGCTGCCAATTCACTCTGGTTTCCCAATGTCATTCCCTTCTACCCTTTTGCAACTGGTTTTCAGACTTCACCGCTGCTAATATTGAGCATTAGCGAGAAGTACAGTGGCATTAGCCCTTTTGGTTTTCATTAAAATCAGAGGAATGAGGGAACTGAAACTCCTTCAATACAATCCCCTAGTTAAGTCAAAACTCACTGAGAGGCAAAGAATTCAAAATAATGTACTGCTGTAGCAGAAAAAACATATAGTAATGAATTAAACCAACCCCTTGTTAACAGTTATACTTATTTACATATTTGAATCAACATAAAAGCATCATTAGTAATTTGCCTGAACGTATTACTCCATATAATTAGGTTTCAGAGACAGTTTTCAATCTAACAGAAAGAATAAAACTTTAATCACAGTCAGCTGAGTTCAGCCCAATGCAGGAGGAGCATTTCACAACAAATTCTGTTGGCCTAGACACACGTGCCTGAAAAATGGATCAAATAGGTCCACTAAAACAACAATTGTCATTATTAATGCTGAAGTCCCAGACTGCATATTATCTTAGCACTATTATTTTTTACAGATTAAATTAGATAATCAAAGTTCTTATATATCTTTTAAAATCTCCTCTTAGTTCCTTGTACTACTTTTTACTTCCTCAGACCAAATCGCTCCCTCTCATTGGTGAGAAATTCACCATACCCAAAATTTCTCACACTCTAAAAACTTTCTTTACTTATGTAAACTTTGGAAATAAAATAGCATATTCCTGATTTCCTTCAAATAACATCATAAATAATGAATGCCCATATTCCTTTTTAAAATGTCATGATTGCACATATAAATTTTTATTTTAAATCTATTTTTTGGAGACTGTTGTTTTTTCAGTCAATTTGTACTGTCCATCATTTCAGTCATCCACCATTTTCCATCATCTGTCCCCAGTGATTATATCACTCAGCCCTGATTCACTTGATTCATAACTTCTATCATATTTTAATTGTTTATAATTAATTTTCATGTCTAATTTATCATGGAAGTTTTCGCCTATATATTGATCTCAAACCTCTGTTCTTCACTAGTTTTCTGCCTTAGTTCAAGGATTTGAGTGTCTTACAAAAGGTCTTTTCTGGGACTGATGGCCTTGCTACTTCAAAATGCTTTAGCTCTTTGGAGTTTTTTTCCACTTTGGAATGCAAATTCCTTAATCATTTTAAAGTTATTTAGTGTTTTGTTGATGGGTGGATTTGGTCTTTCCAGAATGTGGAAGTTTGTGGTTTGCATAGATGGCTTGGAAAAAGTAGTGTAGAAAATTTACAACGATCCCCGAGGGTTGAAACAAAGTCTAATGGCAAGACAGGAGCTAGAGCAGTTCTGATGCCCATTTAAAGTACTTTGGGGTGCAAAGTGGCCCTGGAACAGCTTGAATGTCAGAAATTACATATATGATTGACAGGTATATTTTCTACCATCCCCCTAGCTGTGCCAAGTGCAGCAGATGTTCTTTTCCAAGGAATCAGAAGCACAGATTTCTCTAAATTGAAGATGATATCTCTTTTTGTATCTATTGTCTCTGGGTAAAGCATAATTTCCAGCTACTGTTATTATTATTTAAGATCATTCAGTAAATACTTAATCTAAACATTGTTTGTTTGCAAAATCGTCATAGATTCAGTATGAGATTGAGAACTGGGACGTAGTCTCTGTTCCTTTATTGAAAGGTTCCAACTCTCTGCTTTCACTCAGAACTTAATCTATTTGTCACAAATAAAATTTGTTCTTTTACTAAAGGTGATTTTGGATGTTGGCCTGATACAGCGGTTTGTGAAACCTATCTTTCAGAAAGTCCATGGATGACATAGGCTCAAAGGGTTCCATCAGGTGAATTCATGAGGACAAGTGTACAAACCTTTCCCCTAACTATTTATCTACCACTTTATAATAAGCACTCTTGCTGAATACTCACACTGAGAAGTTAAAAAAGAACCCCCTTTTTCTTCGAACTACCCCACTCTGATGCCTCTTTTTCTAGGATTCCTTTTTCAAAGCTTCTTTTAAAAAGAAGATCTGTGACAAGTAGTATTTTCAAAATGGAATCATTGTTGCATACCCAAAGCAGTTGCAGGAAGCAAGTTTCAAAAACACTGTGGCTTTAATGCCCTCTTGATGTCTACACCCTTCCTCAAGGACTGACAGCCTACAGGGCAAATAAGCAAGGTTTCTAGTGCTTTCATTTCACTTGTAATGAAAACCAAGAGGCAAAGGGCAAGCACCAACCAATTACAAGTGATATGATTACTGTATAATTACCGAGTTTCTAATAAACTGACTTCAGATTTTCTCTCTTGAAATAAAATAGCATGATTTAAATAAACAAACTTCATGAAATGTTAATAGCTGATATAAAGGGAGCGTATTTTCTCAGATTCATACTAAACTGATGCATTCCACAGTGAAATTAACATAAGTCTTTTATTTTCTCTGTGTCTGTCATTTTACAGTTTTGACAAGTAAACACTGTTTAAGAAATGCAAATCTTAAGAGTCTGGTTTAGCTATTGAGGCTGAAAAATCAAATTGACTAAACCAGGATGTAATCACAGACACTACCTCGCATTTTGTCTGCACTCTAGGCCCTGGAAATGGCACTGGCTCTTATGATTAAATGTGTCACTTGTTCACCGAGAAAAATCATGTCTGTGAACACAAGGACTTCCCAGAGAGAGGCAGAGGAATGTGCCAGTGCACAGAGACAGTTAACTGAGCACCAGCAGGGCCCACACAGAGGAGATTTTACAAGTGGGAGAATGAGTGAGGGAGCAGTTACACAACCTGGATTTGCATACTGGCCCCAAAGGAAGAGGAAGTGAGAGAGACTGGAAAATAGCTCACAAACACAGAAGCAAACCCAGTATAGCCAGAAGCTAAAAGAAAGCTTTTATTGCACAGTACTGGAATGGAAGGATAATACAGAACCTCAAAGTTGCATGAGGACAATCATATGGAGATTTCATAGTACTAAGAAGAAAAGGCGGGGGTAGCAATGCAGTAGGAGAGCCCAGTGGTAGCCATGTGGGCTCCAGTGAAACACCTGCTGGACTACTCGGACAGCACGTCTAGCAGCAGCTCACTGCACCCTGGGGAATGTACTCGTAATGTTTCTCTGTTCGACAGTACAGCCTGTCAGACACAAGGACACAGTGCCTCCCTGTCCCTCCTTTCTGGGACCCTGGCATGGCTGATGGCTGTTCACTCTGGCCTGGATCAGCTCACTGGGATATTCACTCTGACTGGTGCGTGCCTACAAGGAGCATTCAGGCCTGTGCCTCACTGTCCTCTTCGGACAGACCTAGGTAGAAGCAGGTACACTTGTACATATGTCAGGCTCAGGTGGATGAAAAAGTTACTTTTACATATATGTACATACATGTATATCTAAAATATATACATATAAAAAAATTTTTTTAAGCAACACCACAAAGATTTTCTATTTTGTGTTGAAAAGCTGTGCACTTTGTTAAGTGTATAGTTTTAACCAAAATGCCCCCTGCCAGATGACAAGCCCGTCAGATGTACCGTCACCAAAGAGACACTGGGGAGACACTGAAGTATTCAGAGGCCTCATCAGCACAGTACCCAAATGTCTACCATCAACATTTTCAACTGCTCCTCCTTGCACTGCTAAGAATTTCTTGAACCCTACTTTCATAAAAATATGGTGAGATGATATTAATTTTTAAATCCTTTGTACAAAGCATAATAGGTCACACATTTTTACTTTCTGTATACTTATTATTTTTATGTCCTTTCACGAGGTAGTAATGTCACAAAATGCTTTATTACTGCTGCCATAATGAAGAAAGATATGGAAAATTGGTATTTCATACTGAGTGAAACTGTTGTACTTTGGCTCAAGGGATTTTCTTTTTTTTTTTTCTCTTTAATTAGCTTGGCATTTCCTTAATAACCAGTTTAACTGGTACCATAAAGTAAAAATTCACATTAAAATATTAAATGTCAAATTATATTTTACTAAAAGTTTTTATTTTCCTAGAAATTTGTATTTCTTGTATCGAAACTGAAATTTTAAAATTGTGATATTTCTTGTAGAATCAAACCCAGATATTTTGGTTAGCTTTACTCTGCCATTTAACAAAGAGTGTCACAGTAAGTGAGTGGTACAGTCACTGGCCATCCACACAAATGAGTTTTATGCAACTCCCTGCAAAAACATGCTAGCTGTTTCATAATTTTAACTTTGCATGTCCCTGATTTGAATTCATGTCAAATGTCAGGGGTTAGATCTGGACTTGTATCAAGGGAGGAGAAAAGTGACACCTGGTTCATGCTTCTAACTTGGATTTTGGAATGAGAGGGAACAGCTGGTAAATCAACTAGCTTTTCTTAACGTGGCATCATGAAGGCTTTCTAGAAATGTGGTATGACGTGTGGGTCAGGCTTTTTTCTTTGCTATTTCTATCACAGAATTGCTTTTGTACAGATTTCCATATTCTAGACTGTGTTAATTATTCATTACATAGTTTCTGTGAACAATTCCTGGTATCTCAGTCACTGCTCATTTTGACTTGACGCTTGGGTCACAGGCAGCCTTGATTAAGCTGATGTCACTTAACATCAGCTACTTGGAATAAATGTGATTCTGAACTAGGAATTCACCCTTCATCTTCTGTGATATTTCTTTTAAAACTGTAGGAACAATAAAGGCACTTGTTCTGGAAAGCGAATACTGGGAAATCCTTAAAAGTTAAAGTTTCTAATAGGCAAACAAACAGTCAAGAAAAAGAATGAAGGATTCCTCCTACCACACTGTGTTCAGATCATTATTGTGCTTATAAGTATTTGTCTGGAGCTCAGAATTCTAACCATTAACTTTTGTTGCATATAAATAATATCAGATTCTGAGTGGGTTTTCCCATACAAAATAAGATTTAGGAAAAAAATGTTGGAGTAACAAAAATATCTGACATGACAAATACTAAACAGAGTGTCACAAACTTTTATATGACATGCTGAATTTTGAAACATTTTATTTGATTACTGTGGTAGTTTTTAAGATTTTTGATGTACTTTTTCTTACTTGTAAAATGTTTCTAATGGCTCACTCACTTTGGATATCTTATCACAACCTGTATTTCACTTGTACTACAAATAATGAGGTCACAGAGCTACATGATAAAAGAATGATGTTAAATAAATATGTATGTCACAAATGACAAAAAAAAAGTATTACAGAGCAGTATTCAGGAAGAGAATGATGGCATAGTGTACATGAATGATACTAGGCTTGGTGATGCACAAAGGTAGCAGCAACCCTACTCTTGCTGCACGGAACGATGACTGGAATTGACCCTGATCCAAGATTAGCAGTCAGGCGTGTCATCGGAAACTTTTACATAACCATATGACAGATGTCACAGAGCATACATGGGATGAGTGCACCCTAAGAGTCAGGATAAGCTGCAGTTAAAACTGATGTGCAGCCCTTATGCTTCCTAGGATTAAATGAGATGAGTTGCAGGATGTGCTCAGTCGTTGCAGCACACATTTGAACAGACTCTCTGATCTTTATTCTCCTGTCAAGCAATTTAGCACTGGTGCTCTAACTGTGTGTACTTCAACGGTGGGAAAGCTGTTCTTCAATCCAGATTTTAAGATCTCTTTTTTGATTGATTCACTTTGATTGTTTTTACCACAGAACACCAATGTTTCAGGGAATCAGTCACCTGCAATAAAATATTGCCATCTCCAGGAAGCAGTTATTCTGCACTTGCAAAGCTTCCCATTGCCATTCTAAAAAAACTCAAAAAACCCTGATAGATTTGGGACCATAAAAAAGTAGTTATGTAGATAAGATCCCAGGAATTATGTTCTATATCATAAGAAATGCTTGACGATCTTTTACAAATTAGGATTGTTTTATAATTCATGCAAAATTACGGTATTTTCTAAACCCATCCCAAATATAAGATTTTTGGATGAGATTAGAATTAATATTGACTCAGTTTCAAAATAGAATTTGAAGCTCTCTCTCTCGCTTCTACCCCCTGTAAATGGCAAACTAATCAAGAACTTCAAGATTAAACAGACACTCTTTTGCTTTGGCCAGTGATTTAACCTGCTTTACCACCCAGATTTCTTTGTGTAGAAAACTTTTGTCATTCACAATTGGAAGAAATAAGAAGAGACAGTGTGGTGATATGGCAGCAGAGAGCCGGCTGCTCATAGGAGTACTTTAAAAAACACAGAAGCTATAAATGTGATGTTTAAGATTTGGCTTGGTCTAATACTTCTGCTATTTCATGCCATAACAGTCGCACATTTTTTTTAAATTTAATGTTGAATTTAACAAATGAATTGTGGGTTTTTTAGCTTTGCAAGAAAAGTTAGACTTGATTTACTTAAGCCATTTAAAGAGCTCACAATATAGAGCATTAACTAAAATTTCCAGATGTGTGTTCTGTGTAGACCCTTCCCCACATCTAGTAACAGACATATGTAAGAACAAATGGAAGACTATAAGGAGCCCAATCCCAACACAAAGCGGGAATTCACCATTTTAAATACATGGATGATTTCTCAAGGACTGCATCAACGGAACCACCTACTTGACAAATGAAATCATAATCTTATAACAAGTCCATAAACAAGTTTCTGTGATACACCCTCAGTGCAATAGTTATAATTTCTTCTCTGGAACCAAAATATTTAAATTGCTTTTGCTATTCCTTTTGGTAAAAGAGATGCGATATGGAATACTCAATACAAGAAAGAGCTAAGCTTCCACCAGCACATTCCCAGCTGAATCAGTTGATGCTAACCAAATGGAGGGATAGAAAAATTGGAGCATTGATAACAACTGCAATTTTAATGGCCTAGATAAGGAAGGAGAGGGAATCCCTTATGAAGTCTCTCAGAAAAGGTTTGCGTTAATGAAAAAACCCCCACTTTAGAAGCAGCATCTAGCTTTCCATCCACACAACTCATCGTAAGTCAGGAAACAGATGTCTCTGCAGGAAGCTCCACTGAATGAACAAGTGAACAGCTACAGTCTGTAGCATACTTCTGAATCACTTGCTTGTTTGATAGTGCTCACTTAACTCTTAGACTAATTTAAAGTCCTTGGATGAGAACTTTAATTACAAGAATGACAAAATGTAAACAGAACTTGAGGTACCTACTTAAACTATTTAAGTATAATGTAACATTAGAGAGCACAAAATCATCAAATATCTTTTACTGACAAATCAATTTTCAACTAAGAAAAAAAATTTCTTTAAATCTGTCAACGATGTATTTCATTTGAGATAATAGTATTTCCAAGACTTGCACACCAGACCTGGACACTTGGAGTAAGTCCTGGAGGCTGTCCCACTGACAACTAGTTTTCAAATTGCAAAGATTCAGACACATGTAAACCCTTGGAGAACAATAAGAAAAATGTCTGAAACCCTCACGCCGAGGACAGGTGAATTTCACTGTGTGAAAATCTAAATCTTAAGGAAAGAGAGATACAGAGTTAGGCTAAGGGCTCCCATTCATGCTGTATTACCCTGAGATCTCAACTGTTACAATAAAAGCCATGCAACACACAGATAGATAGGATTATGGGAAACAAACATATATTTCTTAGGCTAAAAGCTTCAGGTTTAGCATGGACTGAAACACCAGAGGTTTTTGAATGCAAGCCAGGCCTCCTGCGTGCCGTTCTCTGGGTCACTGCAGACAGACCCTGTTTCTCCACTACACTCCTCTGACAGTCAATGGTGATGGTTCATAACCAAGCAATACCTCCTACAGATAACAGATCTAAAAGAATCAGCAAGAACATCTGAATTTTCATCACTCTTCTATCAACTATAACAAACTGAGCTGATCCTAAGTTTGTTCAGGACTGAAACTAAACTTACGTTATCATTTGCACTCTTTTCCTCCCCATGTACTACATCAGGAAGCCTCAAATTAGCCTTTTAACCCTCCCATCCCATACATACATATGCTGAGCAGCCTGTAGGTCTCTCATTACCACTACCCCATGCTTACATTTCTCTGTCACACAGCAGGAGACACACTGAGTTGTTGCATAGGTCTCCAGCATTCTTATTTCAGGCAGTCCTGTATATGGCAAATGATGTTTATTAGGCTTGTGGGTTGTATCTAAATATATATCTAAAGCCTAAAATGCCCTTGAGAAACATGAAAGAGAGAGTATCTTCTTGTGAAACTGATATTAAATGAAAATAAGCATGAGTGACCAATTTGAAATCCAAAGTTCTGTTATCTGCTCCAGTAAAGCTGGAATTTCCACAATGGCCTATGAACATAAATCTCATAAGCTGTTATATTCCCAGGCTGTATGGTCTCCCTCTGTGCAGACACTCATGGTGGAGCTGAAACAAAACTGAATCACTTAGGCCTCTTCCTTCTTTACCAAACATATCCACATCCCTCCCTGAGAGTCTTCCCCAACAAGGCTGGGAAAAAGTCAGTTTTGTGGATGTGACATTATACATATAATTCCTCAGTGCTTTGGTGATCAAAGATACATCAAGGTCTGATCTTGCTGGCCCGTCATACTCCCCTTGACTTAATGTTATTGTTACAGCAGCTGCATAAGGGCCTTTGTGCCTACATAGACATTTGTCTTGTGCTGCGGAACCACGCAAAGCTACGTAACCAGCTGAAAGGGGCATCTTTTGGACTTTGCCTTAGAAAACCCCATTATTCAGAGAGAATGTGAGGCTATCAAGAGCTCCTCATTTCACTATAACTTAACTTGGCCTCCCAAAGGAGACAAGTGCCTTACAAGAAAGGTCTCTGTGATCCTGAGGGAGAAAGAAGGATTTCAATGTACTAATTTGAATGCCAAAAACCAGAGAGTTGAATTTGCTTCCTAATCTGTGAACGCAAAAATTATATGAAATGAGATGAACTTGCCTTTGCGTCTTTTATATATTTTAAAGCATTTACCCTTCAGCCTTCAGCTGGATTACTATTCCCAACAGAATGTTGTGAGACTATTCAGATAAAATATTTTAAAGTGTATAACTGGCAATTTTGTATTGTCAGTTATGAAACATTTAGGTTCTACCTTTTATTAACCTCTAGGGCTCTCCTATTGTCCCTAATGACATTATATTGCATCAAAATAAAGCCAAAGCTTTATACTGAGAGCTCTGCTATTTCTTACGACTTGGTCGTGCTAATGTTTAAATTCTGAGTCCTCTTACTGCTGATTAAACCTCCAAAGACTACAGGAGAATTTCTGCTTCACTGCTAGAAAAGAAGAAAACCAGAACAGTTTGTGCCAAAGAGAGCACTTGAAGAATGTACGTAAGGTTACTGCATTAATGAATAAAGCAAAGCATTATCATTTTTAATAGGAATTAAACAGCTAGAGGGAGAAGTAGGGCAATGCTGTGATCAGTGCAAAGAAAAACAATCTAACCATTTTAATTAACTGTATTTTAATAGCTTTAGTTATAATTGAATAATTTAAATACCAAGGGAAATAGTTAAATCTCCTAAAAGCCTTCTTTTTATTTACATTTTAAATACAGTTCATAAAGAAGGGATGACACTGTGAAGGCTTAAAATAAATGGGTGGGGAAAACCTTACTAATTTCTGCAGCTGCTGGACCAACAGGAAATATTTATGGGATCTTAGTCATTGCTCTCTGCAGGAGCTCCAGTCCAAACCCTAATACATTTTCTGCTTTTCTCTCCACTTCCTCAAAATATTACACAGTCCCTGGTGCTGCTGCCCTTGACTGTTATAACCATAAAATGCACAGAAAGATAAATGCGAAGCAAGGATCATCTAATCCAATTTTTTTAAGTAGTTGTCAGTGAAGAGGATCACTGCAGAAAATAAAACTATTGGTCAATGAGGAGTTTCACTTAGATTTAGACAGAATAAAGATATTTAGACAGAATAAACTGACACGCACATTTGTCTTATATATAAAACCCAATACCGGTCATAAGCAGAGCCCTTCCCTACTATGCTTTTCACGTTGCCTGTAAGGATGATCATTAACTTCCATGCTGTTTTTCAGAGTTAATCTGTTGCGAGGCTCATGCTTTACCTCTTCAGGTTTCGCTTACTTGGTTGCATCTACAGTAGCAATTACTGTAATTGCAATTACAGTAGTTCAGGTGAGAGGGGCAGGAGTCCAGCCCTGTCTGTCACTCCGCCAGTCTCTGAGATGTACCCTGCCACCCTGCGCCCGCTGTCCTGCCTGCCGCAGCACCCCAGTGCCAAAAATGCCTCTGCAGGGTAGGCACACAGTGAGAGATCTCTGTGATACCATCTTTTGGCACTCGGCAATTTTTGCGGTTTAAGAGACTTTCTCAGCTAGAGGAAATATTTCTGTGTTTAAATAACACAAAACAGAGTTTTCTTCCAGTAAAATGTCTACACGACTTTTTTAAATGATGTAAACTTTTCACGTCCAAAGTATCCTATGGTGAAGACCCTCTGCCATTGCTGTTTTGACCCTGCTATTACTTGAGGCCAATTACTTCTTCTTTTAGTAGAGATAGCAAAGGATCATTTTTCCAGGCACTTCTGCATGTTGGTTGGGATTTAACAGATCTCTATCATATTCCCCCTCACTGTTTTATTTTCCAAATGGAAGAACCCTGATCTATTTAATCCTTTTTTTGAAAAGTCTTCCAAACCTTTGATGTGTCGTTTCATACACCTCTACCTCTCCAATTCTCCTGAAACCTCTTCAAAACCAGAGAAAATGTAAATGCAGACAGTATTCTGTTCATACATTTTTACCTTCAGCAAAAGAATCTCTGTTTCTAAGATTGCATGTAAAATGCAGAATGTATTATGGATGTACAGCATTCGCAAAGGACAGAGGCAAAACGTGTCAGTAGCACTAATACCTGGATATAATTTAAATATATGTATAAATTGAAATATCTGTTTATTCTTCATGAAAATATATAAATACAAACACAATTTATTAAGGGATAGATCTTACTACTTTTTTAATGACGTATTAATAACAACAACAATATTAACTAAATGAAATTTCAGTCAGAATAAAGTGTTTCTTAATGGAATTATTTGTAAAGTGTTTAAAAATCCTTATCCAAAAGCCAGCCTATAAATTTTAATAGGCTCATATTTCTAATTCTGGCTCAACTGCTCCTGGAAATATAAAGAGAAGGCTATTGAATCTCATTGTTATTGTTTTTTCTGGGTGCCTGAAGTGCATTAGGTGCCTCACAGGCAAGGAAAGAGACTGGAATTGGTCTCAAAATGGTTCCAACCTAAACACACAAATTTGATTAAGAGATTGGAGGGTGGACCCAATGTAAAAACAAGAGATCAGTCTGGTGTGGCTGACATTTTTCATTAGAGGATATTTGGCAATACCGTAATTTCTAAAATTCAGTTCTAGATATTCTCACATCTTTGACTCCTAAAGACATTAAGCCCTCATAATCGAGGTTAACATTTTCCTTTGTTTTAGTTTTCTTCTTATTGTTGGAAAAGTCATGACACATCTCCTTGCTGTAACATACTGCATATTTGAGTAAAACCAGGGAATAGGATTCTTTTGTTGCCATGAATGACAACCTGAAGAATCCCACAACTGGGAACTCTGACAGGATTCCAGAGGATATTTGACTGCCTCAATGTACAGAAGGATGTGAGCATCTAATCTAATTTTCATCTTATGCCTTTTTATTACTGAAATACAAGCTAAAAAAACTGCAGCATACTTCCAAAATTTCAATCCTGGCTTGAATCTCTCACTGCTTTCACTGAAAACTTTACTGGTTTTTATGAAATACATGAAAGTTTAGAAATGCAATGGAGCTTTTGGACATCCTATTGCAACACTGTCTATTGACTCAAACTCATGTAGGGTTAAATTTGTGTATTATTCAACATGGCAAATAATGAAAATTCTGAGCTTGTTATCATAAGTTCCCTGGAATTCACAATTCACAGTAAAAAAAAAAAAATAATTAAAAAATCCCAAACAAACTATTTATAAAGCCATAAAGAATTATAATTTTTACATTTTATTATGGTCTAAGAGAAATTCTATTGCTATTTCTGTTTCATGTTTAACAAAAAAGATTTTAGGTAATGATTCTGGATTCCATTTGGCAACAACGCACTCACACAATTTATTTTTTAATCCTGAATTCATTCAGAATATATTTTTCATGGTATTTCAATTCCAAGTCAGAATTTGTTCCTGAAAGTTATAAAAAGAAGGCTAAGAGTGGAGAATTATGACAATACCATATATGACAGAGAAAAACCCATCTAAGATCAAGTCCTTTCCATAGCTGGAAAGCACTGGGAAGAAAACAGTGTTCAGCTGGTCTCTGGATGGGGAATTGTCACACTTATAAAAGATTATCATTACCACAGTGAGAAGAAGAGAACATGAAAAATGGCAGCATGTTCTGGGAATGAGAAAGGAGAGAAGAGGAAGTCTTGAATTCCTAAGAAGTGTCTAACACTTGTAATAATAGTAGAATAATAATAACAGCCAATGAATAAGTTGGGGCAAGAGAAAGGATAAGACCACTTTATTTTTTAAGTGTTTGCTTATGCATATTAAAATCATTGTGATAGAAAAGCTGTGCAAACCCCAGACACACATAAGAACTGAGCACAAGGCTGTCTCCACACTAGGAGCTTTGGGAAAATACATGTTTATGCTGCTGAGGAATATGGAAATGAGAAATCAGCAGTAATCCTGGGGGCCAAGGTTTTCAAAAGATATTACAACATGTAGCCCATATCTCTCAATGAGATCATGACGTTCTACCAATTTTATTCTACATATAAAGACATAGTCAGAAAGGAAAGCAGGCCATGCAGTCCAGCTAAATAGCTACTGTTGTGTTGTATAACTCAGGGCACAAAAGACGTTTGATGTTTTAATAGTTCTTCTAGACTAAAATTATTCAATCTTCTTCTTTCCTTCCTTCAAGTTTCTTTGGATACCAACCAACAGACTTATTAGGGATCTGACCTAATCCTCAGTGACACATCTGGTAAGTGTGGGTGGCACTCATTAGAATATGCTCTCCAATAAATGATCTGCTGGGGTTCTGACAAAATAAATGCTTATTTTCATTATCAGTCACTTACTCCCTGCCACTTCAAATGCACATCCTCCCAGGTATGGCTTCAATCCAAACTGACATCTGAATTACAGTCAAGCGTGATGCCAGATTTTAGTTGATAACATGAAAGTGCACATGTAAAAGTGGAAGACTGGAAAGCTATATAAAATATAGCAACAGCCTCAGAGATGAGGGCAACCAAAAGAGAAAAGTACAATTAATTACTTAACTACAGAGTTTGCAAGAAACAGACCAGAAGAGAAAAAGGAGTGAGAACAAACAGCAGCAGTTTGGAGAGCCTAGCTAGGAACATTTTAAGAGAGTCCCATCTATCATTGGTAACAAAGAATAGAAATATAGTGGTAAGAGCTAACTGGCTTCATTATCGGATTGTCCAGCAATCTGTTAGCAATATGTACAGCTGATTTCATGCAAAGCCTACATCTGTCTTTCTGAAACTTGTCAGTAACCAGGAAAGTGATGCAAAGAAAGGATTACTGGGGTGTGTGTTTGTAGATCTGTGGTTATAATTAGTAGGGAAAGCTGGACATGCTGAAAATAACCATATGATTCTTTTTGACATGAAATGAAAAGTAATCAAAGAATGTTTGCAGTATGACTCTTTCTCATAAGGGAGAAAAAGATATATATGATCTAAGCTGTATGACAGATGTCAAGAAGAATGATGAGTGGTTTAGGAAGATGCTTTTAATGACATGCTTGCAGCAGTTGGAAACAAACCACCAGATTAATGGCAATTCTTTTTACTGCAGACCATCCCAAGGAAATGGAAGTTCTGCCTTGGAAAATACAGAGAGGAAAAAGATTTACCTTACCACAAGCAAACCAATAACTTTCCTAATATGAGCACAACATTTTCAGAGTCAAAGTTTTCATTTTTATCATCTTCAGTGTTCAGGGTGCAGTGGTACGTATTAAACTGTATCAGTCAAATGTTTTGGACCATGGCATTTTACTTTTCAGTGATAGCCACTGCAATTATGCTTCAAATTCCTCAGTGAGTGGATAGGCAACACTAGACCCTACAGTTTAGAAACCAAGGCATGGAGAGGCTAAAGGACCTGCCAAGGTCATACACCAATTTAGCCCAGTCTCCTGAGTCTCATTCAATGTCCTAATTACAATATCTCTGTTTCCTTTCGTAGTGAAACATGAGCTTTACCCGGTGTGCAGTTGTGTTTGAGGCAAGAAGCCACACAGAGCTGCTTACAACGTAGGCTGAAAACGTGGCAGGGAAGAAAGCAGAGGAGAAGGGGTTTTGTACCCTGTTCCTTCATGACCCAGGGCGCCGTGCTAGGAGGAAATCCTAAGGCATATAAAGTAGCAAAATTAAGTAGGACTATAGGAATCTCTAGAGAACATTCACAACAGGGCAGTAATTGGACCATATGACTGCCAGATAGAGCATGAGAGCTGAGCTCTTCAGGTTTGAACTGTTCTGTTTTCAGTAAGTTAAACTATATACCATGGTAAACAGACTAGATTTCCCAGTCCTTAGTTAACTGCGTTTACCTATATTTTATGACTTGTTCCAGATGCAGTTGCTGTTTTACTTGGTTTCCTTTCCTACTTTATAGTTAAAGCTACAACACAAGCTTAAGCACATAGCCGTGCTTCAGAGACAGGTGACTTCCCAGAAAGATGGGCAGTAACACACAATCCTTGGAGACGGAAACAGTTGTTTAAATGTATTATTGTCTTTAAAAAACCCAGTGAATGATTTCTGTAGACCCTTTTGCATCAGTTTTATTTTCAAGTCTCTCCTCACCTAACATTTCAGGATCTTTGCTTTCCTTCAGAAGCAAAGTTTTCCTTCCTTTCTCCCAACATATATTTTATTTCTTTGTAGGTTCTGGACCATTCAGTACAGATCAATGCCCTGTTATGATGATCTCTGCACAGGCTCCTCTATAAAGAAACAAAAGTAATTGGTAAATAGATCTTGAGAGCTAAAGGACTTGTTTAAGGCAAGTGACCAATGGAAATCAACAGTGGAAGAGCAGGAAATATCTTAATTTTGGTGAGAAGTTACAAATACAGATATTAGAAATATGTGGTCAGTAGCTCTGTATTGTAGATTTGTGATCAAGTCTGGAATGCAGTTTTCTCCTCATATCCTCATTTTCTCTCTTTTTTTTGTGGAAAGAGAACACATAATAACAATGTATTTTTTACAAATATCTTATTTATTGTAATATTTTCTTCTTTTTTTAAAAGAAAAGTCCTACTTTAGCTTGCAGAAAGTAAATAAAAGCTCTATGCTTAAATCTGCATTTTAATAGCAGTCTCTGTACCACAAATGAGTCTCTGATGATAGCTCTGATCTACTGTTACGTACCACTGAAAGTTCATTACTTTAATGTGTAAAACATGGATTAAAATGTGACAGGAAGAAACTACAAAGTAACAAATCAAGTCAAACTGGACTAAATAGTAGAGTAAGCAGCATAAAAATAAATCTTCTGAAAATTAAAACCTACTTTCTTACTTAGCTTTGGGGTTTATTTTAGTGCAGTAAACATTTCTTTTGGGGCAAAATCCATTTCTTAATAAGTTTACATAATGTATATTTGCAATCAGAAAATGATAATACAGAATGACTTTTACTAATTTAGGAATGGAGCACTTCTAATTGGCTATCATTTCAGATGTAAAATTTTCTTGTCCTCAAGCAAAATTTCTCCTTTATAAATTGCAGTAAGTGGAGGATGAGTCCTGTGGTCATAGTGCAAGATGCAAATTACAGAGTTCAAGGTCTTATTCCAAGTTATGTCATACCATTCACAGGTGAAAATAAGTCACAAACTCACATGTTTAAGGACTAATATTAATTACCATTATAAGCTGAAATTTTCTGGACTGGAACATGAAAAATAGATATTGCATATTTTAAATAGGTCTCACAGTACCTGGGAATTACTTAAAGCTACATTTTTATGAGAAAGGTAAATATATCTGGGATATGTTAGTCTTAATGTTTCCACCAGAAGTGAGGAAGTATAAATTACGGTGCGCAAAATATAAAGCATAGGTAGAAATTATTCTGCTTTACTGCATCTTCCATGTTCTAGAAAGATTAATTCACATGCAAAAAGTTTGCAGAAAGGTTTCAGCATGACTAGGAAATGACATGGAAGATAGCCTTCCAAGGAAGTTGAAGAGAGCTGAGATTATTTGTTTGAAAATGAACAGCCCTATGATCATGGTCTATCAAAGGAGTCAACTTGATCAACAGCTGAGCTTTCAATGCAAGCAGTAGTAAACTGGACAGAAAAGTTTTGACAGAAAGATGTTTCAGTCACTAGAGAAATGAAGATTTCTAATGCAGCAAAAGAGCTGGTTTAAAGATGTAGTTTGATGGGGTTTTATGCTGCTGCTGTTGTAATAACAGCAGAGTAGATTTGATGAGCCAGAAGTTCTGTTCCTGCCAATGCTGTAATTTCTCTGCAAATCACCTCAGGTCCTGAAATCAGGCTAACGTTCTGTCGGTTCCTCCTTGAGCAAAACAGTCACCAACATTTGAGAAGTGTTCAGATCCTTCAGTGTTGACTATCATACTGAAGCTTACATATAATCCTGTCCTGCCTCATTAAATCATAAAACAAGTTTGCAATAACTCAGCAATACACAAACTGGTAAGACTATTTATTAGGCACTTTAATTCAGACATATTTTCTCATTCTGAATCATCTACAAACACACAGAAATTCACTAAACTCATTATGGAAGTCTAAATAATTTCCCAAATAGATACTGAATAAGGTTAAGGAGAGTTTGTGGTGTATTATGAAGTTTGCTTTGTCAGTACTTCATCACCTTTATGGACAGATATACTATACAACTTCTAGCACTCATTATTCCACAAAAACCTCAACTTCCCTTCTAATAGTCAAAATTTTACTCTCAAATAGATTTGTAAGGATTTGTCTAATATAAGAATTACTGAAGTCAATAGGAAGACTCCAAAACTTCATGAGACTGAGAATAATACAAGCAAGAGCTTTTATTAATGTTATTTTCCTTTTCTCTTTTTTTAATCACAAATAGAGAGCTATTAACATAAGCTCCATTATGCTAGCTGATATACTGAGGCAAAAACCAGTGATACGCAGTTTTGAGTGCGATTATTATTTGATGGAATTGTTCTACATTGTTTATGTTAAGCTTTCAGTTGAAGCTTGCAGATTTAATTTATGGAAAATGCCTAGAGTCTTTGACAGATGCTATAAAATCAAAATGAAATAATTAACTTGTAATGAGAATAATAGGTCTAAGGACAAAGACATGAAAAGAACAACAAAGTGATTCAAGGTGGGGGAGCAGGGAAAGCAGTGGGCTCCATCTAATTAGAGTTTTCAAAAGATGACTAAGAGTGGACTCATTGCCAAGGCTTTCTAAAGGCAAAGAAAAGGCTTTACAGAGGGAAGTAGACTATGAAGATTCAAATATTTAGTTGGCTAAACATCAAAAAACTTGACCATGCGTGACCACTGGACAAACTATCACAGCCAAAAGAGACTCACTTGATGTGTTCAGGTGAAGGCAGCAAGCATTTCTTGAGCAGACACACTGCTCTAGTACTGGCTAAAGTACACTACTCAACTGACTACACCTGACCACCTAAAGCACAATGCCTGTAACGTACAAAAGGTGAGATTATAAAGCAATACTAGAAGGGAGCTCTCTAATCACCTCCTGTGTAAAACAGGTGTTGTGGGAATCAGACAACTGACAGCCCTTCAGATTAAGGTGCCAATGGATTAGTCTATGAGATGCTCAATTTGTCTGCCTCTTGAAATGTGGGACTGCCCTCCTAACAGGACCTGGGCATTAAATTGCACAACTTTGTAAGGTTTGCTCCCCCACCCCAGAATACAAACAGTCCCATGCTAGTTTGATATCAGCAGTAAACTCAAATAGGAGGTGAACTGCTGATGCAGTCAGCATGGCAGATATTTTAGTTTCTTCACAATAACCGCAAGGCAGAGCTTGAAGACAATGTAGTGGAATTTGTTAAATAATACAGAATGACAGGGAGGCTACCATCACACAGCAATTGTACCCTACGGTTCTTAAGAGGCACGAGGCAGAACCAAATGCCTCCCTGACCCCTGCGGGCACGATTATTTTATAATAACCATGCCCCCACCCTGCAGCTGCTGTTTGCCTTCTAAAATACATTTCATTGTCCTGTGGTGAAGAAAGAAATTGTCATTCTTTACAAATTAAAAACACAAAAGGTGACATGTTAAGCTGGTAATTAACAGCTATAGTAGACCTAACATTTAAAAAGACGAGTCCAGTAAAGCCTCCTGGCCCTCCGACCTCCCTATGTCCTGGTAACACATGAGATTAGTCTTAGTCTGGCCTTCTAAAGCTAGGCCCTGTGGCTTTCTGAGCTACTCTACTTTTTTCAGTAAAAGGCCTCTTTACACCTTATAAAGAAACTTAAAAAAAAAAAAAATTAAAGACCTGTTTTACTGTATCCTTAAAGCATGGGAGCATAAATCTATAGTGAAAGAACGAAAAATAGAGTCATCACAAGCAAGAGAGACAAAATGCTGTCGAGTGCTTCCTGACTTTCATGAGCAGATTCTGTCCTCTGGAAGTGTTACCATTCCCTTACTGTTTTACAAAGTTGAGTAAGAGGATGTTGATATGAACAAGGAGCGGCTAGCAAGTTGCAGGCAATGCAAAGGTTCCAGTTGCAATCAATAGCTTGCATGTGGGCTATGCATGGAAGGAGCCACCTTCTGTACTTCAGTGGTTTGGTAACTTCTGTGGTTTGCATGGCTCCCCTTGACCCTTTTGTCCACTTATTCAAAATGTATGTAAAAAGTATTCCGTAAGACGCTGTTTCCCTTCTGAGCCTGGTGTACAGTCAAAGTGGGCTTCTGGTGTCAAACATTTACCCAGTAAAAGGAAGTGAGGCTATAGCTCCACGATTATGATGTCTGTGCTGTACAGGATAAAGAAAACACACTGAATCCAAGAAAATCTTTCCACAATCATCTAGAAACACAAAATAGCAATGTGAATATAGACATCAAGCAGTAAGAAGAAGGGGAGGGAGAGAGACCTGCTCTTTTGTCACAAAGTAGAAGTCTTGACTCGAGCATTTGAGATCCAGTTCTTACTGTGGTAAAAAAAAACCTGACAGAACAACAGACTTGTGTAAGCAGAGCTGCTTGAGGGTATCCTTACTATTCCTAGCATATGGTGGCCTCCTATTTCTTATAAAATAATTAAGCTCAGAGTTGATATCCATCTGTGGCCCTCCAAAAGTTCTTACTTTCGTAGCTACTGACTTACATGATTGTCCTTTTGGGAAGATCCAGACTCAGCACGGCTGAAGCTGTTCATGCAGGTAGCTTGTACAAACACCACAGCCAAATAATGCCAGAGCACAACAGGAGCTAACAGGACTACTTTGTAATGCTGTTTTTCAAAATACCCTTGATCAAATCATGATAAAGCTTCTCTACTACTACAGTTTGCTACAGGCTATACAACCTCTCTTTGTAGTCTGAGAGCTACTTTTAATTCATCAGATTTAATCTTTCAAATGACTACCAAGTTCTCCCCCTCCTCAGCCTTTTAGTTTCTTAGGTAACTTACAGCCTCTAATGGAACACTGCATAATAGAGCAGCTTTCTCCCTAATCAAGTTTTTGAAAATTTCACCTGACACCTTTTAGACCTAAACAAGAAAGAAGAATAACTTGACAGAAAGAAAGAACACTCAGTTTTATAACACCCTAGCCCAATAATTCATGACAAGTCATGGTCACCAAAGGTAAACTTGTGACTAACTTCCTCAGCTTTTAGGAGGACAATTGCCTGAAAACACTTTACTCCCTAATAAAAGCAAGACCTGAGAAAAAAGCTCTTTTCTTAATACTGCTAACAGGCTAATTCCAACATACACCCTATCTGCCCACATACAGCAGCTTAAAAGGAAAATATGAAAGAACTTTGAGCAAAGTTTGAAGCTAATAAAGGAAGAAAAAAGCAAGGAAAGGAATGTATTTTTCTTTTCAACTCTTGTTTTCCCCTGCTGTCCCTCACAAAGTATCTAACCCCTACGAGGAGCCAAATTGACCCCTCTGAGCACCTCCCCTTTACAGAGTGCTGAGGAACTACTTAATTCTTGACAGCTGGGTCAGCCCAAAGTCTGGAAATCCCTGTGCTTAGGGGATGCAGCTGTGGACTTCCCCCCAGTCAGGGGGAGCATTAACTCTTTCCAGGACTGGCTCCAGCTGAAATCCATGCACAGTATCTGCTGGTGAAGCAAGATTGCACTGTGCACATGATGAAATGCTGGAGTTCTCTGCAAATACCCTGTTAGGGAAGTATTTCTTCAATCTGTGTCACTGGAAATCTTCCTCAAAAAAGGTGTCTCACATTTTTTCTCCTGCAAAGTAAACATTTTCTGAGAGATTGGTTTATGCTATTTTGCACTCAGATGATATTTAGTTGAAATCCAGCCATGCTGTTAATAAATTAGTTAAATATGTAATACTGAAGTCTCTGTACTACTCACATTTGGAGAAGAAACTATTTAAATCCATAAAACTCAGAGCAGGTAATGACAAAGTTATATTGAATCAAATTACCAACCTAGGGGCTAAATTTACCTAGATCCATTGCTCCATTAAACTTTCTACCTGTGTGGGGTTACATGTCAATTAAGCAGTCCAGCCTATTTAATATTATGAAAAACAAAATCAGATTGCAAAGCCATCAGCTGAGGTGAAGTGTATGAAGCAGAGCTCTCTCATTTACTCATTTGGTCATAGCACAAGTGCAGCAGGAGGAATGTCTCTCACTCCTCACATCTTTCTATGTGCCTAGGCTGGCTCCAACCCTGCCAAGAACATTTTTCCACTGGGCATTGCATACCATATATCCTTTCCACGTGCTGGTCCAGGGGAACCTCTGTATATGTTCATTCTCATGGGCTCTCCAGACCATTAGGAGGCTGCATAACTAGCCAGAGGAGCACAGATATGGAGGTCGTTACCCATTATACTCATCATTAACTGTGCTGCAGGAATCCTGTTGGGCACTTGGCCCTCTCCTCCCACTGGCACAGCTACAGAACTGCTCTCAGCTATGAGCAAGAAGCTGTAATTGAGATATGGCCACTTCCTGCACCCAGGCAAAACTGTGCCTGTGTGCAGTGATGTACGAGACTGGTATATAAAGGTATAAGTATGCAAGGGATATTTTTTAGAGATACATATATAATGTATAATCAAAATATAGTGTATGACAATCTGCACCTATTAATCAAATTATAGATATTTTAACTGCCTCCATAGCCAACAACAATTGCAAGCTACACTGTCTAAGTATCCCTTCAATACCACATATGCTGGACATGAAGTTCATGAAAATGGCTTAACAGGATATCAAATCCTGTTTCTCTGGACTACTAGCACCCATTTCATATGGCCCTTTCCATAAAGATATCAGCTTCTGATAGTGTTCATTAGACATCTAATCAGTTTCATACCATCTACAAGGCTATTCCACTAACAGACAGCAGAAACCTTGCTATGCAATATCTGCTTTAGAGCTAGGAAACCTGCTGCTGGTTCATTAGTGGTTTCTTTCCGTTGATTAATACTGGTAACTTGGTTCAGAACAAATCAGAACAGCCAAACTGTCTTACACTGTTCTAAAATATATCAAAGGTTAGCCCTTTCCTAGAGGGCCTCCAGTTAAGATGGTGTGTAAGCTCGTGAAAAGAAATGCTCTTATGACTGCTATCCTCACCACGAGACAAACCAGAAAGTATGAAGCTTTTATTCAGATATCTATTACCCAACAGTCATCTGCTTTCATGATGATGGAGAAAATGAAAGAGATCTGTGGAAAGCAATTCAACAGCCTGCACTGGAAAATTGTTGTCTGATATTGTGCATCCAACCTTAAGTTGCAGATTTATTCTTCAGGTGGACTGTGTTTTACCTCAATCTCCTTCTCTTGGGAGGGGGTAAAAATGGAATTGGATTTATATCCCTATGTTTTCTGAACCAGACCCTGCCTAATAATATAGGAGTCTACGTACAGAATGACATTAAAGGCTGTGAGTATTTGATGTTAATCAATGGATGGCTGTCTCTGTGGGAGTTTGCTCATTTCTGCCTTAAGAGAGCTAAATTGCTACATCTAGCTATGCTGGGCAGTATTGAAACAAGCAGTCAATACTTTTTTTTCCAGAATCAATATATAAAAAAGTAACTCAATGGAAGTGACCTGAGAAATGTGCTAGGAGGAAGAAAGCGAGAAGCAGTCCACCTCCCGCACTATACCCCAGGCTGGTTAACCAGACAAAAACATACATACACCTCTAAGAGGATACAGTATTTCAAACAGATCTTGCCTGACCCGAATTGTCTATGTAAACTCCTCAACAGTAACACTGAAAATTAAAGGCAGAGAAGACAAATATTCCCGCTTCCATTGACACCTGATACAGAAAAGCAGCTAATCATTTGCTTGAGTCTACCCCGATTCAGCCAAGCTGTTAAGTGCTCGAAAGTCAATCGGATATAAGCATGTGTTAACTGTGATGCTGAAAGGGGCAGTTTGCAGCTCAGGATGTGGAAGATGTGACATGAAGCACTGCTTTCTGCACTGGCCTTTGCCCAATGCCAAATCCAGCATTCATGGGGAGCAGCTGGATTCCTCTCCATCCTTAAACTGAGAGAATGTTAAAGATGTCACGAGTTGTACCTGCTGAGAGCTGCTGGGCCCAGGGAATCTTCCTGATCTGTCTCCAAAGGACTACAATCTCTCCATAGGACTGAGAGGGAACAGATGAAAGTCTCTAAGAAATACCAATAGCCACGTTTCTGACCCAAGGTGGAAGAATGCCTTGCTGAGTCTTCTTACTGCTGCTGACCCTCACCATTAATCCAACATTTGGGGAACAGAGGAAGGCACCCACCACCGTTTTTTGGAAGAATAAATGACAGCCTTCCTAATGTACCATGGTTCATTTCCATGAATGTACTTCAGATGGGAAGTGCAAGTGAGGGCTGCAGAATGTGACAGACTGAATGCCAAAAGACAGGGATAACGTGCAGTGACATGGTAACACTGCAAGCATGCAGTAAGGATGCGTGTGTCTGTGTGCCTGTGCCTGTGTGTTTATGTGTAGGAGGAGAGCTGCTCCTGTGCCTCGGTCCCAACATCTGTTTTATTAGTGGGTAATATGTGCTCTTTAGAAAAACAATTTTGTTGTGTGATTTGCAAAACATGAGTCCCAGGAGTGTTTTAGTGCACGAGTAGAGATACTCCATTCTGATTTCCCGATCAAAAGTAAATACTAGTGGCAAAAAATTAAATATTATATTTCAGAAGTAATATTTTCTTCTTATACAAGCCTAACAGCTAATTCATTTCTCATGGTCTCAAAAGAGGCAATTAAAGTTGCTGTATCATAGGATCCTGCAAATTAGGATGGAAAGGGAGGGTTGTCATGATATGCTTTTACAATCGCATCCACTATCTGTTGGTAAAAACTCTCTTCCTATAAACCAGGAGGCAAGACCAAAGTGTGCTGTGAGAGGCAGCATCCTGGAAATGAAGAGCACCTCAGTCCTTCTGTCAGCCTGTATTGTTGTGATATGTGTCAGAGATCTTTACTGACAGCTAGAATTTGGGGTCAGATTTGCACTTAAACTGATTTTGCCTTTTTTTTTTTCTGTAGTTCTCTTTCTAATATAGTAGAAAATAATTTGCTGGAATAGTTTTTATTCCTTAAGCTTATCTATTACGAAAAGTGTGAGTGCATGGAGCAAATGCATTTGAGTTATTGCTGTTTCTCTGAAAGTGGTGAATCTCTATTGAACAGTATATACAAGCAAGCCTTCACCCAAACCAGCAATTCAAAAATAAGCTTAGTACTCTCAGGAAGAGAAATATGCCTCCTCAAAACCTTCAAGGACTATTTTGGGTGCTAATACTCTCAGGCAGCATGTCCTAGGAGAAAAGCATTCTCTGGGCATAAACCATTACATTTCTGACAAGAAGCAGCAACAAAAAGAGCCTCCAAAGCTGCCCGTGGCAGCTGAAAAGAAGTGAGTGTTATTGGATATGACAGGAGGTGATGGGGAGCTGGTTGCTAACCAGGTGTATATATGCTGGAAATAGATGATTAAAAACACTGTGAGCCTTAACTAGTGGATCAAAGGAATAGCTACTTTTTTTTCAGCATCTTTTTGAATAGAGGGGACACAGTTTTTCCAATGCGACAAAAGTAAATCTAAATTTATTTTTATCTCTGGCTCCAGATCATTACTTGTATAGACAACCCCAGTTTGATGGGGCTATTATGAAAAATCTAGCTCAGCTGTTGTTCTTTATGCTCTTCTGTAGAATCTGCTTATCAGTCATCTGGGATACAGGTTGAAATCAACCAGAATAAATCATGCTCCAGCTGAAGTGAGCAATCTACCAGTTTAGGAGAACTTTTTTGAAAAGGTCATCTTCATATGTGGTATTTTCCCCTGGTCTTTGTTACAAGGGTTTTAGGCAGCTTTTTCAATTCAGCATCAGCATTTAAAAAATTGGCTTAAGTTTAGAATTGTACTTAAATATCTAAGTAAAGTATACGTTTGAGAGGTGGTTTTGAGCCATCTATTGAGTTGTTGGACTACATAAAAGTCTATAGTAATAATCAATTATCAAAACATCTCTAGGGTTTTTGCTAATATTTTAGAAATAATTTAAAAGATTAAATTTAATATAAAGTTAGAGATATGTGACAGACATGATCAACAAGGTTGCAGTGAACATTTAGCAAAATAAGCTCTTTTTTATGCCTTGTTCGCCTATATACAGACAAACTCAAACTAAAAATATCTCATGTTTTCTGAAGCAAAGTTAAATCTCTTTCCCAGATACTTATGTTAATTCTGCAGCTGTGTGTTCAAAGTTTTATATAATGCATATCATATTTTGAAAAGGAGAAGCATTTACACCAAAAACATAGCTCACAAATTAAAAATTTACTATAGAAATATATCTTCACTAACTTCACAACTGTTTTCCAGTTCACAGTAATTAAATCCCTTTTCCACTTCACATTAGCTTCTATCTGACCCTTGCTCTCATAGATAATGGCGATGGGGACACAAACAGTGTCTACTTTTGATTATTTAGATGCTTTTAAGGATCTAAAATTTGAACCATAAATTACCCATTCAATATATACGCACTTCTAAATGAGAATTCAGAGCATCTGAATTATATATTTAAATAGGAAACAGTAAGTTGTCCCAAAAGTTTCAAATATAATTTAAAAAGCTAAGCAAAATTTTCTCTTCATAGCCAAGCTTGCATATAACTATTTGATTCAGAGAAAAAGTTTTAATACCTTGTAATAAACGAAGTTTTGTTTTCTTTGCCTCGGAAAGAATCTCTTAAGTAATAAATAAAAAATATGCGTAAATAAATACAGCCATAACTCAAAAGCTGTGATGACATAAGGGTGATTTGTGAAGATTTGGGGAAAAATTAGGGAAAATGAGTGTGTAAGAGGACATATAGCCTAGGTTTGTACCAATTTGATACATACCTCTCTAAATTCAGAGTTGCAGTGACAAACAAAGCTACCTGGGTTCAGTTTCATTCCCAGAATATGAAAATGAGAAGTCAGTATTTGACACAAAGTGACATTTCCACTGCTGATCCCTTGTGACACCTTAACTGGACCACATGTGGTCATTATTCCAGTGTCTAGAAATAAGATCAATAACGCTTCTTTCATGCTTCTAGAGACCTCTACAAGAATCAATTTAAAAAAAAATAATCCACAGCTAACTGAGAAATACATCTTTTTCATATGCCTCAGGGCATATAATTGATAATACTTACCCCAAATGGCACTTATTGCAGAAAAATGTAACCAGCTGCACAGCAATGAAAAATCATGATAGGACTTTTTTTACATACCAGTGCAGCCAGAAACATAACCTGGAAGGTCCCATTGGCCATTAAAAACTGTTCTGACTGTAGTGAGGTCATGTTAGGTCAGCAGAGATGCATATATTACTGACATTTGTATTGTAAGTAGACATTAGCTTGAAATCAGATGGCTCTAACCCACTGGAGATTGAAAAATGTGTCTACGCTTTGTACAGCCGGAACGGAGAACGCAAGGGTGTGACACACAAGGCTGCAGCTCCCCTTCCAAGAGGTACCGATAGCAACTGGGGCAGAAACCAAAAAATACTAAAAGCAGCATCAACATGGAGCCACAAAGAGTCTGTCATCCTGCTTCTGGAAAGGCTTTGGGAAAGACAAGTAAAACCACACACTACACTTAATGACATTTTCCTTCTTTGACTGCACATCTCACAGTCACTCTCAGAAATTCTGATCCAGTAATTTCCCTGAATTCAAAAAGATATCCTGGCACCACTAGGAAGGATTCAACTAACTGGAGTGCAAATACACTCAGCTGAGAAAATTTTCATACAAAATCATTACATAGTCATAATATCATTAAATGAGATTAACTAATAGTTAATAGAGTTAAATTAATCATGGTTAATTGATTAAAGTATATGCACACATTTTTGCAGAATAGCACCTTCATCTGAAAAGGAACTTGGTCTATGTACAAGGAATAGGGAAATTAAAGCAGAGAAATGTTTTGAAGGAAGCTGGTAAAACCTGAGAAGTAAATGCAACTAAATTTGTGGATTTTAATGTTTCAAAAAGGGAACAAAGTACCATGTGAATCCAAGAGGATGTTCCCAGTCTACAGCTGAGAATGGTATTATTTTGGGACCAGCTAGTGTAAACACAGCTTATTACTCAAGTTATGTCTCATTTTGTTTGCAGTGCATCTGTTATCAGACTGAGAGTAGCTACTCCTTGAGCATTTAATAATAGCTAGAAACTTTCAAAAAATCAAAAGCAATATGGGTATAGTAATATATTGATTTTAGTTTTATAGTGCCCCAATTGGTTTCATTTTCTTGAAAAAGGAAACATAGATTTAATATCCTAATTCAGCTAAAAATAAAAGCAACCATTTAATTAATTAAAGTTCATGTCACTCAATTAAATTACGAGTTTAGAAACCAGCAGACCATTTTTATAGTTTTATAAAGCTATCAGAAATACTTGCTGCAGGCTGAAATTTTTGCAATTCGTAGCTTAATTTTTTTTGCTTTTTTTTTAGTTGTTTGGTGGGTTTTTTTGGCAACTAAGGAATCCATTTTGGTGTTAGGAATAAAAGAAATACGCCCGTCCACCCCAACTTCTAAATTGTCATCTTCTGAAAAGAGAAAGTCATGGAACTGGCTTAGAAATACTAAGAGTACACCAGTGCTGTAGAGTCCACAGAAGGTTTAATTTATTCATATGTCCAAGAGATAGATCTCATTTTGCACTCAGACCAGTGACCCTTCCCATGTTTCAGTTATAGTATTTACCTATTCCAGTTTCCCCTTTTTGGGTAGAAAACATGTCGTCTGTAGAAAACAGTAGTGGAAAGGACTTTGGGAAAAAGAGCTATACTTAAGTAATACCTGACAAACACATCTAAATTATAAGCCATCAATTTTCTTCTTTGATTCAAAGTCGTTAGCACACGTAAGAAGTCTGTGTTGTGGACATAACTTACTGCAGGCTGCTCACAGTAGTGGTTTGGCTCACAGCAGCAGCACAGTTTCCAAGTCAGTGCTGCGTTGTTTCTGTTCTCAGAGTATTTTGGTGTTCGTAAGTTAGAGTCCAATTGGAGAAAGATAATTTGAAAGATCTGTCACAAGTGCACATCAAATGTGCACCAACACCTATGCGGAATACATGGATTTGAACCAATTCATCCTTCGTCCAGTTTCAGACTTCCTGGATAGTCGGGATGTTCCCTCTAGGGGACCAGACTAACTTTAGTCTAGAGGAAAACACCCCAGTGAGTCAGAGTAGGCATAAAGGCTTTAGTACCAACCGTTTAGATCTACTGCCAAACTCCTATTGTGCCTAATTACCTGCTAATAGTTACATCTTAAAACTCTTTTGTTTTTATTTAGGGCCATTACCTCTCATTCTAGATAGTAAAACAAATTATTTTCTGAGTAACAAATTCCTTTTGTCTTTTAAAATAACGTTTATACCAGAACACTGTCTTCACTCAGTCTTCTACGGACTAACCTTTCAGTCTTTCAAGACTTTTCTCCTGGCTTTCATGTGGAGCTGCTCTAAATACTCCACCTCTTTCCAGAGGTGTGGTGCCAGCCTTTATTGGCACAGTGTGAAATGCAAGGCTTCCTTCATGTATTTTACAGAAGATGCTTCTTTTACACTTTCCAATACAACATCTTCATTTTTCCAGTGAAGGAAATGGACATAATGGTAATTCTTATTCACTTAAGGTCTATTAAAAGGCGTGGATCCTTTTGTACAAAATTGCCACACAAGAAGTTGTTCTCTGGTGTATGTCTGTGAAGCTGATTATTGCCGTCTTAGCACAGAGCCTCACATTGAGTGCGTATGTAATTCACCAGCAGAGCTCTGTGAAATCTGGATTTTCTATTTTATGAGGAATTTTGCTTAGAGTTCCTACAATAATTTATGTTTGCTTCATTTCATTGGAAATATTGTTATATACAGTCTTTAGAAATAGAAGCAAAATAATTGTGTTGATAAACTCAATAAATTTCATTCTCATTCTCACTTGATGAAATTATGTATCTTAACCTATACATAAATGATTGAAATACTCATTTCAAACTGAAATATGCTTTTTTAAAAGTCTAAATGAAATACTTTTAGTAGTGTAGTTGAAAGAAAAGGCATCAAAAGGGATGTGCTTCAGCAAAATGTTTAAATGAGCTGATATTTTTGTACACAAAAATGCATTATGTCAGAAAATTTTTGACCAGCTACTCTCTGTGTGATATCATGGATAATTTTGTTCTGGATATTTTTTTTAGAAAATATTATGCATTAAGAAAAACCTCAAAGGTTGGTAACCAAGAGGGACAGGCTCTGTAAAATGTGGAGGATAGTATTTCCAACTGAGATAAGTCTGTGTTTCACATAAACACATCAGAAAGTTTAGAGACAGTACAAGCTGGCAAGTTATTAAATAATGTGATAATACACTACAAATCATCAGCAAATGAAAAATGGAGAAATGTCACTGAAACAGTTCTTCACTGCAGACTGTTTTGAAGAAACTTTCTTTTTTGACAAAGTTAATATCTTAGAACACACAGATATTTCAGTGTTATTAAATAATGTGAATAAAATTATAATAAAAATGCATGTAATTGTTGAAAAATTAAACTTTTTTCCCCTCTAAAACCCTTGCTCTGCATTTAATTTTCTTAAAACACACTGAGGATGCATATTTTCATTCTGATTAGTAATAGTTTAAAAATCTCAATAAATTCCGTAACAGGGCCTGAATATTTCTCCATGACCTGCAAGTGCTCTCCATATGAAAGAGAAAGGTGGTAGCACCTAAATGGTCTCTGGATGCTATTCTGCTCCAACAGTAGCTAGTTCCAAGGTAAGAATTTCTGAATCTTGTTGTTAAGGAACTTCTGATCTGAGGTTTTAAGATTAACCTATCTCTGTTAATCATGCTTTAGGGTTCTGTGAAGTAATAGAGTATTAAAAAATTGTAAGCAGAATTCATTTATCTCGTGTCCTCAAAGCATGACACAAATATCAATGATTTAACTACTTTAAACAACTACTTAAGCAGCCTTCTGTTTCATACATGAATAAAAGTAAAACAGGATGACTTCCTCTTTTTTGCAATAACTACTCTTTGACAATTTAACTTACTCCTTTTGAAAATAACGATTAAAATGATACATGTTAATTAATGTGTGCGTACAATTGGCACAGAGTTAGCGAGTACCATCCATAGGTGCTGGGCGTTGCAGTGGAGCAGAGGGCAGGTGTTCACACACCCTGCTCTGCAGCGGAAGCGGGAACCCAGACCACGCAGGACAGGATGAAACAGAACTGAATTACTTTCCACGCATTTCTCTTTCCACTCTCAGTCATACACAGTGACTGAAAACCTAGAACGACCTTCTCTCCTTTTTAACTCTCTATCCACTTCCCATTTTTTCTTACACTTTCTCAAAAACCGAACTGAACCCGAGCCCATGGATTTCACCTGGGATTTGCTTGCCCTAACCTGTGTGCTGCTTGCTGGCTATGTATCTTCTTTTGCATATTTTACAAGTGAGAGCTGTCTCTCTCTGCTTCTCTTGATGCAGTGCCTAGCTCCATCAGGTCCCACTGTCTATCAGCAATTGTGATAACCTTATAACCAAGTTGTAGCTCCAGTACAATTTTTTGAAGGCAAAGCTGCTGCTCTGTGTTAAGAGATGAAATAGAGCAAAGTGCTACCACTTTGGTATTCACTTTTTTATTTTCTTTAGCCAGCTTACTATGCGTGGACTATGGGTCTGCTTCTCAGCTGTGCTAATACTGCCTTGATAGCATGAATGCTCTAAAAGTAGAGCCAGAACATTCCCTCAAAATCCTCCTTCTGTGGTGAGCCCTTATCCTGCAGCCTCTGCATAGCATCAAAAAGGCTAAGGGGTTTTACAGAGGCAGAAATCAGAGTTTTAAATAGGGCAAAACTGGGGACTTGAGCAGTTTCAACCTGTGGACTATACATTATTTCAGGGAATCTGATGAAGGTATGCAAAGAAGATATGCATTTTGTCAAACTTCAATCCTCAGCACACCGGTCATACTTCCACTGGGAGACTTCTGCAAACTTCCAGTTTGCAGAAAACTTTACAATATTGGTGCTTGCTTCCATATTTGGTCAGGGACGACAGAAAGTAAATTCACAGACAGAAATCACAAGACCCCACCTATGCCAAGATATAGGTGTTTTAAAGTCCTGGCTATTCTCCTCCCACTCTGATAACTGTGTTAGTTGAGATTTGGGGAATGGTATGAATAAAAAATCTGGATTCTACTAGTGTGTTCTACTGAATGAAAAAAACCCATCTGCAAAAACATGTGATTAAAAGTCTCTTCTTAGAAATATAAATTTGAAATGTGATTACACATTTGTATTTTTTCACTGACAGTTGAATGTGGCAGGTTATGGGATATATATTATTTTCCTCTTCCAGATCCCCTCTTCCCAATAAGTAGAAGAGGTCATCCACCTTTACTGGTAGCATCTGATCTACAGCAATTCACTGTCCTTCAGCAGCATGAAAAGCCTCTAATAAGTTGCTAACATGGACCCCAGCTGGAAAATGCTGTGTACAGCAGTGAACATGGTACCTGTTCAGAATGAAAATGTACTGCTATATTTGCTTAAACCTATAGGCAGAAAATCACCACTCCTTACAAGTTAGTCAATTTGGACTTGATCTTTAGAAAACTGGGGTTCTGAGAATTTGCAGTTCTTGGAAGGTGGCAGTGTTTGCAAGAAGATGACTAAAATGACCAAAGGTTTGCACGCAACAGTACCTTCCCCCCACCATATCATTCTTTTGAATAATTTGTGGAAAGAAAAAATATACACCTCAATATAGCACCCTGCTTATCTGACAAAGAAACGAGCAGAAGATATAAAGCGTGCAAACATTTTTTGTGTATAATTTTAGCACAACATTTGTTGGCAGTCTCCCACAAAGATCTCTTCTCAGGCAGAAATTAGTCACCAGGAAATCACAGACATGATTGTTTACCAGACAGGACAGGACCCAAGACATACCCTCTATAAATGCAGTGTATGACAACACTGTTGCCTGAAATGTCTTCATAAATGCATTTAGCAGATCTATCAGATGTGATACTTGACACACTAATTCCTCAAGGCATTGTACAGAAGAATTAATCAGCTGTATGCAGAAAGATGCAGATAGCAACTATGAAAAGAAGGCACACACATGCAATTCTTATATTTTATGGCTTTTAGCAACTCCAATGAATGCAGCCAGATAACAAAAGTTACCTCAATAAATGCACCCAGGAAACCAGGGAAGGTAAGTGAAGGAGACACTACAGCAGCCAAGACAGAACAGCCTGCAGTCAGAAGATGAGGATTTGCACTAATATAGCTGATAAAGTGGAAAAAAGCTAAAACCAAAACCAGTCCAAAAGACATCAGCTGTGATTAGACCACAGCCATGCAGGTGAGAAAGCAAAGGAGAAAGGGCACAAAGACACAATCTGTGACTCGTTCAGGCATTAGGCAGGGCTGTGGAGAGCTGGGGGCAGGCCACAGCCAACCTTCTGGCCCCAGGCAGGTGGAAGTTTTTGAGGAACTGATGAAACACAGAGGAGAAAGCCAGCTGTCCGTACCGTGTACTAGGACTACTCCATAAAAATGCTGAAATCTATCTGTGAAAGTAGAGTGTAAATTCTGCTAAGGACTACTAAGACATCTTGGCCAAGAAGAAACCAGAGTACATTTCCATGTGGAGACCAAATATCTGTACAAAATGTTTTCTTTTCTGCGAAGGAGAGAAAGAAAGAGATGTGACAGGGTTACCTGTGCTTTCAAGGCCCTCCTTATCCATGTTAGCTGTACCCTGACCGTTCTCCTGAATGGTGCTCCCTTGACCAGTCACTCTCAGAGCAGATCTTTGGACTGTGTCTCTGGCTCTTAAGGTCTTCTGTGTTCCTACCTATAAAGCTTTTTTCCTCTGGGAAACTGTCAATACATTAGTAAAAAAATTTTTTTAAAAGCTGCCCTCTAAACAAAGCCTTATTTATTCATTCATTCAAAGTACATACAGCAAAATAATAAAACAACATGCAGGACTATAAATATTTTTTGCTTTACCAAATGCTTAATCTTTCAAGCATTATTACCCTCTTTTCATTACAGCCACTCCCATCTTTGGCTAGGAGAAACATATGTATATTATGTGAGACCATGAAGCCCTATTAGCATTCACAGATATTTTCAGCTCAGTGCTGGGAAACTACTCAGCCCCCTTTCTCCCTTTTCATCACCAGGGCAGGGCTGGGAATTGTAAAATTTTTCTCAAACTTTGGAACCAGGCTAGCAGTACTCCACCCCATTATAATAGCTTTCCCATCATTTCCCTTGGAACATCAGGTGTTTTCTAGACTGTCTTTGCTATTACTGTATGTGAGAGAGATTTTCCCAATAGTCTATTGCTTTTAACTCTTTACAGGGAGGGAAATGTTAGAAAGGTAAGCTGAGGTACAGGAGAGGGAGAGGGAGAGGGAGAAAGGTTTTTTTGTTCTTTAATCTCTTCATGCTTACATTTTCCATTACTTCCATGAATCAGTCAGAGGAACCTGCCATGCAGTGTACAAGTAGGGATACAAATGAAAATTTGTTTGACTTAAGAACAACACAGACAAATGCCTGACAGGGAAGTTCTTGTTCTCTTTTTATTTTCTTTTTTCTTCTTTTTAAATAGTGATCCATAAATTTATGTTTTTCTTTAGAACACATAACCTAAACCTAAGAAAGAATGGTACATCACATATTTTAAATAACTACTATAATAATGAATTTTGTGGGTTCTCCAAGGTTGAGAGCAAATTAACCAATCAACCTCCACTTTAATCAACTCTTAGGTGATTAGGGCAAGTGATTTGCAAGGCAGCATGAACAACACATATCAGCTTGCTGAGTTTCTGCTGACTCAAGAAGCCTCCTGTGTTTGCATAATAGATCTAATAAAGATTGAGAACTACAGCTGTGGAAGGCTGCCTGATATGAGATATCCTGTGAAGGATGTCATGATGATAATCTTTCTACTGCTGCCATACAAATAAGTCAAGTTGTAGATATGTTTTGTTTGCACATACTCCCAATTACTGGCTAGTACCTCACAGAGTGCAGCTTTTCAGAACTGTAATAAAAATCCTAGGCTGCTTAATTTAAATACCTAATATGACTAATCAAGCAATTATGTTCAATGTCATTGTGCTTCTTCCTCAGATAAAGCTCTCCTGACCATCTTAAATGTCTTCCTGAGAAAAAAACCCACTCCTGAATGTGTAGAATTCCTCGGGATCCAGTCCTTACCTGGAAACACAGAGATGAAAGAAACTTGGTGATTCTGTAACCCGTAAGTGGTTTAAATATGTTACACATATTTTCCTGGAAACTTAAGTGCCAGTAAATCCCATGTTCTCTCCAAAGGCAAGATGGGGTGTGGGGGAGAACGACGTCTTTGAATCCTGACAGTATAAAAGTGTTAAGTCTAGGATGCAGTCTAAGTTGTCCAGAAGCCTACTATGCTGAACACCTGCAGACTCTGATGTTTCCCCAAGAAACATCAGTTGTTCAGTATTCCTGAGGATTTATCCAAATAATATTAATATTACTACCAACAGCAATTTTTTGGGCACTTTCGTTGGTGAGATCATGTGCAGATAAATCAAATAAATATACAGCTGAATCCAGGTATTTAAAATAACAGAAACTACTTGTGTCAATGTAGTGCCTCAGGTACACCTCCTCAGTTCCTCGTGCCTGCAGGGACAGTTGCGTGCTGCAGTGTAAGAAACACAACCGGCTCTTTTGCTAAAGCCATCTTTTCTCTCCTGCCAAATTACACCTCCTGCCCCACTGAATCTCAGAAGGATTCTGGTGTCTCGTTTTGCGACATATTCTCACAGTCATAATCTCATATAATTCAACAATTAAGTGCTGGACAGTCAGATCTCTGTTCCACTTGAGGATATGGGAATCTCAGCTGTTTTCACAGGCTCCTGTCACTCTGGGGCTCAGTGCGAACAGCCTGGCAATGTGAGATCGTCATGGGGCAGTGTTTGTCTGCATTTTCAGACAGCTTCAGCAGAGGGAATTGCTGTACCTTCTGAAGCTAGACAAGAAACCTGCAGGCTCAAAGCTGACTAAATCTTTAAGAAGAAATTGCATTGGGCACTCCGAGATGGATTTAATAGTCACTCTTTCCCACAGCTGACACGGGAGTTCTGGAAATTACTGCTGCTTAATGCCCACCCAAACTTTGCATGTGTTGTGCAGCCAATACTTTTGACAAAACTGACTTTAGTATCTTGTCAGTAACTTGCAGCCTCTAAAGCAGACATGATATATGACCCAGTTCAGCACTCACAGATATCAATGAAGGCTCCAAATGTTAGAAAGTTAATGAAGGGCTGATACACATATATTAAGCCAATAAATGGTTTTTACTCTGTGTTCAAATACCCAAATGTTAAAAAAAGTAAATTGAGGTTCAGAAAGGTATAATGCTTTAAGAACCAAAACTGAAGATTGGCTGTGCAATATTGCAAGAACAGCAATGCTTCTTCCTCAGGAACTTAAAATCTAAAGCTAAGTGCTAGTATATGAAACAATAATTATATTAACAAATATTATAATAATTATTTTCATATTGTAATCTTTCACCTCAGGTCTTATTTTTACTAATTTAAAACTTTAAAAATGTGCAAAACTCATGAGTGCTGCAGCATGCAATGTATATCAGCACAATATTACTGTGAATATACAATACTGCACCTAATCCCAGTTACATGTGACATATAAAAAAGCACCTTCAAATATGGATGTCGACTGCATTTTTTCCTCTTTCAGTTCCCTTATACAAAAAAAAAGCATATAAAATATTTTATTTAGAAAAGAACAAAGTACAGAAGACATATAAAAAAACCAAGTACATAATAACATTTTCCTCATATGATTCCATGTATTGTTATTCCAGATACCATTAACAGGTTTTCATCTAATATAAAGACCCTAAAACTGTACATCTCCATGAATATGGTAAAATATGTTTTATTTTATAAAATTATAAAATTATAAAATTTTTCTTAATGTACTCAGAATTCTCAAGTATATTTAGTGTTTCAGTGTACCGAGTTCTTAAAGATAGTATAAAAATTCTGCAAAATAAATCTATTAGAAATTTAAAGGATCTACTTCTGAATGACCTTCAGCTGACAAGATAGAAACCCACTACGATAGTTTAGAATAACCTTCATTTTGTAAAATAATATCCATTTTATAACAAATTCAACTACCTTATTATGGCCTTCCCAGATATGTTTACAGGTAGGATAGTGGAGTCTGAGGAATGTATTACAACTGTGCAATCCACGCGCAACATGGGAACACACACACAAAACACTGATTTTCAAATCTGGTGGTGTGAAATCTTCCTGAGTGGAATAGTAAGTAGTAATAATGAATATTACTCCATAAAAAAATTAAAATACAAGCAACTCTATAAAACTATCCACTGAAAAACATCTGCCTCTTCACATAAGAAACTAAAGGAAGACATTCCTTAAAAAGTCACTTAAAAAAAAAAAAGTATTTATTTACAGATTTACATGTATTTATGTTCAGACGGACTTGTTCTCAGCCTTAATCAGATCAATCTGCTTGTAAATGTGTATATTTTTCATACACTTGGGTGGGCTACAAATCTCTACAGCCCTAATAAAAAGAACTGTGTGGCAATTAGCTCTAACCCACTCCTATATATAAGCACTATTACATACTGGGACCAAATTATCAGGACAAGTTATTAGAGTTATAATAATAAGATCTGGAATATATTGAATATCTGGTTACATAAACATACAATCTAGCATACCCTAGGAAATTAAAGGAAATATTATCCAAAGAGAAATAATCACTCTTTATTTCTATCATAATACCTTCATTTTTTCAAATATTTTCTCATTTTGTCACATAAGACATTTTAAATCAAGCTGTGAAATGAGAAATATTAAGAAATGAGAATACTAATTGGCCAATTTTTCAGTAAACTCTATTTTGAGGAACTTGAAAAACAAGTCACTTGTAATGTTTCTCTGTTTGAATTCTGTGAACACCTAAATTTCAAATCGTGTTTTGAAAGAGAGAAAAGAGACAGGTACCAGAATAAGCTTGAAAACAGCTGGTGCACTAAAATAGCATCATAGGTTCATAGAAGCCTTCAGACCACCAGCACTGCTCATGTGAACAGGCTGTGCTGTTTTCCTGCTCTCTTCACAGTGGCGTACTCCTTGTCATGAGAACCAAACCAGGCCTACTGCCCTTCTCTTCTGTAAATCCTCACACACACACGGGTGGGAGAGCCCACGGTGGGAGCATCTGTGGCCAGGCCACTGCTTTGGCTCTTGGCATCAGCACCACACCACTGGCTTCCATCCCCAGCTGCCCTGTCCAGGAGCAAGCCCACAGTCAGCCTGGCCCATGGTGGTCATAGCAACCCAAGCAAGAGTGGACTGAGATGTCTTTAGGCCATAGGAAGAACATCAAAGGAATAATGTGCAAGGCATTTGGGAGTGACCCAAGAGGAAAGGAAGAGCTTACATATCAACATGAGAAATTACTCATCAGCAGAGTAATCCCCCACAGGGCTCTCAGGGTTAATCAATTTATACTTTATGTAAATCACAGATGAACCTGTCGCCTGTTTGCTGGCACTGTGGTCTTTAGCAGTCTGTCTGCTACTGGATTATTTTAACATTCCTTTGAGCCTTGTGACCCTGTAAAGTCACTGCAGTGTTGCACAGTTTCAAATTCAAGCTCAGGAGCACTGCAGAAGCATGAAGGAATGTACCTTTCAGCATCCTTGTATCACCTAATCTTCCAGCCAGTAGTTCCCTTGATGTGTATACCCAGAATTGCTCATTCATTATCCCTCTACTAACAGAGACATATATTAAAGCACCAGATTTCAATACAACCAGCCTGTGCAGGTACAGAGAAGTCAATATTTCTTTAAAAACATCTCAAAACCAAAAAACTAAACACCACAGTTTTTTAGATATTTACTGCATTTTGAATTAAAGCAATGTATCAACTTTTATCAAGGCATATACTTTATTCCTAGTCATAAGCTATATTTCCTAGTTATTTGAACCTCCCATTATTTTGAACTACACTGAAAATAGGAAATACTGTTCTCAGTGCAGAGTCTTGATAATAGAATTGAACTCTGTATCTAGACAGACACAGAATGATAACTTGCTCTGCATACAACCTTGCCACTGAATCCCAGTTATCTTTAGAAGCTCCACTAACAAGGTGAGGCCACAAGCCATGGCTCAACACCTAATTGGAAGTTTGGTCTTTCCTCCCAGAAGAGGAACTTTACTCTTTCATCGAGGATGACCAGGTCTTGGCTTGTGTCCTGAAGACATGTAATTCTCCAGAGAAGTTTACTATTTCCGTTTGTTCTCAGTATCTGCTCACATATGTAAAGATAAGCATGTGCCTAATCTCTTCAATCCTTGAAACCTATTTTACTTGCACCAAGAGACCAACATTCAGTCCTTGTAAAGTAATTATGCTTTTTTAAAATGTAAAATTATTTTAATTACATAAGTCTTTTTTTAATATTACCATCCGTAAAGGAAATTAGCCAGAAGTCTTTTTCTGGGACTTTAGGAATAAAGGTCAAACGTTTCCTTTAATACTGGCCTTTGACACATAGACTTTAATACATGGCCAAAAAACTACACATCTGGCACCTTTGTTCTTACTGTATTAATCTGTTCCCATCCAGTATGAGGCCTGAGTTAATGAATCACTGGTGCTGGATATGATCCTCAGGGAAGTTTTGACTTTACTGTGCTGTGTTTTATATTGATGGCATGGTGCTGCAGAACTAAAACAGACACCTGCACTGGCTCAAAGGCATGTCTTTCACATGATGCAACTAATAAAGTTATATGAATAGGAATTTATTACTGAATTTTATGAACACTAAAGTCACCATTTATATAGTTCAAGACTGGTCTAATCCTTAAGATGCTACAGTATATTATGTTGCACTGTTCTGCCAGATAAACTGAGCTGGCTGTGAATTAACCTGGCTACCAGAAAGAATATGAGCATATTAGCATATTGGTCTAGTAATGCCTAATACCCTGATCTACCTTTTTCTAAGATAGTGTATCAGCTAAAATTATTTTGATTGAAAATTACTCTGATCAAATTACTACTGTTTTTATCAGCTAAATTGCACTCAGCACGCAGTGGTTGGTCTGATCAGGCACCAAGACTAGAGACACCCTTACAAAACTCTGTTATTTCTCACCTAGACCAGGCAGTTTTCTCTGAACTCAGAAGAAGGGAATAAATAGGTTAGCTAATGAGCCCCCTCACTTGTAAGCAGCCTGCATAGGTCTGGGGGGAGAGGACTGAGCTCAGGCATGCTGATGAGATTCTACATTTACCCTCCTGAAGACGAGGTTGTTTCTCTAGTCTCTTCCTTTCATATTGTTTCTGCCTTTTCAATCCTGTCGCACTACTTGCGCTCAGCCAAGGTACTCGTAAAGACAAGGATCTCATTTTTGTTCTCCTCCTGGGACCTGGACTCCAGGACATTACGTGCTTAGTCACATGCTTGCTCTGACCGAACAAGCACGGCTGGCTGTGTGAAGTAAGGGAGTGTGCCCTCCTTCCCCTTCACAGCTGACCTGCTGCTACTGGCTGGACAGAGTGATAACCCTGCTGCCTGCATTCAAACAGCAAGTGACTCTCAGGAAGAGAGTCCACCTATTATCCTCACGGGGAATAGGAAGGGTTTTAATCCATGAAACTCAGAGTTTACTCCCTGTTCTCATGGACCATCCCTTTTGTGTCCTTTACAACAGAATACAGAGAAGCACCCAATGCAAGCAGATTTCTGTATTCTGTTCTCATGGACCATCCCTTTTGTGTCCTTTACAACAGAATACAGAGAAGCACCCAATGCAAGCAGATTTCTGTATTCTGTTCTCATGGACCATCCCTTTTGTGTCCTTTACAACAGAATACAGAGAAGCACCCAATGCAAGCAGATTTCTGGATAATGATACCAGTTCAAATATAATTTATTAGAATCCCCGCACATATTTGCTTAATGGCTTTGCAAGGCCAAAGTTGAAAGACGCTATAATTTTAGAGGGAAAGCAAAAGTGTCAGGAAGATCTATATGTTGGCTGAGCATAAGAGCAAGCAACATACAAAACTCCTTCAAAAACTGCTGCTTTTACAGCTCCAAATCAGTGTCCACTGAAATTATTGCTTCCTGCACCAATCCTTCTTCACTGAAGACTTTCAAGGCTCTTACACATCCTTGCCACTCTTCAAGATCTCCCAAATCGGTATTATAGTCACTAAATTGGGAGAGATGATTAGCAGCTTTTTGTTACTAATCCTATGTTTGTCTTAACTCGTCATCATTTTCAGTCTTTATTAGAATCTATAAATGAAAAATTCATGAGAAGTGTTCAAATTTCCTCACTAAAATTAACAGAAAAATGAAAATGTCTACAATGCAAGAATCATAGTCTGGTGTTGAAGAAATATGGGTATGAAAAATGTCAGACAAGTCAGGCTTACCCAGCTTCCAGTACTAGACAAGACTGAAAGCATCAACATGTCAGCTCCAGAGAACAAGTGCCTGGAGAGGACCTGGCAAGGGCTGCAAGCAGTGAGTATAAGAAATAAACCACTATTTAGAACAAAACAGATACCATTTAAAATATTTTATTACCTCTCTATTACAAGAAAATATTTCTTACTTTCTCATATTTACTGAATATTTTTCTTGGGATTTTTTTTTGTTCTGCACACATGTATGATGTGTGACTGGCATTCTGTCACACAATATAGCAACAAAAATGCCCCAATAAACAATACAAATCTAGCACACTAATTCAAATATTTATTCTAAAGTATTTTTTCAAAGTGTAACATTCCTTTCTTCTCTCATTCCCCTTTGCTTTCTTATGAATATAAAAGGGCATGTAAGACAGAATATCTATTTGAGCCATGCCTTAACTATAGCTATAAATTATATTTCTTACTCCCTTCTAACTCCAGTCCTATTTAATGAAGGAAACTATAGCCATACAGAAATTCAGTTTTAGTTTGCTAATCCCCCGATGACTTCATCAACTAGTCTTTGTGTTAGTAGGGTGATACTATGTTACTGAAGTTAAGCAGGAAGAGACTTTTTCAGAGATAAACAATCATAAAGAAATCAAGGCATCCAGTCTCATTTAAAAGCCACCAAAGCTCAACTCCTTTAAATGCTAGGGTAACTGCTTCAGAAGAGTCCTTCTAATTTCTGAACGTATGATATTCAGTTCTATTTGTATCAGTATTCTCTCTAAAGACAAATAGTTCTTTTTCTTGTCCAGCCTTTCCTTGTAGCAGAAAGAATATTATATTAGGCTAAACAAAACAAGGGTGGTTTTTTTCTTCTTTTGTGGAATAGTACTTAAGTATCCTTGTTCATCCCAGTAAACATTTCCTGTCACACCTTGGAATCATCTTTCTTGCCTAACAGACCAACGTACTGATCATTCCAAAAGAAATCTTACTTCAACACTCTCAGTGTTGCCTATATGAATTGTTTTACCAGATACACCCTCAGACCACACCTTTTCCACAACTGTGTTGCATGGGTGATTCATAACTCTACTGTGATCAACTTAAAGGCCCAGGATTTTGCCTTCCCCATTGTTTCCATTTGTATAGCTTCTAAATTATAGTATGAACCGTTGCTTTACAATTTGAACATTAAATTAAATCCCATCTCTACAGGCCGGAATCCAGTTCTCTTGTGACATTCCTAACCTCCTGCTTGTAGGTGATGCATCCCTTATCCACTTCTAATCAAGTGTCATTAGCTTGTGTCTACTTTCTATGGACAGATCATTAATAAAAATATTAATACGAGTCCCAAGAGTGGACCTTGAGGACCTAACTGACTGTAGCCTTCCTTCTTCTTTCAGCATAACCCTCTGTCAGTTCTTTTTAGCCAGTGCCTTATCCAGTTTACAGTTCTTGCTCTAATCCCCATCTTACCTGCCTTCACCAATAACTTCCCATGTGGCACCAAATGCAGTACTGAAGGCCAGAAAGATTAAAACTACCACATTTTCCTCATCTTCAAACAAGCTATTAGGGAAATCTGGGAACCAAGGGTTGAGTTTACTTAAAAATCTCAGTGAGAAATAGGTACCGCACCAAAGGGAAGAGCAGGAAAGGAAACACTCATGTCAGGGAAGAAAAAGCTAAGCATTAGGATACCTTGGGCCTTTGAACTAAATAGGTAAAATTTAAAATTTTTATGAATTACTTTGAAAATGAAGAGTACAGTAAGAATGCTGACTCCTAATCGTTTTGGGTTTTTTTTTCAGGATAATATGAGTGAAGAGGATTTTGAGGAAAGAAGAAGTAAGCTGAGAGAGAAACTCCCCCGTGAACAGTCCTGGGCAATTGCGCTGCAGAGTCTGAGGATGAGTGAGAGTTGACTCACTTGTGTTTCAGGCAGTAGTCTGGCCTTTTTCGATGCATGGATCACTAATAGTGATGATGAAGTAATTATCCATGTGTGTGACATGCTTATACTACTAAATTAAGCTAATTGAGGTGCCTCTCCCCACCTTTGCTCCTCAACTCCTGAGTCTTCCAAGTGTATCCAACAATTCTTCTGATAGAAGCAGATACTTCTCTTTTTTTAGCTGCTTCACAGACTGTTACATGCATTCACACAGTGCCCAGCTACAGTGGCGGGAATGGTTTATATGCCAGGTAACTCATGCATGCCACTTGGACACATTGTTTTCCCTGTCACTGATTTATTCACAAAAGAATTGGAGAAATTACCCTTGGTTTCAGTGTGCACTTCTTGATCTCATATGTTTTAGATTAAAAGTAATTTAAATTACCCAAAAAAATTCTTACACTTGTATATTCCATTGCTAAATGGATGAATTCTTTGTCAAATATGACATCCATTACTACTTCATAGGCTTTAAAATGGATTTTTGAAAAAAAAACCAAAAACCAAAAAACCAACAAAACAATGTTTGAACTGAAAGGCACACTCTTGGTTCCAATCTGTTGCAGTCACCATTTCCAATGCAAAATAAAATTTAATTTTAAAATCAAAATTCTCTTTGAAAAGTGACAGGTAATTTTTGAAATGGACTCAGTTCACTGCAAGTCCAGACAAAAACTGATTCTGCCACATATGCAAGTTTAAAAAGAAATGTGCATTTGTTTTTAGCTGTTATGAGTGTTTTTTTATTCTTTTCAAATAGCAGGTTCAGAGGGTTAATATGAAAAGAATGCCTTTCCTATCAGCTTGTGCAGACAATAGAGCAGCATAGGATATTGTGATCTGCAAACGATGTGAGTTCACGTATCCTGCACGTTACAAGGGGGAACTTCATTTCAGACCTGGTAAATTGGCATGGCAGGGGCAGCAGGAAGGCAACTTAAGGAAGGAATCCTAGAGACCAGCCCAGTAGCACAGCAGCCCCAACCTTTTTTTCTAGCCTAAAGAATGAAATATGTCAAGATGAAAGATGTCAAGATCCTTTGTTATAGTCCTGTTGTGGCCTGCCTATGCATTGGGATATTTGAATTTCATCTCCCTGCCTCCACTAAGAGTTTCTGTGAAAGCCTGATGACATTGGCTCTGTGTAGGTGAGGTGGATTTCCTCTATAGTTCATGTCGGCACATTAGCACTTGAAATGCAAAACACAAACATTTTCTTAACAGCACAAAATGTCCTCATTATTCAAAGGCATGGAAACAGGCCAGAAGCTGTTCAGATTACCAGTGAACCATTCAAGCTGGCTGTACAAAAGTAGGTATTATAATATGTGAGAAGGTACAGAGAAAAGTGACGACTCTGTTGACCGTAGGAACAAAAGCAGCAACTGTATAGATAGTTTATAGTGCTTAATCCCTATAATCTGAAAGGTGAGAAAGGATCAAGAGGACTGTATTAACTGAAGTATATCTGATTTTAAGGTTATGGTTGCTGCTGAGAGATAATCAAGCACACATTTTAGAACAGTGTGTAAAATGGAAAGAAATAATTTCATACCTGACATTGCAATTACTTATTCCAGAAAAAATAATATCTCAGATGCTGCCTAAACAAAAATGGTGCAGAAGCAGAGAACTTAGGGTTCTCTTACATGCTTCAAAAGGAAATCACTACCATTTAAAATAAAATAATATTAAAAAACCAAGCCTCAATGGGCTGAAGAGCCTTTTTTCATTCTGACATTCCTGATGTTCTTCATAATGTGCTTTTTTTAAACATTACCCCCTCAATTAACTCATAATTGCTGTCCATGCCATATGAATTATGCAGCATTTGATGTCAATTCAGATTCCCTGGCACTGAACAAATCTAAGGGCATTTCAGAACTTGGTGTAATTACAAAAGTAATCCCTTTAGACCGAGAAAAAAAATGAATATAATCTTTTTTCATCCTGGTCAGTTTGTATGGTGCTCCTGTGCTAAGTTCCCCTTGGGCTGCCATGAAAGTGCATGGATTGGGTCTGGCTGAGATGGAATTCATTTTCCTCCCTGCAGCCCTCAGAGAGCTGTGCTGCATTGGTAGCTAGAAAGGTGTTTCTAACACACCAATGTTTTGGCTTCTGCTGAGCAGTGCTGGCACAGCATCAAGGCAGTCTCTCCAACATTTACTCCTTATCAATAGGCTGGGGGTGAGCAGGACCTTGAGAGGAGACAAAGCAAAGGAGAGCTGACCCAAAGCTACAAAAGGGATATTCCATACCATATGAAGTCTGTCCAGTAGTAAAAGCTAAGAGAAAGGAGGAGGTGAGGGGCGTTTGTTTTTACAACATTTGTCTCCCAGAGCAAGCTCTATGTGTAGTGAGGCTTTGCTTCCTGAAAAGTGGCTGATGGGAAGTGGAGAATAAATCTTTTGTTTTCCTTTGCTTCTACTGAGGAGGGGAGTGAAAGAGAGGCTTGGTGCACACCTGGCATCCAGCCAAGGTCAGCCCACCACAGTGCAACAGCAATGAAGATCCTAAACTGGGGTAAATGAGCACAGCTCAGGAGAAAGTGAGGCATCTAGCCCTGTTGACATCAGTGATGCCTGTGGCTCTAACTTCTCCTCAAATTTTATTCTTAGTGAGTTCCTTAATGAAAACTCTAACTGAACTAGAATCTGAGTGGAAAATATTACTGAGAAAAAAAAGGTTTGCAATATACTATGTTCTGAATTATTCAGCTGTTGAAAGATTCAACATTTAACCAAAATAAGAGGAACAGGGGCAGTAAATTAGTGCATTGAAATATATAGCAACTTGTACAACGGTGGACAAACAAGTAAGACAAGAGGCAATGTGCAGAAACTGATGCATAGGAAGTTCCACCTGAATAAGAGAAAGAATTATTTGCTGTGCAGATGACCATGGACCGGAACAGGTTGCCCAGAGAGAGTGTAAAGTCAAACAGTCTGGATGAAATCTTTTGGAATGTGCTCTAGGATTAACTTGCTTGAGCAGGGAGGTTGGGCCAATGATCCATGGTAGTACCAACATTCTCCTTCATTTTGTGTGATTCTGTGAATATTTCTTTAACTCTTTATGTCTGTGTTTCCTTCTAGAATCAGGTTTATAAGAGAATAAATAAAATATGCTAGGAGGGAGTTTAGATTCTAAATGACTTCTAATGCTCTTGGAAACTAACAGACTCTCAAGAAATGTAAAAAATATCGTTATCTAATAAGATTTATGTTCATCAACATTTTTCAGTCTACCTAGCAGAGAAAAATTTATTTCTGAAACTGATCTTAGGCTGGGAATATATCTGATTAGCAAAAATCCAGATATATTGTCCAGATGGAAAAAACCTCAGCATACTGATAGCCTCAATATCAATTGGTGCGAATGGTTCTCGATATGATTGGTGCGAATTTTCACTAAATACAAGATGAGAGAAAGCAAGCTAAGTATGATAAGGTGCTCAAGATTGACTTCCATATACACTTCTTAGCTAATGTCCTATTTTCAGTTTAGAGACGAGCAAAGTAGTTCCCAGTTCTCTAACTCTCCAAATCTGCAGATAGTGGTGGGGTGTGTTGTCAGGGTTGAGGAGATCCTGGTGAAGCAGTGACAAGAAATACTTAGAGAAGCTGGAAAAGAAGGAATAGAGAGAGAAGACAAAAAGCAGGAGGGGGAGACAAGATATCAAGATACTATGACCAGTAGCACGGGTGCCTGGTACACTAAATCAACAATTCCTCAAGCCTACGGACTTTCAGTCTGAATTTGCTCCAGTTCAAGGGAATTTGGGCTAACGCAAAGTTTTGCATTTAAATAAATTTGACACTGAGCTTGACTAAATTCGACACTGAGCTTTCACAATTTAATTTTTTTCGGTACAAGGAGATATAAAATTGCAAGACAACACTGAACAGAGTTTTGTCCAGAAAGCCTCAAACCCCACACTAGTACGTGACATACAGAGATCCCTAAAGAGTCAGGTGAGTGAAAGTCTACCAAGACTCTATCCAAGCACATTTTTCTCTTAGTTTAATCTAATAAGAGCACCATAAACATATATATAGTTCCTTTTTCAACTACTCCAACCTGACTGTAGCTCCATCAGATTCAGTGATAAAATGACATTTTCTTATTTTCTTAATCTATTTAACAAAGATGTGCTGTAACCAGTACAATTACAAGAAAGAATTTCTGAAATACATCAAGCACACCAACGCAACTATTAAGACTGTGATCTTCAGCAACTTTGTCATTGTCTTTGCTGTCCCTGATAATTCTAAGAAACTTCTGAAGTTGCATAAATAGGAGGGAAGATGGTCTATAAGCCATGAAGTGCCTGTGTTTAACATCCTGCTATTGACCCTGCTGTCAGGAATGTTTATGCAGCTCCTCTGATGGATTACCTGAGGATATTATGATCTTTATTACAAGGAATGTATGAAATACAAAAGTGAGACTATTCCTCCTTTACAGAAGAAAGGTGAGAGTCAAGAAAGGTTATGTGATTTTCCTGAGACAATTAAAAAAAAAAAACAACTGTGAAATCAAGGATACTTAATTCAGCACAGCCAAATTTAGGGTTCCTCCACTGCAACAGGTGTTAAGTAAAATTCTACCTCCAGTTTTAAACTGGCAATCACACTCATCTATCTTAGTGTGTGGTGGGGGAAAGAATCCAGCTCCTTTCTCAATACACTGTAAACACAACTTTTTTCCAAAATAAAGAACTGAAGAATCAAACTGAATAGATACTAAGTTCCATACAATTTTAAGAAAATTGCTACCAGTATTCCTCATCTTTAGTATTTCTGGCTTCTGATGGTATTTCCTGACTGTCTATAAAGGGAATCATTAATATTATCCCTGCTTTGCTGCTTCTTTGTCTCCCCTTCCCCCTCCTTTTATCTCTTCATGTGGAGACAAGTGCTGTAGTCTCTACTGAAAACTGAAGAATAACCATCTAATTGTTAATCAGCCAGTAGAGAGTGGCTGATAAAGCAAAATGCCAGGATGATTTCCAGTTGAGAGTGTAAAAAATTAGGTAAAATTGATCTTTGGTGTACTTTTACCATAACTTTCCTTTCTGGGTACTTATAGCCTTAAACCCCCAATCTTAAAAGCAAATGTCCTTCATTTTCAACAAATGTTATTACGAATTTGAAGTCAATTGATAGTTTGCATTGACTTGAACAGAACAACAGTTAAATGATATGCCCAAGGTCATACAGAAAGTCTGTATGAGGATGAAGAAGATTTTATTAGCTGTGTACATTAACATTTTTTCTCTCTGGCTATGACAGCTCTAAAATTTATTGTCGTTTCCCTAGGTAGTGCTCTATATTGCTAGCCTGAAATAATCTGAAGCAAAATTATTTGCTTTCAGAGTTTTTTTTTTAAATATCCTAAAAAGATTAGGGAGTCTGACTGTATTTTCTGGTACTTAGAAATAAACTTGCATTGCTACTGAAACAAAATTGAAGTGTAATTATGTTTCTGTCTAAATATTTGTCAGTAAAGCTTTTTATTCCGCCTCCCCTTCAAAGTCTGCTACATTCAAAATAGTTAGTCACACCACAGAGCACAGAGATTCCTTTCTGAACATTAGCCATCCAATCCAGCTTTTTTTAGAAGCCACCAAGAAAACGGTGACCCCTTCCACACACACATAATACAGACAGTCACTCATGCATTAACAGCCATAAACCCCCAAAGGTCGTTTCCATGACAACCCCAGGGTCCTTAATGACCCTGACAGTTCAATGATTTTGTTTTGTTTGAGAGTGAAGGAATAATAAGTCTTCTCCCATCACCCCCTACCCCCTCCGCTGCACTGATATGCTGTTCATTATCTGATCCCAGGCTCAGCCCCGGAGACAGAGCGGCAGCCAGCTCTGAAAGACAAGAGCCTCGCTGCAGACAAAGAGCATCGAAGGAGCTGAGCGTGCTCAGCATACTGCAGCAGCACCAGCCTCATTAATTCCATCACTAGCCCAATGAGTTTAAGCAAGTGCCAGGGGTATTACAATAGTTTGTAGCAATATGTTGCATAAGTGAGCCCCAAATCACTGTACAGTTATTTAGAAAGTACATTTTGCATACCACTAGCAGGAGTGCTCTTATTAATGATGTGTACCAGAAACACAATAAGACATTGCAGCTAGTCTGCAGCAAGACCTATAATTTTAATGACATGATGAATAAGGCAATTAATGTACTTCAATCTATTTCCCATATGTATCATATTTAACTTCAGAAAACTAAAGAGATATCCAAGAGAAAGAAATAATGCATCACTAAATGGGTAGGTTATTCCTAATGCTTTGAATGCATGTTTCTTAGTACTGCTCTTCAGCTGAACCTTCTATTCTTTAATTAGAAGTCAGCTACAGGTATATGCAGACTTCCATTCCCAATATTAAATAGTCTTCATTAAATGCTAAAGAAACTGGCTCATTGATCCAATGTCATTCTCCATGAAATTCCACTAAAAGCCACTTCCATTGTTTACATGAAATTATATACATTCATTTGATCCCAGTCCAGCATTATCTCTTCATGACTATGCTCTTACTAGTGCCATATTAAACCAGCTCTTTGGTGACCTATTTTATGGATGGATTAATCTAAATTGACTTCGTTTTCCTTCACTTCATAGATTGACTGTGCATTGAACATAAATGGTATAAATTACAGCTTCCAAAAGGTTTCTCTAAGTAGTATCAATGGCCATTGGCCTTACAGCTTTCAGAGTGACTGCAAGTTGCAACTGTGTGGGGAGACCACAGTTTTGTCTTCTTCCAACTTGTAAAGAGACCTTGAGGCAGTATCCTGGGACTAAAACACTCAGTACAGCTGAGAGGTCCCTCTTTTTCCTTTATAGGTAAATAGGCTACTGTTAGGATAGATTTGTACCTGTAACATAAGAGGTGGCCCAACCTTACTAATGAGAGAAGCCTTTAATGTGCTTTAGATCAAGTTATATTAATTTCTCTGTATTCAACTTTATTGTATAACATTCAATCCTTTGATCTAGAGATGGCTTTAGGAGAAGCATGGTACGGCACAATACCTTAAGGGTACACCCATCCCTAGAACACAGGCCCGATAATGCAGCCATGCATAAGAACTGTCCCTAACTCTTTAGTCCAATGCCTCGGCTTTTATCCAGAAAAATATTTTAGACAAATGAATATTCCCAAAGAAACCATCTCCCTCAGTACCAAAAGTCAATGAGCTGCTTGAATTTTTGCTGTTATTTGTATGCTTATATTCAGTCCTTATTTGGGGAAAGTTACTCATTATTTCCTGGGAGAGAAAAATCAAAAGGAAAAATAAAAAAAAATTCTTTATTCTGAAGAGTGGAAACTAATGTGAATCAAACTACTTACAGAGGAAGTCAGAGACAGAACTTGAGCACAGGCACTAGACCCTTCTGCTCTTTCCTAACACTCAATTTCCACTCCCTCAAATATAATGATACGCCTTTTAATCTTGCCTACACTCGGTTTATTCCTCTTCACTGCAACCTAAAGCAAGGTCACTGGAAAGTCAGAGGCGACACAGCAACCTCCAAGTTTCATGCAGGAAAGAGAAAAGATTTAAAGAAAAAAGTTAGCATCTTACTTCTACAGTTAATCGTTCTCAGCAGCACATCTTGATTGTACACTACAAAGGCAGCCCAAACTATCAGTTACAGACACACTACAGCCTATGTGCTCCCCAAATATGACATTTCCTCCTGCAGGCCATCTATGTTTCTCTCCATGTTGGCAAAGCTTTCCGGGTTCTGCAGAGCTTCCCCACAGAGCAGTATACACGCCTTCCTAAGCAAGTCTTTTGCCTCTCCGTTTCATTACCATGTTCTGTGCATACCCTGTGTTATGCAGAAGTAGTCTTGGTCTGATAGCAATTAAATATGCCCAGAGGCCTGGATTCTCTCTTCGAGTGCACATGCAGTTCTCATTAATGTTAATGCTGGCTATGCACCTTATCATAAGGAAAAGCAAGGAGACTCCTAAAAGTATCTAACCTGGGGAAAACCTGGCTGGGAAGCAAAATTATGTGTGCACGCACATAGGATGCAGTTCTCCATTTCAACGCAGTTTTCATAAACCATGGAAAGTCTCCAAAGCCACAAGGGAAAGAAATTAAGCACCTAATGTGTCAGGATTCTTGTACAGCCTCCAAATGTAACTACACTCTCTGTTTCTGCCAGTATAACACAGTCAGCTATGAAACACAATGTGTAATCCGGTAGAAATCTGGAGATTTTTGCCACAGCCAGGGACACTCAGAGAACCTGGATAAGATTAGGACCCTACTGAAGTCCCATCTCAGAAAACATCTCTTTGCCAGTAAATTTAGACACAGAACAGGGAAGACAGACAAAAGAAGTGGTTATATCCATTCCACACACTAGCAGCAGAAGCATATACAGATGAAGTTACTTTCCCAAGTTTACAGTAATAGGAAGCAGGAACAGACAGCATATATCCTGAAATCTATCCCATTGCACGAATGTGTTTCCCCAAATCAGAAAACTCCACCTCCCATCTCACTCGCTTCAACAGTTTATGAAACAAAAATGAATCCAAAAAGAATTTTTTTTGTAGGATTCCCTCTTTCTTACATTTCATCTTGTTAAAGGAATATAACACATAGTGAAAAACAACAATTCAAATTCCTTTTCCGACAAGGAAAAAAAGATTCTCACAGGACCAGTTCCACTACCTTTTTCACCTAGAAAGATTGACCCAATATATAAGACATGTCCTACAGCTTTTTCTTCTGTTTATAACCCAAATTTGCCAGGGACAATTTAAAAAATTGTTATTGCACAATTATGTACAAAATGAGCATGGTGCAGAAAGAAGAGAAGAAAACTATGCAGACAACAGAGAGGTGGGTGGGAGTGTTAATCTGGCTGTCTACAACTACTTGAAAGAAGGGTGTACTGAGGTGGGTACTGGTCTCTTCTTCCAAGTAACAATGATAGGAAAAGAGAAAACAGCCTCGCATTGTGTCGGGGAGGCTTAGATTGGATATAATGAAAGGTTTGTCAAGAATTTGAACAGGCTGCCCAGGGAAGTGGTGGAGTCATCATCCCCAGAGGTGTAAGACCTGTAGATGTAGCATGGTTTAGTGGTCTAAGTCCACCATGGTTTAGGGGTGGACTTGGAATTGTTAGGTTTATGGTAGGACTTGAGGTCTGAAAGGCATTTCCCAACCTGAACAATTCTATGACTCTGTGAGGCACATCTGAATATGTAAGAGGCAAGCCTTTCCCATGAGAATATTAGTAATGAGGGAAAAAGTTTCAACAATACAGTGTCTGATTCATCCCTCCAACACCACAACTATTAAGTACAATTTTATGAATTTATTTGGAAAACTTAGAATTTCAAGTCTTCACATATATACTGACTTGTGAAATAAAACTCCCACAAAGTAAAGACGTTAATGGCTGGAGCAAGTAACTTCAACTGAGCTTCTATAAAGTGTGACCTAAATATCTGAGGTGATATGAAATGTTCTGAGGGTTTCAAAACTTTTTAAGATAGCTATATGGACAATGATTCAACGTAAGGATAAGTGTAAGGGAGAGTTAGCTATGTGTAGTTCATTATCTACGTTAATGTAGTATCTCTCTTTGCATATATAAAATAAATGTGTGTTGAACTAAAATGAGAATTTCTTGAAGTAGTATAATTTAAGAGCCATTTGAAACTCAGAAATATGCATTACCTTCTTTTCCCCCCAATGGTACTACTGCTCATAGCTATAATTTCCATGGCAATGAAAGGAAAGACATCTGAAATGAAAGTGTTAGAATAATAAGCTTTTTCCATTTCACTGCTAAGAGCAGGACAATAACTGCTATGGTTCAGAAACAGCAGACCTGAAAAAACATTTTTTTTATCACCTGGATTGCTAAAATGTAATCTGTGGCAATTTGCCCAGGCCTCCTAAGGTTGAATCAGAAGACACTCCTGTTATTCCTCCCAGTACTAGTTGTTTGTGCTAGTCTGGGCACAGTTTGATGTCAAGAAACAGGCTTCTACTGCCAAGAGGACAGGTATTTAGCACTGGAATAAAATACACTGAACCACAGTAACCTCAAGCTTTGATGCTTTATTTCTTTATTTTGGAATTATCATGAAACTTGGATATATATAGCAGGGTTTTATGCCAACTAAAGTGGTTCTACATTATTTGCAGAATCATTATTAAGTTATAGCTGCTTTCTTCAGCTTCTGCTACTAATGACAAGCAAGCATTCTTTTCCTCATACAACAAAATATTCACAATTAAATCCTAGTGCTCATGCACAGTATAAAAAGAAAGTACCAAAGGAAGAATAAGGTGCTTAGCGAAGGTAAAGCAGAAGGTATGTGCTGTAAATTTCAGGAATTATATTTATTTATTTATTTGACCAGAAATTGGAACCCTCTTTACCAAAGCTATCTTGGCATTTTGAAGGACAGGTTTTTAGAGGTTCTAGGTATGTTTTTAATGGATGTAAACACATATATGCCTGCTTCCTATGAAAATCAATAGCTGAAGTGAATAAAAACTCCACTTAAGGGCCAGTGACCACTTGCTTCTGTTGGATAGATATGTAAAAGAAAAAAATGGAAATTAACCTCCCTCAATGCTAATCTAACCCTAGTAACAAATGTATTTCAAACCACCAAAGTTTCTCTTAAACCCTGTATAAGCAGAGAAATGCTTAGTTTTTGATAGCACTATGAAAAGTCCTAGCGACTGTCAGGTAAACTGCATAATCTACTTAAATCCCAGGAAAAATAACACAAAGTAGATGTATATCCTCAACTTCTTTCACCTTACCTACTCAGAAAATGTACAGTCCCCACAAAACTCAGAGCTACACTTTTCTTTACACATTTTACCCAGCAGTTTTTACCCACGTTTTTAGCACTACACTACAGGGTACAGGCATCAGCTCTTCCTTTCAGTGTGTTTTTGAATGAAAGGGAACGTACTTCCCTCTTTTGCCTGGAATTCATTGCTATCAGTGCACGCTTGCATAGTTCAGTGTTTTTAATAAGGAAACCACGGGCATGTAGGTGGAGAAAAGCACAACTTGAGGATCTTGAATGGGTTAATGACAAGGTAGGCACTGGATAGTTCCATTTTCAAAGAGATGGAGGAAGTTCAAGGTAAGAGAAGTAGCAGCACGTTCATTACACACACTTAGGGAGAACAACATATCTGAGCTGCGGTAGAGAAGGGATTGTACCCTTGGGGTGAACAGTGTGAGTTCTGTCTAAGGACAGTACTCAAGTAGTTGAAGCCTCTTGAGGTTCTGGGTCTCAGCTTTTGACTTTATGTCAAAATATCCATTTGAGAGTCAGTTTGCAGAGTGCTAAATCCCAGTCCCTCCTGCAAATCCTGCATTTGAAAATGTTGTACCTTTAAAAATCTGATCTTCAGATCTGTTTTTCTCTGCATCCAATAGTTTATGCCTGAAGTCGCATCACTAGGATTATTTCATCTGTTAAAAATCCTGACCAAGTAATCAAACATTCTGTACTTCCTACCACTCCCAGCCTGTGGAACCAGTGCTTCAGCTCGACTGGACTCCAACCTGGCTCTAGCACGAAGACAGCTCAAAAGGAACTTGCTTGAGTGCATGATATTTCAAATCAGCCGAGCTCATACTAATTTCAAAATTTCTGAATATCTTTTTTTTTACAACGGGATTATTTGAAATTACCTACTTTATCTGAAACATCAAGATGCACCTGAGAGTAAAACACTCCCAAGATGACACAGGTAAGTCAATATCATGTTAGAATTTCTAGTTCTCATCTGTATGAAACAAATTATTTTAAGAGACCTTTGTTTTCTTCTGATTCTGAGACAATAAGTTGTTAACCTGCTCTCTTAAAACAATTTATGAAAAGCGTAAGTGCTTGACTAAAAAGCTTAGAAGTGTCCCAGATGTAAGGGATCGTGCTTGTTACACCCTGCCCTAACCAGCCCTTCCTTAGCATCACCACCCTCGACTGTACAGTGTACCAGCTACAAGGCATAACCTACCACAGACACAGCTTCACTGCCACCCCCTGACTATCCAGAACAGAGTGATCCAGCTCTGGTTCTGCTTTGTCAAACCATTTTGCAAGTAGTTGTAAGATAGCACTCATGGCAGCAAAACACTAGGAATTAGGAGGCAGGCAGCAAGTCAAAGGAGCACTAACAAATCTGATTTAGGGGCAGAACCCTCTCTATTGCTAATTTTTTTTTCTTTACTTTCCTTCTGTTCTGGTGCTCCACAGCACAGCTGAACCTTTTCATTTCTAATTGTATTTTCAGAATATGTATACTAAAATGTCTCATATTTTAACATGGGGCATTCAGTGTTTCAACAAACATGATAAAGCTTTTTAGATTTTTATAATATAAAATGCATAAAAATATACTTTCTAGTGCAGAAGAGTCTGTGTGTGCATTTATTTCCGTACCTATTTGTACGTTTCCATAGGATCATATATTTCGGTAGAAAATATTTTAGTTAAAAGAGTATCGGACTACTCACCTATTCTGCCACAGCCAGGACTATATTTACTGTTTCCATTAGCCCATGAATATTGCAGTGTCCTGCTACCAATTGCCATCCTGAGCATGTTTTGTAAGCAAGGCCACGCTACGCTTGTGGACCAAATGGCCTATGCCAAACGATTATGCAAGCCTTGAGGCACTCTGAGTGTACAAACATTTACAGTACAACAGATCTTTGGCCAAGTGGCCAAGTAATTGATTACAGGGCTATGAATGTCACTGGATTTTATTTATAAAAATCCCAGAACATTGGCTCTACTTCATGCAGAACTAGCACTGGCACTTTTTAAAAGTAGGATGCTCTTAGGTGCATTCTGAAGCAAGCAGTCCTTGCAGAAAATCACATAGAGCAAATAGGAGTGAGTCTCACTCAGGAAGAATTCATTCTTCCTGAATTCAGAATATCTGACAATTAGACAAATGCATTATGAAGGTTCCCTGTCTTGCTATAGCATAAGTGAACATGAGGAGGACTTTTTTATAGGGAATATTACAGAAAAAACATAACAACACTGAACTATTACAAAAAAAAAATTAAGATGCATCATAAATATTTTAAAATAAAACCAGTTGAATGTTAGCTTTAAATATGGACATTGAATAGAAAATGTCAAATGCCGGACAAGAGACATATTACTACAGGAAGTATTTTTTCAATTTTTTCTAATTTTTCCATCAAATATTATTTAACTGTTTTGAAAGGTAAGGAAAAATTCTGTGGAAAAGCAGCAGGAGATATAGTGATAGTCAGCTGAATAACTCACATTTAAAGTCAGAGACAGCAATTTTATCTTTAGAGGTGGCACTCTTCGACACACATATGACATTAAAGAGCCATGCAGAAGTGTATTGGCCTTAGTCTTACACCTACAAAACACAAAATCTCTGACTCATGAAGTCATGCAGAGAGTTAACTTTGCAGGTCATGTTAAGCTTCTTGACATGGCACCCCATTGAAAAATGCACATAAGGCACACTCAAGTGTCCTTCTCTGGAGCTGAACTTGCTGTCCTGATTACTTCTCAGTTTATTTTTTTTTCCCCTTTCTCTTGCTGATTAACAGGAAGAAAAGAATGTGTGAGTGCACCCTAATTTGGTTCACTTCAGCAAGACACAAAGGATAAACTCACCTTAAGTAACTGACAGACAAAAGCAAGCTGTAGGTTAGAGACAACGATTTTAGCCATTCCCTGTAAAATGTAAAATGACCATCTGTCTAAAAGCTGTACCCTTGTAGAACTGACAAAGAATGTCCTACACCCACAGCATTTGTCACAAATCTGGCTCAGTGTACTGCTCTCAGAAGTACCAACTCACGCACCCTAAATGTGGCTTACAGACACTGTTCTCCACATGTTCTATGATTCCAGGTCCTCCTCCTTCTAATTTACTCAAATCTCTGCATTACTGATGTAGTTGCCTTTCAAGCATCATCTCTGTCAGAGATAAACATTTCTGCGAGCAAGCATAGGGAACTGTGCCTTTGTCACTTCCACAATGACAGCAGTGGCTCCTTCCAGAGTTGTGAGCTCACCATGTGACACCACAGCACTGGCTCTCTCCAAACAGATACCGTCAGAGAGAAAAATGATGCATTGTTCAAAGTAAACAGTATGTAAACCTGGATTTGTTCAGATCTTGCTATTTGTAAATGGATACAGTGAAAAACTGAACAAGCAAAAACTCTGTGTCTCAGTTTTGACTGTTAAACGTCTGAGCAAAACCACTCAGGAAGGATGGAGATCTGGGTTTAAGATCCAGAAACACCAATACCAAATGTGGCTACTAAAATGTGATACTAAAAGTTGCAATCCAAAATGCAACATATGAATTCAACTTATCTGTCATATAACTAGAAAATAATTTAGAAAGATCTGTGGTATGTAATATTGACAGTAGAATTACAGTACAATTCACCCAGAATTACAGTAAACACTGTTCAAGTACTCTGTGACTGTTGGGAGGAATACCTTCCTGGCAAGTCAATGGACCTGAAGAATACAAAGGTAGTTTGGGATTTGCTTTGCTTCCTTTGAGGTCCTGCCCTGAACATAGGATGGTCAGACTACACTGAAGGTCTCAGAATGGCTAATATGCTTTTCATTTTGCAGGATCTGTAATTAGAGATCTTTTTGCACAGCAGAGGGGCAACCATGCAGTTCTGAGAGACGAGGTAGTGCATTTCCTCTGTCACACAAACAAGAAACAAATCACTTCCAGTGGTAAGCAGCCAACGGCAGCATCTCTAGAATACATGTGGAACAGAACTGCTGCTGTTAGAAATGAAAGAGATCTATTGATCTGCTGGCCCAGCTATCTGCAAATTTAAGACTGTACTCTACAGGATGTCTGCTATTGTTTATTTCCAGACTGGTTTCAGAAGACTACATATTGATGACCCCACCACTTTCCCTTAAGGTTTTATTCCAATTTTCACATATCTCCCTGTCAAGAGGAGGGGAAGAGGGTGAGATTGTTTATTACACAGACTGTATTTTGAGCTCCTTAGACTGTATCTGAAAATCCCCTTAAATAATGTCAGAATTACATCAGAAATTAGCATTCCTCTGAATGCTCATTCTGGTCAAATGACCAGCAGTGGTCATTTTCTGGTTGCCCTTTCCAGGTTGTTAGATTGTTTCTTTCCAAGTTCTGTGAGCAGCATAATTTTAGCACTCAGCTCTCCAGGATGACAGGCTCAGAGAATAAGAGTAATCCAAGAGTGTAAGGACCTAATTAATAGAGAACTAGGAGAAGCATGTAAATGCAAGGTGCTGGAGTTTAAAACAAAAAAGGGCACAAACATATTGGTTTCTTGGAACCTTTGTAATTATTTAATGTCAAAAGTGACCAAGGCTAACCAGTCTTTAGTGGATTGATAAAGGCCCAATGTGTCGGGTCTTATTTAGTGGAAGAACCCAATTAATTATTATACAGAATTAGATGCCATTTAGCATTGCTTATATTACTGATGACTCGCTAATTTGGCTGGCTCTGATGTAATTACAATTAATTTACGTCCTTAATCCTAATGCTCTAACCTGGCTTTGATTTAATCAGGCGATGTGAAGGTATCACAATCAAAGCAGCATTGAGGAGCTCACTGTTAAAAAGAGATAATTACACCTTACAAAACATATCCTTCCTGCCACTCACATGTCTTGAAATACTGAATTAGAACAGTGAAAATTCTCAGCTGGAATATCTCCACTGACAACGCCTGGTTTAAGTGCAGAGAAGACCTGAGGACACTGCCCAAAATTCTTCTTTGCATTCCCTCAGAATATGCAAGAACAGTTTGAGTTTAGCTGTAATCTACAAATCTTCGGATAAACCCAGACAAAAGCAAACCTTCATGCCATGCCATCAAGTCTTGAGAGGTGACAGAGAGTAAAGCAGGACTGCCTGTAACATCTGGAAGAACATATCAGTGCCTTGGTGAAAAGACAAAGCAAAAGCAAGTATCGATCCATTTCTCCTGGGGATGCTGGTCTTTTGTACCCCTTATGCATTCTCAAGCATCGCCTTCCCTCAACTCTTTAACACTGTCAAAGCTTAGAGACAGCTGCCCCCTCTGTCTTACCCCAGAAGGCATGGGATTTCTTTACAAGGAGTACTAAAGGTGGGGAGAGACAAACAGGTCTCTCAGACCCATTCCTACAGCTGTTAGAGAGGGCCCTTGCTCTTGGTTTGTTCTCTGGTGCAAGGGAGAAAAGCAATTTTAAAGCACCAGTCCTCAGATGCTTTCTAAGAAACTAGATATCAGGCACACCTGGACCCACAGAATTTTGTTGCGGATTTTCTTTCATCCCTACCTTTTTTTCCTAATTTTCCTTCGGATTGTAGATCTGCCCTCAGACCCTTAGAATATGATGTGCTCTCTGCCTTATTTTCCCTTTCTAGACTTCGGTTTTGCATAGGTCTGAGAAATTTCCTGATGTTATATCTCTACAATTCTAAACTATAAATCCAGAGATCATTAAGTTGATTTTATCATTCTTGAGGAGGTATTTTAACTACCGATTCATTCTTTGGCATGTAACTTCAATGTGCTCACTATGAAAAGCTTTTTTGCTGTTGCTGAATTGAAAGGCACAGAAAGTCTCTCTCTGTTCCCTCTCTTGGAGGCCAGCCTGAAAAAAAAGCAAGTGACTTTAGCTGAAATTGACTGCCAGAGCAGAATGCACACGGGGGCAATGCAAACCTGCTTATTATGTTGCAAACAGCACATCTTCTTTCAGCCCAGAATAGCACGTGTTACTGAGGTTATCATAACACTGGAAGTTAAGACAGTTCACAGGCTGGAATGCAAGAAAATGTTCAGTGTCCAGTGTAGGGAATTTAATTTCAGTTACCCTGGTTATGTTGCTTTGCAGCCATCAAAATGCTCTTACTTCTTATAACCTTGTTGCTGTGAGCCCTAGTACATTTCCAAACACTGAGCTTACTGTTACTGATGGCAACTGGAGAACAGCCATAACTTACTGTTTTGTGTTTTGTTAACTGAAAGCAGGACATTTTTATGCGACAGAACAATTAGCTTCCACTTTTGCTTGCCTTCTATGATACCTTCTAACTACATGCAGGGCAAAAGGTTATATTTACAGGAGACACATCTTCCCATCTCTCCTTTTGTTAGTTCATAGTATACAGCCAGATGTACTGGAAAGAGAGCAGGACTTGCCCCCCGTTCCACCTCCCCTTGTCTCATACACATCATTGCATTCAGGCTCCTGCACATTCAAGTCATCCCAGCTCAGTACAACAGTTAATCTTATCAAATATATGCTTAAGTCCCACTAAAGTCCCTGAGAGTTAAGCACACGTTTCTATGCTTTGCTGACAGACACAGTCTGCTAAAGCAGAGTGTCAGAGACCAGCCTGTGTGTTCTTCATGTACAGATTGGGTCCAAACTGTTGCAAGTACTTTTATTAGTCCGTCTCTAAGACAAGCCTGCCTTTATCAAGTTGTCAGATTTTGCACAGAGGAAAAGGAAGAGAGGGTAGTTTTGACTGGTGGTCCAGTCTTTTGAGAGGGGAGAAGAGCAGTCCCTTCCCTGTGTACACAAACATCTCCCCAACAGCTGACAGAAGTGCAGATGGGCTGTTTTGAGATGCCTTCCCTCTCTACAGCAGGCATGCTCCAGAGGAGATAATGGCTGCCATCCTGCCGAGAGGGCTGTTATATGATCCTCTTTCAGTTATTTGAAATATGGACTTCACTCAGAGGATTCTAGGAATAGCTGCTCCAGCTGTTCTGGAGAGATAGAAAGCTGTCACAGGAGACATTGTTAGACTCTGGTAAAATCAGCGACTGCACTAAAGATCTCACATAAACTCCTTAATGGTTTGTACCATTCAGTCAGGAGTCGAGGAGAAGTGAAATGTGGTCTGTGACTATAAGGCAGTTTGTATTCCATGCATCAAGGCTATGCTTGGATTTGGCAGACAGAATAGGAAAGATGCTAAACGGATCCTTTTATCAAGTGTCTGAGCAGTTACTTGATCTAAGAGGTTTGTATACCTGCAACCAGCAATGTAAATGTCTGAGACAAATTACAAGGCAGCAGTAGTGTTACAGTGAAGGATGAAAGTGCACACAGAAAGGCAAACAAGCAAAGCATTACAACAGCCACTTAATGGCAAACACATTTATTAACATCAAGTGCGATGTTTGTAGGTTTTCCCTGCCACAACCAGCTGCAGATGCCAGCTACTTAAAAAGATGAAACAGTGCAGCGAATAAAATAGAGCGTTGCTTTTTTTTTTTCTTTTCAATGTAGCCTGCCTGCATTCTTGGCAGAGGAAGCAGGCTCCTAGCTCTGTCATCGAAGGAACAAAAGCCATGCTGGCACACAGTGAGCAACTTGATTTCACAAGGCCTCCTGGGAAGGCTGTATGGGAGCATGGCTCTGTGTCTGGCAGCTGCATCCTTGAATAAAAAGAGGAGGAGGAAAAGGGCAGGAAGGAAAGAGCACACAAGGTCTCCATACCACACAGGAGAAGCTTTTACACACAATCAGACATCCTTGCCCCAAAGTATTCAATAAAAGAAGTGTTCAAGGTGAACCACTATACTTACTGCACACCACAGCAGCACATTTCACAGGCTACTGTTCTTTTATTAGAAACGTTTCTCAAAGGTTTTATTACTACCCATAGATTGTAAGGGTGCAGGTTATTTAAGCATAGAAAACAGTGAAGTAGAACTAAATAAAAATTTAAAAATTCAATATACTTTATAAAATTAACATTCTTTCCTTTTAGTTTTTGCTTTTACTCAGGAGGAATATGTACTCAAAATGCCAGTGGGAAATGGTCCTACTGCAGGGAAGTACATCTGTTTATTTCAGCTTAAGTGATTGACTGAAAATAGATAATTTATCATGCCAGTGGTATGACATGGACAGAAAACAGCTACAAAAATTAATGCATGACTCCATGGAAATTCAGACAGAGACAGAGATATTCATATTAGTACTGGATTAGGTCTGAGATTTAAGAGTGTGAGGTAAACCCTCCATAGCTACTATACTGATTTGCATCAAGACCTTGATCTGGGTAAGTAAGGTACAAGTAAGAGATTGCTCACTTCAGAACCTGGAAAACATTATGAAGTTCAATATAGTAAGCACACTTTTCTTAAAAGGTAAATAGAGTCCTAGACAAATTAGAAAAAGAAGTAGGCAAAACTAGTATTACCATGATAATATTGGTGTCTCAGCACACTTCCAGGATTGGTCTTTTCATTTCACTCCAATGTATTTAGACTCATGCAGAGAATTAAATTAATCATTATGCAGTGGAAATCAGGACAAATTTCCTTAAGGGCATATTGACATTTTATCTCTCATGTTCATTGGCATAGATGTAAACAGGAGCTGCAAAAGAGTGAGAATCTCTTCTCTTGCCTATTTCGCATTTGTAAATCACAGTAGGACTTAATCTGATACTCCCGTTCCTTCAGCAGGAAAGAATGAGGGAGGGCATGCATTCCTGAAAGTGAAATTCTGGCAGGGAGGCCAAAGAAAAAAAGTATTTCGTTCTTTAAGATAGTGATACTAATAAAAATAAACATCTGGTTATCTGAAACCACTGCCAGAGAGTTTATTTTAACTATTAGCTGTACCTGGTAGATCAGATTAATTCTTCCTACTCTGAATATTTTTTAAAATCATAAATAATTCTGACTTCAGAAGGATTCCTGGCATAAGAAAGATTGTTGTGGGCGTAAATTTTAGAGGATAGAACAGCAAAAAAACCCCAAGCAAACAAACAAACAAACAAACCCCCACAACACAACACAACCCTCATCATGACCTGGTACTTGTATGCCAAATTCTTGCTAATTAGGAAGTGTTTTCTGTGTCAAAGAGAAGTTGCTGCTATACAAGTTCAATATTGCAAATGTTGTTGTGAGTTTATGATAATTACGTACTTCAAACAAAACTTGAGTATGTTGGACTCTCTACAACGGTCACCATTTCTTTGTTGGCTGATCACCCTGGGTTAGTAGCTTAAGTAGCTTACTCTCGGCAGAATCAAATAATCCTTTCTGGCCATCCACTTTACATCTTAGCAGTGTTTCCTTATTCATCTTTAGCCCAGTTGGTCTGAATAGTGGGATACTTGATTCTCTTAACCTCGTGTAAAGTTGTTTCTCTGAGTTTGCACGCAGTATCTTATTGCAGCGTCTTGTTCCAGCCTCTGTGTCACTGGTGGTCTAGTCTTTTGTCCCTCTTGGCAAGCCATGCACAATGTACTCCACAGCTCTGGAGACAGCCTCATCCTCACAGACAATCTGAATAACCACCTTTCTATGTCAGACACAGGACCCAGAGCAATTGGCATATTTATTTCTAATCAAGTTTTAAAAGAGCATCTTTCGGATGTGCTTAACCACATTACTTAATTTTCAGTCTGTACTGCTATTGATTTCTAATATCCTCTAGAGATATAGGACATCACTCAATACAGAATTTGCTTTACCTAATGCGTTTATCTGCCAGCCAAAAATCTGGAAAATTTTAGTAAATATGTTTGCAAATTTAGGATTATAACTCTTTTATAAATTAGTTGATAACGCTATTTACTGACAAGATGCATAAGTATACACATGGTTTTTTAAAAGAAAATCTCTGAAATAGAAATTAACATAAAGTACCAGGAAAATTAACTTTGGTTAAAAAAAAAGAAACAGGAAAAACTAACATCTTTTTCTTTAAGGTAGACACTAGTTCTATATCCAATATGCCCTTATTTTCTATTCTGACCAGAGGCTTTCTAGGGTTCATTTTTTTTGGTGAAGAATGTTAATTCTTGATGACTTGCAAACAGAAATAATGGAAGATACATCTGGAAAGCTGAGGAAGGGGGAAATATTAGATTTCCATTTAATTATTAGTTATGGGGCAGAGAGAACTGTGGATTTCTCCAGTGAGGAAAGAAGAAACCGGAAAGAATACAGAATCCTTTTAGATATTTATCAGTTGAAACCCTGATAAAAGCATGGAAAGAGGTTGTTGTGCAGAGCTTTCTATAGAAAGTTTCCAGCTTACTCTCTCCAAGATATGTTTGAAGTGGACCTCACAAGTGGTACACAGGGTTTTCAGCTGCATCTATTCCCAAAACCTGATATTAAGTGGTTACATGGGAACCTCATTTTACACTGAAATATGAGCACATTTTTATCTCTCTTTGCAGGGAAAGAGGTATCAAGAATGTGGATTGACTGTTCAAATCTGAGAGCTCAAACAGGAAAATCAAATTTAAACAAATCCACTTAATGGTAAAAATCTTATAATGATATTCTAAAAAAATTGCACAAATTTTGGTACACAGGATTATTCATTTTTGAAAGCCTGGTTTTCTCAAAATTGAACTGTTTTAAATAAACTCTAGAAGAGTAATTTGCTAACGTATATTACAAAAGTAATCACTGCTTCTTATTTTTAAATAAAATTATTATTTTCCAAAAAGCAGCTTAGTTCAATGAATTTAAACTGTTTGTGAATTCATTACCCACAAGTCATTGAGAACTCAAGGATTGGTAATAAAATCCCTATAAATTTCGTAGAAAATATATACATTTCTATAGCAAATATTTAAATAGCCATTTAGCATGTGCATTCACCCCATTCTGACTGTAGTGTTCAGTGAATGATTTCCATATCCCTACTTTAGAAAGATAGAAAGTCTTAATCTGAGCAAAGTTAGAGACACCAAATCAGGTCAGTTATCAAGCTCTACATTTCATCAAAAGTAATATAAACACCCTTTGGTTTACAAAAATGTGATATGACATATTAACCTCTTCAAAGAAAGATATAACATCAATTTCATAGGAACTGCTTGTTCACACAACCAAAAAGAAGAGCTGAGCAAACAAAAACCCTTCCCTATAGGGACTAAACTGTAGTTAAATATGTTTGGGTTTGAATTTGCTTTGGCAAACTTCAGCCAAGTTTCTTCAGTTTAAAAAGAATGATGATTGTGAATCAAGCTAATAATATTTTCACAAAAGATAAAACTTGAAAAAGCCAGTGTGGAAACTTGCTCCTATGAACAACTATATTCAATCAGGGGATTGTGTGCGCAGTCAATACAATTCAAATTGCAAATATAAACAATGAATAGCAAGTACTCAAAGGACCGCTGATAGAAAACACTCTGTCAGCAATTCACTGCCTGAAATATCTTAACAACAAACATTAGCTGTGTAATTGCAATCAACAAATTTGTTGAAACACATCCAGTCAACAGACAATTTATCAACAGGGAAAAAAAGAGATAAATGTGAGAAATCTTTATAGTTCTTTTGTTAAGCTTTGTGGCCCAACATCACAAACTTGGAATTCAAAGAATTACCACTGGCCCTCCTGTCTCCACTGTGATAACACTACTACTAATGTTATTTACAATGTAGTGACAAGTTACATCCATACAGGTAAGTAGCCTGAGTCTTCAGATTAGACTTTGTACTGTAAGATTGTCACAGACAATACCTGCTTTATTTGTTCGTTCTCAAACTGTGTATGTTCTTTAAAAAGAGTAACTGGGTCAGGTGAGAGGAGGACTGCTGTTGTCCTGTAAAAGAACAGAGTGTGCTTAAACTTGGAATGCTAAAACAGCCTATGAGAGGTGGCAGAGAAAGAGAACAAGAGGATCATTACAAAGAACAGGGATCCTGATGCTCACATGCAGAAGTAGAGAGTTTGCAGGAGGTCCCAAGGAGCAGATAGCAATGCATCAGAGGACAGCAATTTTGAGGGCTAATTGGAAAGTCTATTGCCATTCAGAAAGTCATTGTAGTCTACCTACAGAAGCATTTTAATAGCTCAAAATTCACTTTTTAAAAGCAAATTTCCTGATTTACCACACTTACTATGCATTAATTCACATCAAGAAACTCTTTCGAAACAAGAAATCTGGACTTCTTTTAGGTGAAATTAAACTAGAAAAAGTTTTACAGGAGCACCCCTAATGTGCTCTGGGCTCATCTAATCTAATGGACATTCAGGCTTGAAATGTATCTGGGTTAATGTCACTGTCTCAACATCAGACATGTCACTCTACAAAAACACTCACGTTGCACTACAGTACCTGTCAACATGGATGTAGCTTGAGGTGATTGAAATCAAGACAAGAAGTAAAAACACATTAAAACACTCCTTATGACGCTGGTTTATAAATGTTGTATTCTGTCTCACATGCCCATTTCAAAGTTTTCTTGGTGTTAAGAAAAAAGTAAAACCCTACCCTTTAAAAGTAGAATAAAATTTGGGCTCTTTGAATTTACAAGCCTTTTGATCTATCTGGTGTCCTCACACAATGAAAACGTATAGGCAGATCCATTTGAAGGTTTTCTTGACCACCATTTGGTCATCTGAATGCCATTCTTTCAAGGCACTTGCAACCTTGAAAGCAGTTGCAACTGGAAATGGTGTCCCACAGAAACATTAGTAACAATAACATTAACATTTCCCATTGACTGAAAATGAGAAACATAACTGTCCATATGTAAAAAGGGAAATAAGCAAGTCCCAGGGAACTACAGGCCAGTCAGCCTCACCTTACTGCCTGGAGAAATCATGGAGCATATCATGGTTTCCACACAGAAACTATGCTAAGGCACATGTTAAGTAAGGAGGTCATTGATGAAAGTCAACATGGTTTCACTAATAGCAAATTGTGCCTGATAAATTTAGTGGCCTTTTGTGATTGGTTTGCAGTCATGGTGGATGAGGGAAGAGTGACTGATGTCATGCACCTGAACTTGTGCAAAGTATTTGACAGTATACTGCACGACATCCGTGTCTCTACATTGGAGAGCCATGGATTTGATGGACGGACTACTCTGTAGATAAGGAATTGGCTGGATGGTCACGCTCAGAGTTGTGGTCAGTGGCTTGATGTCCAAGTGGAGACCAGTGAGGAGTGCTGTCCCTCAGAGGTCAGTGTAGGCACTGGTGCTGCTTAACATCTTTGTTGGTGACATGAAGAGTGTGACTGAGAGCACTCTCAGGAAGTTTGACTGTGGCAGCACGCTGAGTGGGGTGGATGGCACACCTGAGGGATGGGATACTCTCCAGAGGGACAATGGCTTAAGAACTGGGGCCATGGAATCCTCATGAAATTCAACGAGCCTGAGTGCCAGGTCCTGCACCTGGATTGAATCAATCCTATGCACAGGCTGGGCAGTGAGAGAAGCCCTGCTGAGAAAGATTTGGAGTACTGGTGGGTGAGAGGCTGGACATGATCTGGAAGTTTTCACTTGCAGCCCAGAAAGCCAATTGTATGCTGGGTTGCATCCAAAGCAGTGTGGCAACAGGATGAGAGAGAGGATTCTGCCCCTCTGCGCTGCTCTGGTGAGATCCCACTTGGAACAGTGCATCAGCTCTTGGGTCCTCAACATAAGAAGCACATGGATCTGTTGGATTGAGTCCAGAGGGGGATCAAGGATGATCAGAGGGTTGCAGCATCTCTCCTATGAGGACAGGCTGGGAGAGTTTGGGCTGTTCAGCCTGGGGAAAGGAAGGCTCTGGGGACACCTTAGAGCAGCTTTCCAGTACCTACAGGGAGCCTACAGGAAGGCAGAAAAGGAACTTTGACAAGGGCATCTAATGACAGGGCGAGGGGGAATGGTTTTAAACTGACAAAGAGCACATTGAGATTAGATATTGGGAAGAAATTCTTCACCATGAGGGTGGTAAGGCACTGGAAGAGGTTGCCCAGAGAAGTTGCAAATGCCCCATCCCTGAGAGTATTCAAGGCCAGGTTGGACAGGACTTTGAGCAACCTGGTCTAGTTGGAAGATATCTCTGCCCACAGCGGGAGGATTGGAACTAGGTGATTTTGAAGGTCTTTTCTTACCCCAATTCATTCTATGATAATTGCTATTGGAATATTATTGCTATAACATTCTAGCTCTTTTGTCATGCCAAACTTAGTGTTTGTGCTTGTACCCATTTGCAAATGTACTCCTGATATATGCATACACCAGTAGGTGACAAGCAGCCTTATTTGGTCCAACATTTCTAAGGTACACCCAGCATTTCAGCCATGCAGAGTAAGCTCTGTGTCATAAGGAAATAATGAAAGTCGAATAAAATCTTTCTTACATATTTAGGTATGAACCAAATTCCCATAGATTTAATTCACTGTTGTACCCATGAGTGTTATTTCTGAAATTGAGAATATTTACGTAGAAGAGAATAGGTATGCTTGGGATCAAGAAAAAAGTATAAATAAAACTAGAGAAATCAGAGAAGACTTGGCATAAATAAGCCAATTACATAGGCTCTTGAACTGAAATCTTTAATAATGCATAAAGTGAAACACAGACATGCAGCAGAGCTAATGCTTGCAAATGAGCAAGTCTGCGATGCCGAAACATTTTCCCAAAGCAAGGCTACCATGAAGAATATAGCATCTAAAGAGATCTCTCCAAAACCCACCCCAAACCAAACCATGAACTGGAAAAAAAAAATCAATAAAATAAAAATATTTTAAGAAAAAGTCTATTCAAACTGCATTTAGAAAAATTTCAACAGGAAAGACGTTAACATAATAAACCTTCTGGAAATAAATTACGTTTCTCACAGACCCTGTTGTCAGCTGAAGCTCTTTGCAGCCCATCCTCTCTATTGTAATCCAGATAATTTCATTCACTCACTAGGTATGTACATAGTTAGTTCAGTTCACAAGGGTTTCAGGGGACAGCTCCACTGTTTCACATTTCCTACTAAATCTGAATTGCCATAAGATGCTGGAACTAAAGCCCTGAGGGCTAAAAATCACTCTATAATTGCAGAAAAGCTGAAATGACACAAATTCCTCTACACTAATAACGAAATGTATTTGAGTAGAAGACTGCAATTAGATGGCAAAGGACAGTTGGAACTCTCTCAATCCTACCCCAGTGCTCTTCCTAAGGATACGAAGAGGTACAGAGATTCCATATGGATTGCACGCGGACAGGCACAGAGATGCTGCAATGACACATCATCAATTCTTAGTAGCTGCTTTGCACATCACACTGCAAGGAGACTTCCTCACACACTGGTAGCCCTCCTAAATTCACCAAGCTATCACAAGGTTGCAGAAAACTGTGATTCATAGAATGAAATACAAGAACTTAATTATGTCACTGTTTCTGGGGGTTCAGTAAATATGTTTCCCTCTTGTTTTATTTTGCTTAGTTTTTGCAGTGATGTGAACGCTGGAACGAAGGTGAGAGAGAAGGCTGATATTCTTTTCATGGCAACAGTTCCATGACCATCTTCCCTGTCCATTAGCAAATAGCTTAACCTATTGGTGGTATTTAAAATTTATTGCATTATCTCATGAAATATTTTAAAATTAAATTTGCATTTATATCATATACTGTAAAAGAATATTTTTAAAATACTACTTGGCATGGTTGGGCATTTACATTAATTCCATCAAACCCAAAATCCCATCCAAATACTTTTTCCACACAATATGCCACATTTGATTAAAATTAAGTTGGGTTCTGTCAAAATACTTATTTGATTAATTTCAAAATATTTAACCATGCTTTCAAGTATTCCAAAGTTTTGAAACATTTCAGAAAATTTCTCCAACATCTTAAAATGAGAATTTGGTCTTGACTCTCATTTTCTCATTATTTTCCATGTAAAACCATATTTGGTTAGAAAATGTGCCAAGATTTAAGGAGACCATTATATATTCTATTACATCAAGGGGTAATTATTTTGTGACTACTTTTATATCTCACTTCAGGTCACACATGCAAAAGCTGTTCTCATTTTACATATTTTACCTTTTGCTTTATTCATGAATACGGAAGTGGGATATTATAGGAACTGACCTGGTGGTCAAACTTCCAACAGCAACTGCAAGCAATTATGGCAAGGTGAAATGTCTGTGCACTGAAACAAAAACCCTGTTACTCCATCTACAGACTGGGCAGAAATCATCTTTGTTTTATAATGTACTCTTGAAAGAAATCCTACCTTAACAAAGGAAAAAACAGTAAAAAAATCGAATGTTTCTTTCTACACTAGATTTTCACTGTTAGGTGAATATTAAAAAAATTATGTTATGCTTCCTAGGTGTATTTTTAATCTATAATTTATGTCATTTGAATCATTTTAACCTGATGCTTGCATGCCAAACATAGAGGAGATATTATTATAATAAAATGTGCACCATACTGCTTATTTAATGACATAAGCACTGGAATTTGAAAAAAATCATTAAAGCTGCCTGACACAGCACTGATTTCAATCTACAAGTTTTACAAAATTTCAGCCAAAACCAGCCACAAATGTAATTACATATTACCAGCTATGAAGACATGCATAGATTTTTCAAGTTTATTTTAATTTTTACACTATAAACTCACAGGAATATAACAATTATTATTTTAATTATTTAACAATTTATTACTAATCTATTGAATTATTAATTATTTATTTATATCTGTAATAAAATTAGTTTACTGATTTCCTTATGAATATAAATATTAAGAAATGTAAAATAATTTATTGTTATATAAAATAATAAATGTCTCTTCAGGGATCCACTAATCCCTCTAACAAAATTAATTACCCAATAACAGCAATTAAATTAAATCAAATACCAGCACCACAAAACTAATCAGCCCACAGAAAATAAGTTAAACAGCCATCTACCTGTGAGGTCCATCACCTAGGATGCATCCTGCAGGCTTTTTCCACAGAGTGATGCATGCCCAGACAGAGAAAATTCAGGCCATTTGGTACCAATGGGGCAGTTAGGTACAGAGCGCCGGAATCCCGCACAAAAATTTTCCTTACAACACCCTCTCTACTACTTCCTCATAGCAAAGGTGATCCCACTTGGACATCTGTGGGGATTGAAGTTATGACTGCAAGGCGCTGGAAGAGTGAAAATTCCTTTTCTAACAAGACTTTCAGTGTCTTAGGGCTTTTACTAGCATGAGCAAACCTCCAATCACATGTTTTACAATCATCAGTTTAAACATGACCTGCATCAGTCCTGTGATACCCATTAGTACCTGAAGCAGGTCCAAGATCACAGAGTTCAACACGCTGTCATGTCTTCTGCTGGAGTTATTGCCTTGCCAAAAGAAGCACCACTAAAGTCTTGCGGTGAGCGGCAGGAACCAAAGTGATGGCAAGGCCAAGAGCAGAGGTAGTACCCCCCAAGTCAAACCCACTGTCTTCAGTCCTTGGTCTAGCATGAGTCTTAACTAACAACTTGATCTGCTCCTTAAGGATATCAAATAAATAAAATATGTACCCTCTCAGTCACAAGGAAGCCCCTTTTCCCAGCCTCACTTCATCACATCAGCCTTCCCCAGTTAGTTCCATCAACGTGCATCCTGACTGCAGGAATACATGGTTCTACCTGACACCTTTGTCCTCTTGTTTAGGGACCCAAAATCAAGACGTGTCTGTAAATTTTAAATAGCCTTCTTTGAAAAGTGTGGTCTAGCTATAGTCATCATCCTTATAAATGCCAACTATTTATATGTGACTAAATGATTTCCTCTGTTTTCCTGGGAGCATACTTCCTGGTTTGAGAAGCTCCAGACTTTACCATTAGTCTGCTGAGAAGCTTTGAAAATGTTTACATTTCTCTTCCTCAGTTTACCCATTTATCAAATGGTGAAACTGAAAGTGTCATTTACACAGTAGTACAAGATCTTAGACTAAAAATACCATATAACATTAGCTTCTTGCTAAAATTTTTTCCTGTTAATAGGTATTTCTTATTCTTAAACTCATTTTTAATTTTGTTAAAAAAAAAAAAAATCACATTAAGATGCCGAAAAGTACCTAGGCTACCTACAGCACGCATCGTCTCAATAAACATACACAAAAAAGGAATGAGCGCTTTCCTAGCCCATGATGAGTGTCTCCATATATTCATATCAGGATTCTTCTGTGGTAGTTTGTTTGGGTTTATTGGGGTGAGGTTTTTTTGCTGTTGTTTTGGTTGGTTGGGGTTTTTTATGGTTTGTTTTTTTTTTTATTTTGGGGGGGTTTTGCTGTGATTTTGTTCAGGGTTTTTTTGAGGGGTGTAGGACTGGGATTTTTGTCTCCATCTCTCACTGTAATCTGATAGATGAACACCTTGATGTATGGGGCAAGAATTAGAAAAGTCACAACAGAAAGAACTCATGAGCACAAAAAATAATTCTTAACTATAAAACATATAAAATTTACAAAAGAGACATTTAGAACCAATGGAGGTTTTGAGGGTTGGGGTAAGGAGAATAAAAAGATGTGGCAGGAAGGAAGAGACTATAAAACAGGAGACTAAGTGAAACGACACAGAGAATTTAAGAATTGTGCAGAGTATGAAAAGCCAGAAGAAAAAAAATCCACTGTCAAGCCAAGACACGTAGCAGAGATGTAACTGTTCTTATCTGCACTTGAGGGCATGAAATAATTCCTTTTTTAATTTTGCCTTTTTAATCCTGTCAATTGGAGCTGTCACTATGGATGTAATAGCAAGTATCCCAATCACAGTATCAAAGACTCTTCACTGACACTCCTTGAAATAGCATTAATATCTGCTCACTAAGGGTAGTACATTTAAATGTTCACGTGCAGTGTTGCAGCTCCCCCTTAGTCAGGTATCAAGCTGCTATTTCACACTCTGCTTGTAAAATTATTAACAGCTGGCCTAACGTTAGATCGACTGGAGTATGGTTTGCTAGAACAAGACATTGCTTAATAAGAATATTTCCTACTCTGTCAAGTAATTACTGCCTCTGTTTTTCCAAATACCAGAAACGGCCTTTAAGCCCAAAGCAGGATCTAACTTTCCAAGACTGCCAGGCCTGAACCAGGATGGCAGGATTAAATTTTGGGAAAGAAGAATTTAAAATTCACGTTCATGGATTTCACAAATTTTTTCAGCAAATACCAGCCTCGGTAAAATCCAGGTAGAAATATCACAGAAATAACTCTTGTTCCTAGCACTTTTTGTACTCTGTGTTAAGAAACCTTGAAGTGGATAACAATAAAATGACAAATTTTCCAACAAAATATTTTCCCTTTAGAGAATTCAAATTTTTCAAACTCCCCTTTCTTACCCAAGTATACAGGATCAGGTCTCTCTTAGTTTACAGGGGTTCCTGGCAAAGCGGTCTGCTATTGGCAGCTCAGAACCTTACAGAGTGTAAAATCAAAAAACCTCAGCATGCAGCTTCAAACCTGCCTTGGACACAACTTTTAAATTGTTGCAGGTTTGTGTGGTCCTTCTTCCCAACACAGAGAAAACTCATATGGCAGCAGTTTTGGATCAAGGCACAGTCTCACCAGGCAGTAAGTAAATCCATGAACAATCCGTGCTTCAAATAACTCACCAGGTTCTTAGGTGGCTTCCTACTTATGTCTGACTACGCTGGTTCCGGTGTCAGTGAAATGAATTCTGCTATTCAAAACTGCAATAATTACCTCAGTCCGTGGCAGTGGACTGATGCTGTTGATTGATGTGCTGCACTTAGGGGCAGGGTATGCTGTGACACTAGGGCAGTTCTCGCTGTATCTGGGGACACCTACTGCCTCCGTGGTAGAGGGGCCACATTCAACCCCGAAGCAATTCAAGAAATCACATGACTGGCAATAGAATTTTCATCTCAGAAGATCCCCAGCACTGATTTGTTTCAACAACAGAAAGGTAACATAAAAAATAAGAAGGTGGATATGTTTGATCCGGACTCTGAAGCACTGGCTAGAAATAAAAGTCTAGCAAAGGTTCTTCTAGGCTTTTAGATTTTCATAGAATCAAAGCTAAGAGGTATGAAGGAAATGCTTTGTGCATGCCTTAGTATTCACTGCATGCAGTCAAAATCTATCTGCTCTTAAAAAAACATGTTCAGACCATACTTTTACTCTAATAGTGCTTAAGTATTTTGGCATGTTTATTTCTCTGGAACAGCAATGAGAGCTGCATTGTTTTTTACTTAAAAATAACCATTTGGTAATGAAGTGTTTGACAAAATGAATGTGGCCTGCAATAGCTCATCTAGAAGAAAAGGATAAAGAAAATGTTAGAAATTAGTCAAGAACTTGCCTTATATTTCTTAGAAATTTATCTTCCTTCCTTATGTGGAAGCACTATCTAATCAAAATAAAGTGTTCTTTTATGTTTAGAGCTAAGATTATGTGAAATATGTTCTAGGGGTGTAAGAGGATGTTAAGTTGTCAAATGATTATTTTTTCTTATGTTTCCTTGAAAAAAGAGTAGGAATTACTAAAATATCACTAGAAAATCCATTTGGTAGGAAGACAGGAAAAGGAAGCACAGAAGCAGAAGCCCAGATGGACGGGACCTGGTTGCCCAGAAATGTTGTGGATGTCCCATCCCTGATGTTCAAGGCCAGGTTGGATTGGACTGGCCTAGTAGAAGGTGTCCCTGGTGACAAGATGAACTTCAAAGTCCCTTTCAAGCTAAATCATTCTCTGATCTGTGTTAAGGTAACTGACATACAGATTTCTTGTGATGCAAACACAATTTTCACTGACTTTGTATGGGTTGTAGACAACAGATATCTTATGAGGCACATGCAAGTTTTCTGAGCTGAAAATTTATCTTCTGCAAACATTTCCTGCCAGCAGAGTGTCTTAAGTTCTTGAACATGTTATCATGAAAGAGGAAGCCTGAATCAGCTATAACATCCTACTGGTGAATTGGTATTTTGATCTGCAAGGGTACCTAATCTGTCAGCTTGAGCAGTGACAGGCATTGCTGTCTGATAGGCAGTGACTTGAGGTCTGCCACAATGCTCAGCCGGAGATTTCCTTCCCTCCACCTGAGCAGCTGTGTCCTGTTTTTGCAGTGGTGGTGGGTGAGAAGGACTTGGGCTAGACTAAGAGAGCAAAATGAACACACAAAGACCAGGATGAAAAGGTGGAGATAGAGGAGAAACTACCAAGGACTAAAAGGGGAATTAAGACCTAATGGGAAGCATCAGACCATCAAAGAGGGAAAGGTGAAATCTGTGTTATGAAAATGCTTTCTTTATACTAAACATAAAAGAATGACACAGAATATAAAACCTGATTCTTCTGCTGAAAATGCCTGACAATACTATGGTAGTTGGAAACAACTGAAACCTGCATTACCAGTATAGATTTTCTATACTGGCTACCTCATCCCTTAAGACACCAAATAAAGCTTTTCTACAAAGCTTTACTTAATTCAGATGCATTCAGTACAAAATTGTAAACATGTAGGAATTACTACTCAAAACCTTCAAAACTACATATCAAACTTTTTGAAATTCTTGCGGCTCCTTGGACATAATACATCATGTATTGATAGTTTGGGAGTGTGGAATTATGATGATCCCCAAAGGACACAATGTCTACCATCTTGGTTAAGGCTGTTTTATTACCACACTCATACCTTTGCTTTCACTCCCACCTCAGCATACAAAAGGGACAGGAAAATTTAAACACTACAAAGTCTCATATAGCAATTAAGTAATTAGTAAGTTCATAGACAGCTACATAAGAGAAAATTAAATCACATGATATGCTGAGGTCGAGCAGGTATGTAGAAAAGAGCAATTTTATACCTTAAAGCAGTGGGCTGCTTTAATATCTTACAAGTTGTCTTTAAAATGCAGATGATTAATACTGAATGACCTATGGACTCATATCTGCTTAAAGGATGTAATATCTAATTGGTTCACTGGATAGCAGGCAACTCAGAGTGGATCTCTGTTCCATTATATTTTCAGTACATATTAGAAATATGATAAAATAGATTACAAATTTTCTGCCTACATGAAATATTTGTCTAGATAAGTGACAAGGGGAAAGATAAAACATGTCACTCAGAAGCAAATTGAAGAAGTATATAGGAGGAGACAAAACAATCTATACAAAATTCATTTGGAAAATATTATTTAAGAGTGATGCCATTATTATATTTGTCATTGTGATATCATTAAGCATTTCACAAAACTTCCTTAAAATTTGGTGTGTGCTGAAAGCTTTATATAGGAGCCTAAATGGATGAAGCATTTGTGACCTCCAGTCTGGACAAGTACTTTCTCCTTGAGAAGTGTAAAGCTGAGTGTATGCTTACATGTCCTGTGGGATTGGAGCGATCTTATTTGCGGCCAAGTACTGTTCTAAAACAAGAAGTCAGTTCAGTTCTTAAACCATTATTTCCTTGAAAATGCACTGAATTAAAAATTTCCTTCATGGCTTACCAAGGAACAGGACTTGGATATCAAGGGACTGATATCTTACATGTTACAGAACCATAAGAAGCAGTAATAACAAAACCAAGGAATAAAGCAAAAGAGGTGCAACTATCACAAATCACTGCAACTGGGGAGGTGCACAAATTAATCTGACAAGAAATATCGCCTGACAGTGAATGAATTTGCATTCATTTACTAATTTGTGATGCACATTTCAAGTTGATTGACATAACTCCAAGCCTAAATACTACTATTTAGAAAAAAATGGGTTAACAACTTGGGAATGAATAGTTGAATCCAGACTTCCCTTGAAAGTAAAAGAAACATCAAGAGAGATGTCAATGAGTATTAAAAACAAATATAAAATTAAAAATCTAGGGATTTAGCTATATAGAAGATTAAAGACTTTCAGATTTTCAGAGCCTGCTCTGGGGAAAAAAGAAAGCCTCTAGATACTGTGAATTATATCATCTTAATTCTGAGAGATAGTAAAATTTGATATTTACACAGAGAATATGAAACAGTCATGCTGAAAGTAGGATAGCTGCTTTCCTGATAACATATTATTTTTATTTCATTCATATTTAGTAAAGCTTTTCTACTTGGGCTAGCATTCTTAATTTTGCAAAACCACTGTGGAAACTAACAGGGTCAAGATCTGTACTCCACCTCTTCTCCAAAATACTTATTAATATTAAAACACTGCACAACAGATTCAGAGCTGACTGAGAAAGGCATTAGCGATCTGCTCTATTACAAAAATTACTTCTGTTTTTCATACACATCTACTACACTCTTTCACCTATTTCTAATCAGGCAGAGCATCAAAATGTAAATGTTTGATGCTGGCTGAGTTCAGGAGGAGCTCAGGAGCTGCACTGAAACCTTACATGTCTCTGCCCCCTGCCTCATATTCTGCCCTCCGCTCCTTCCCAGACTTTTGCAAATCACCCTAAGCTCATTTCTTGATTTTTGACGGAGGACAGAAATTGTTATTATATCAGTATTTAGAGCTACCTTAGAGGAAAGAAGTAGTGCTAGTTGCAGGGAGGTATGATGCTGGAAGCTGCTAAGTGGGTGCTATCCATTACTTTTTATTTTCACTCAGGCCAGGAATGACTTAGGGTCTGCTCATCAAATAAGAAGTTACCTGTTCCCCCATATTTGCCACACGTTCCTAAATTTTCACTGAAAAAACATAGTCAGTGAGGGACTCACTAATAGACTGAACGCAACTTTCCAAGTTATGAATTAACATCCAGTGGAGGCTTTTGCACTGTTCAGCCAACGGCAAAACATGTAAAACATGCACGTAAGAGGGGAATTAGTCTTTTAAAGGAGGCAATGCCCTATACTGGAGGGTGAGACTTGATTCTTCTCCGGAGGTGAGAGAACACAACCTGCAGACTTCTGATTTGGTGACAAGTCACACTGCAACTGCTGCACTGCTAGCAGGTAGTCAATGCTACTACAGGGACTGCTGAGTACCATAAACTTTTGGCAAGAGATCTCCACAATCATGATCCTGCTAGTGTTGCCACTGCTTTCCGTGGAACAAAATTACTTATTAAAAAAAATTTCTGATTAGGAACACTGAAAATCGGTCCCATGTTGCTTTCAGCTTTTTCCGTTCTACAAGGTAAAGCATTCCCTCTGCTAAGGAAGTGAATCCATACAAGCATAGTTTCATTGTACTACTGAATAAGGCGGCAGTGTTGACTGGCAGTGTTCTGCCCTCATAACAGTGTTCAAAAGGCACCACTTAGGACCTGGGCCCAGATCCAAGACAGACTGAAGCAAAGAGACCCCAGAAATTGTATGATTATGCCATCAAAGAAATTTCAACAATATGCTTCTGATGATTTGGATTTCAGTGTGTTGGATGAGAGGTGATAAAAAAGTTTTTCAAAATCAAAAATGGAAGGAATTTTCTCCTGCCAAATAAGTTTACCTAGCCGTACACGTAAGGAAAGGTTTTGCAGTCTATGAATCGAAGTGCACAAAATAGACTGAGAATACCAACCTCAGCATAGATTCAAACATTAATAAAGGTAGTTGGCTCCAAGGGATTTGCGTGATGTTTAACTTTGCCACTTACTGTGAATCTATAGTGAAACAAAATAGTTTTACATGTGTTTATAATTTACAGAAACAATTTAATATGATTGTACAATTCAATATTGTTATTGTTCTCATCTCTGACTGCAAAATCTAAATTAATTTACGCAAAAAATCTGAAACTATAAAATCAGAGATCTCTCTTAAAAAAAGGAGGTCGAGTTCTGTGTGAGACAACAGATTTAACAAGAATCTGAATAGAGAAAGCATGCAAACCCAAAATATCATTTGCTAGTTTTAAATATTACTTATCCTTCCCATAGCCCTGCCACACAAAGTCTTTACTGAATATTATAATCAATATATTCTCTGTAGAAAACCATAGAAAACCATTCATAATCATGGATCAAGGCTTTATGGTAATATTTGGTTCTTGAAGGGCATTTGTTTATACAAGGCCACATTTCAATGCCAAACCAGCTACAGACAAGTATTTTCAGCTACACACAGAATTTTTTTTTTTTTTAAGAGCTCCTGAATGTTTTATATCTATATCTATCTATTATATATATAGATATAGATATATGTATGCATGAAAGCAAGGGGCCACATATAGCAGCATTTTTGATTTTTTGCTTTTGGCCAGGAATTTGAAAAAAAAATTATCTTCTTATATATTTTAAACTGGTTTTTGTCATTGTTGTTGTTATATATCTGTGCCATTCTCCCAGGCAGCTACTAACAACTTCATACCATTTGCATACCGAAGGTGCCAGGATAAGGAATACTTGTACAGCAGAACCTAGACTATTCAAAGATGGAAAGACTGATAAAAAAAAGGATATTCAATAAAAGAAAACATTTAAACTTTTGCAATGATTTCTCTGGTATCTTTTCAATGCCCTAGAACAATGGTCAAACCCCAACATTTCCATGTATAAAATTAATATTTTGGAAGTCCGTTGCCTTGTTTCCCACGAAGTCAATGAAATTTACTGCCTTTTTTTTGAGACATAGATTTTGTCAAATGGAATTTCCTTCACCTTGAGCTTCCAGGTAATATCATAATAGGGTGGGGAGGGTTTTTTTTGTTGTTTTCCTGTTATTTTTTAGTTGTATGTATCACAGACCCAAAAATATTAGCTAGTAGGCAATTTCTATCAGCAGATTTGTCCCAGCTTAATTTTTTTCATAATGGTAAAGATTCCCTTCCATGCTGATTACAACACTACAAGGCTCAGAATCCTTTTATTCTTTAGGACTGAATTAGTAACACTGGAATTCAGCAATATTTCTTCTCCTTACATTGACTGCAGATATAGAATGTAGTTTCTACGTATTTCCAACGAGATCCCCAGAGGACTGGCACTTGAAGCTTATGGCTAAAGATTGAACAATGAAACAGGTCAGCTTGTCCTAAGAAATCAGGTCACTCAGCTGCATTTCTTGTTATCATTTTGACAACAGGGGATGGGGGAACAGAGGCAATTGTAAGCCAGCTCTTTGGGAGAGCCACTTACAGAACACAGTGCAATAGCAACACTTCTGTTGTAAAGCCAAAGTCCATATTTAATACACGGTCCAGTTATTACGGGTGCTGATATCCCCATTTTTTTATCTATTTAAGAGGAAAGCAACACTTAAAAGTAATTTGTTATTGATGACCCCACAACTTTCTGCTTTGGTTTGGGGGCTTTTTTATTTGATTTTCTGGAGACAATACACTATTATTAAAATACTCACTATGAAGGACATTTTGTTGCTGTGGATATTTGCAAAAACAAATCAAACAATTACAAATTAAAGAGTCACACATTTCATCATAGAGTTTCAGCTTGTGGTAAGATGCTCAAGGCTTGAAATGAAAATTTGTTTAGCACTTATACACTAAAGAAAAAAAAATCCCTATGGTTACAGAACTTCCTTTGCTTAATTATAAACCACGGAGGACTTGGAAGTTTTCTCTGCATACACCCCCACATAATTCTGACTTTGTCCATAAGGTCGATGGAGCTATCCTGAGATGGCATGGTTCTGATATATTTTGTCAGTCTCCATTCACAGGTAGCATAAAGTGGAGACAGTGGGGCTGTTTTTCACATGGCCTCTGACTACACCCCTGCATCGATGGCATCCGGTGTGGAAAATAAATCGGTAGGATACTGAAGAGAATTACAGGGATGTCTGATCGCTGCAATGTCCTCTGTGGACGCCAAGAGAGCAGGCAGCTTGAAAATGAACTTCTGATCTCCTAATAAGTTGAAATGGAAGGAAATTGGAGAGCTTTTCAAAACTTCTAAGAGTTTATTTTGGCTATACATGGGTGGTCTACCAAGTGAGCTGTTTCTAGTCCTTTTGTAAGAATTGTCAACTGGGTCAAGGCCTTAGGTATCTAAATGCTCTGTCTTTAAGGTTGTGGCAAACATATAAAAAGTTCACTGAAGCAAGAAAATTGGAGCTTTTACTTAGTAGGTACTGGGTTCTAGCACAATATACAGTGTTGGTGAATCCTAGAGCCAACCAGCCACAGAAAGCAACGTTAAAAGACAAATATAGGTAATACACCTTGAAAAAAATAGTTTTGAATGAAACATCATTACTTGTTGGAATCTCTAACTTCTGCTGAGAAGGACCTTTTGCACATACACATAAATGTATACATACATTCACACAATCATGTGATACATCCAACACACCAACTGATTCTGATTCTTGGCTTACACCTACGTGACTGCAAACAAGTATAAGTGAGAACTGCAAGGTTCTATAAATGTCATCAGAACCCTGTACTGGCTTAGAAATTGCAGACTGAAAACAAGAAATGCAAGACAGCAGGACCAAACGTGTTTTGAAGGTCATCACATTCCTGGTACCCAGCTCAAAGCCAGAAAATTCTGGGCAGAGCAGGAGCAAAACACTTATGCTGTGTATAGCAAGGACTGTACATTTGTATGTGAGGTAGACGAACTGCTGGGTGGCCGAGTAGCTGAACACAACTGTGGAGCGTAGGGCTGTGCAGGGTATACCAAGGGAGGAGTAGCTGAGGCTGTTTGTTTTCTCAACTCTGGACAGTCAGGCCGCACTAAGTTGCTCTGTGACCAGTAGTGTACAGTACTTTACTGCAACTCTACTCACAAATATTCCTGAATAAATAAAACTAAATAAATTATTTTTGCATTAAGTCAGGCGTCTCTTTGAAGGGTCACACAGTTTTGGCCACAAGGTCTTGAAAGGAAAAGCCACAATTTTAAATGTAATTTTGTTTGTTTGGGTTGAGATTTGCTTTAAAAATGGTCACATTTATCAAAAAAATGTTTCACTGCAGTTTAAATAGTGAAACTAATATTAATATGAGAGAGGCTGTAGAATTTTCCACTGAGATACTGACCTAAATCTTTCACTAGAATAACATACATGCTTATCAGGAAGTTTACCTTAATTTTTTTCTCTTTTAATTCTTCTGACCAATATTTCATGGTGCAGCTTAAATACTAGACTACACTTGAGAAAAAAGTGATTCTTGTCAGTTCCCAGATGAACTAGAAATTGGAAAAAACAAGCCAAATTCCAATTTGGAAAGAATCTGAAGTAATTCTGCTTTAGTAGTTAGTCTTTATAACTAGAGTGCCAGACACTAAGATGTCTGTAATCTTTATCTGCCACCAAAAATTCATGGAATTATGCTTAGCTATACCTCCAGAAAATATTTTTTCTCTCTGCTTCCCAAAGATGCAAATCTATTGAAAATACACATTTCATCTACATCTGTAGCACTTTGATACACCTTTTGCTTTTATGGTAACTTGTTCTATATTGCCTCGACCATCAGGCACTCAACACCCATGTTGTTCATGAGACACCATATTAAAGAGAGTAAGAAGCAGTTGTACCATTATAACTCAGCTGCCATTCAGCACTAACCTCTACATTCATTTCAACAAGCTTGTCTTTTAAAGGTCTATTCTCCTCCCACTCCCCTGGGGAATTCAATATAACTATAGCTAGGTGCATGCAGAATACAAAATACCCTTCAACTTAACTGTGAAATTCTAACCCCGAGTCATAATAAAAAAGGTGCAGAAAAAACATCTGTGGAGCTGCATGACAAAGTCTTCTTAATATCACAAACACTCTGGTCAGAACATTTGGAAGATACATTATCTAGATAAGCATTAACAGAAAGACCTATCAGGGAAATTTCACCCAAACTACCACATTTTATTAAACCCAGGAGAAATTTTAAAACCACCCCATTATTCTGATGACTTTAGTGAGCCTGTTTTCTCTGGCTAAAACATGCTTGAATGTAACATGAAAGAAATCTGGCTTAACCCTAGCACTAAATAATGAGAAGAACTGTCTTAATGTCAGAGCCAGATTGAAAGAAATATTTTCACCTTGGCAGGCTCCACAGAATCAGGAGTAGTGTCTTTTGATCAATGTCAGCCTATATGCCAGCTGGTTGGCTAGCACTTGAGGGCTGAGCTCCACATTAGACATACTTTAACCTCACCCACACTGGCACTTATTTAAAAGCCGGGGATCCCTCATGGAATTTTGGAATTCTGAAGTTTGTAACATCTGGACAGTGCAACATTAGAAAAGATTGTTCTAGGCATGCTAAAGTGGAGAGAAAGAAGATAAAACTCTCCAGAAATCTTCCCTCAGTATCTAAAAGAGAAAATGACCAGTGTTTTAGTGCAAAAGAATTATATGAAAAATATAAAGAGTAAAAGAATGAGATGACACTGATATTTATTTAAGTGAGGAAAATGTGTTATTCACAAACATAGTTAGAAATTATTCCATCCTAGTTTTAAAACATAATTTCTATTGAATTCTAAATAGGCAAAAAAAGAGCAGCACACACTTGGCACATAGAGATTGCTGTAACTGACAAACAGAATAAAACCACCTTCATTAACACTTTATACTCTCCTACTTTTTCCTTTCCAGCAGAATAATTCATGCTTATTCTTGATAGACAAGGAAAACTGCAAGACATCTTTCAATGCGTCAAGCTAATTTCTTTACTAAATTGATTATAGGCCAAGCTACGCCTACCCAAAAGACACTGTCCACTCTTCTTCTGCATCCCTCTGGAATAATAATTTTTAAACATGACTTTGGTTCACTACTTAATTTTAGCCACATTGTAAATATTTTCTGCTTCTATAATTCTGTCCATCCTCCTCCCCAACTCATTGCTCTTTCTTTGGGAATAGCAGTTGCATACTTTAGGACAGCATTCAAAATATATCAGCCAAATGGTTCCAATTGCTCTTATGCTTATTCAGCCATCGGCGCCAGGAACTGCTGAGACTATTTTGGATGCTTCATACAAAATACAAGCCTATTGCTATGGACTTGTTTTTCTCAGTTCTTCCTTTTTATGGATCACAGATACCTCGTATCTTGAGAAGGTTTAAATTTCAGGCTGAAAAGTCTCTATAAATTGATAAAGACAGCACACAATTATAATTGTTGTTGGATTAATTGTTATTGGATGTTATTTGTAATTTTTGGAACACTCATACATCATTGATAGCCATCTATTTTTTCAGTGACTATTAGAATATACTTCAAGGAAATTCATACTCTGCAGCTAAAAATTTGTTTCTATAAGCTGAAGAACTTTCCTGCATTGTTTCCTGCTTATTGTTCTTGAAGAATTTAAGATCATGAAAACCAGGTTTTTGTCTGCTGTTTCAATGAATTATGACTCATCATTACGCTCCATTCCCTCTCTGCCATTAAATCTCCTAGAAAACTTGTGCAGAGGCTATGTTGTTGAAGTCAAGAAATGATTAGAAGGCAAATAACTGTAACTGTTGTAGTAGTACAAAAGCCTGTTTCTGAGCATCTTGGTCCTCAGGTATTTTATTATAGCTTAGAGATGATGCAAAGCTTTGTTCTTACTTCATAATTATGCCAGGAATCAGGATAGGATTTTATATAATTTGTTTTGAAGGAAAGAAACTTTAACTAACAAAAAAAAAATCTATGAACTACACTAATAGCAGAAGAATGCATGATCTTATCACATAGTCTAAATTCTGGGCCTATCAAAAACCTTTCTAAGTCATCCTAAATTCTTTGGAATGACCTCTCATTGAGCCTGCTGATCAAAATTAATTAGACACACTAGACAGAACTCAAACTGTAATAGAGTTGTGAAAGAAAGTTTCATGTGGTAAAAAAATGTTAGCACACTGATGGGCTAAAGTTTGCCTATTGTCCACACTGCCCCAGCAAAAATTAATGGATGAAGGCTGACAGCCAGGTCTATCTCTACTTAAGTAATTTTGCCCACTGAATTAATTGAGACCAATAATCAAAGACGTGAAAATATCAAGAACCTCATGGGTCACGTGCCTTACAGTTATAAAGAGAAATTCCCTACACGGGAGGAACATCCCCCAACCATCTAGAGACCTACTATTTCTAGCAGTGCCCTCCCTGAAAGTAAGAACAGAATATGCTGGAAAGGCTCTGGAAGAGTAATCTACACTTTGGCAACACCTTTCCTTAATATCGTTCTCAAGGGAGACATTGATATATTTTACTACAAAACAGGCCTGGGATCCATCTATCATACACTGTGAAAAATAGAGAGGCAGGACCAAAACTTACAGCGTACCACACATGCAGACACATAAAATCCACCCTGGAAAAACACTTCAGAAACAGAAAAGAATCCAAGCCCCTTTGTATTTTCACAAAAGTACTATGGTAAAAGGCTCAACATGGAAGAGGAAAAGGGCTTTTTATGATAGGGGTGAGCAATATGGTGCCTCTCTAAGGCAGTAAGGGCAGGTGTACTTAACAGTCCATTCACAATGCTTAAAATATACAGTCTCAATTAGAACAATATTTGGATGAATTTTTCTCAATGAACCCCACTAGAGCTGTCCAATTTTAGCCCATTACTGTAAGCATAAAAGTAGATCTATTTTTCAAGTGAAACAGTTTAGCATCACATTAAAATTGAGTCCATGTACTAAATCAGTTTGACACGTAAATGCATTTTTCCCTTAACATCATGGATAGATTGCAGTTTCAAAGAGAAAAAAAGTTTTACAAATGTCAAACACGTTAATAAACCATCCTTCACCTTACTGATGAACATGATCTGGTCCAGATCACAATGATTATTATCAGAAACTTGAAATGCATCTTTGCCTACTATCAAATAAATTCCCTTTGAATGTGAAGCTACTTTAATCAGAAGAAAGTCAGTTCAGCATAGACTGATTTCCTGATGGTGGACTTAATAGCTGAGTATTTATTCTTCCTTTGACTATTTGCTGAAGAAAGAGGAAAAACTAATACCTAGTCAAATGTAATGTTGCATGTCAGCTCTAGTTATTTGTTTTTCCCCTCAAAATTCCAGCCAGCACACCTCAGGCTAGTTGCAGGACTGTGCCAGATAGGAGGAAGACAATTCTTCCCAGCCCAGTTTCTTCTCCATCCTCTGCTTAGATCTTGGACCTGCAGGCCCAGTTGTTAGGGGGAAGTCTACGCTGCTTCCTTCTCTATCAGGAGTGCTAAGAGTGCTGAAGGGTGGAAACTTGGCTTTGCAATGAGAACACACTTGCACTAATTACATTTTTATAGAAATGAAAAACTCGTTGTGCTGAAATTGTAGAGATTATAAACATTGTGTTCTATATTGTGCCATCAGATTTTAAGCAGATGGCTCAGTTTATTCAGCAGATGTCTGGGTAGCATGATCTATTCCAGTGTTTGGCTACAAATAAAGTGACTAGGTTGACCAACCCTAAAGGAATTCATGAAAACTTCTCATGTTCAGAATAGTTTTCAACAGGAATATTTATATATTACTAGTTTTCTCAAGTAAATATATATGTATTACTGCCTCCATTCATGATCTCATCGCCTTTTAGACATATATTAGCTTTCCTCTTCCAGAACAAAGTGCTATCACCTCTGAAAGTCTCAGCTGCAAAATGTAGGTGTGAAAATTATGCTATGAATTTTTTATGATCATATCCTATTTGGTGTAAAGTTCAAAGGTCTATAAATATTCAAAGATATGTAGGATTCAGTGGAATGTATTTCTTGGTTATATTCAGATCTGATAAAAACACATTTGTGACATGAGCTAGAAACAATTTTAGAAATGTGTCGCATTAACTCCCTGCTCATAAGGGTAGATAAGAACACAGGATAAGAACTTTTCAAGTCTGTATACTTACAGCTTTTACTTTTGTATTAAACAAAGTTACCTGTAGGACTGCTAGCAGATGAATATTTTCTTTTTAGACTGAGCTAAGAGCTAAAAAAAACATAGATGCTGCCAGTAACCAGGAGCTAAGTGTACAAACAGAAGGGAAACAGAACTTCAGAACCCAGTCAGGGAAGCTCCACTGACTGCAAATTTTCAACCAAATAAAGATCTGGGCAGTCATCTAAAAATTTCTTCTAGTAGCAGCAGTAGCATCTCAAAAAAGAACTATTTATTTCAAAAGGTTAGGAGAAATGATGGTTACATTTTTATCATAATAATAACAACAGTAATTAAAAAACCTTTCCTAGGTGTTTTAGAACTCCTTTTAGTCCAGTAATCTTAAGCTTGGGAATGTATTGTTACTTGACTTTTTTGTGCACACATTTGATTTTGCCAACTTTGTTTCATTGCTGTGTTTTAGAGTTTGATATAAATACAAAAATTTCAATTTAGCCTCTCATGTAACAAGTACAGTTTGTAAATGACTTAGTTTTAGAGTATTTATAATTTATAGCACTGGATGCAGTTAGAATATAAATGCAGATATTTTAGTGAATCTGGTTTTCAAGATGTTTAAACATATTTTTAACAATGAACTGGTGCTTATACCTGTCAAATATTTTTCTTGCAGAGGAATCAGAGCTTGGGGAATAGAAAAGGGGAATCCCTACAATATAAAAAGCATTACTTACAATACAACATTATATATTATTGCATTTGTGGATCACTCATCCCCAGGGAAACTTGAAAACAAAAGTGAGCTAACAGATATAATAGCCACACCTACAAATGTGGTACAGGTTTACAAGCACCCCACACAAAACCCATAAATTTCTCTCCTGAAAATTAATACCAGATTTAATACAGTACATGTGCAAAACTCTCTGCAGGCTGAATAGTCCCCAAAATTTCAGGTATTTTACTTTAATGAAACATTACAAAAACCCTATTTCAGGACCACGTTAATGCAGGCAGATTGCTTCTGGGCTCATACCTGTGTATCTGCAAGGTTTGTGCTGTGATTTCATACAGACTCGGGATTCTGCACAGCATTGCATTGCACCAGGAACACATCCTAAAGCAATTTTACAGACAAGACAACAAGGTACCTATGGATTAAGAGGCACTTAGGCAATGAGGAACTGTTTATATGCAAATTGGTTTGGGTTTGAGGGTTTTAAACTGCAGCTCAGGTGAAACAAGTGTGTGAATCTCTTTTTGGGTCCAGACCTCTGTGTCTTATGCTTTTCAGATTTACCTGCAGTGCACAGCAAAGCTACAAATTAGTGTCATAAAAAGCACAAGAGAAAACTATTTTGCAGTAGAGAAATACTAAAGCGGTGACCTCAAAAGTGAATCAAATGTCAAATCAAAATTAAAAAAAGAAGAAAAAACAAGTGAGAAGCAGAAGGCTGGAAAAGGAATAACTTACTGCATGAGGCTGCTGCAAAGCAAAACAACACGAGGGAACTACAGTTTGCCAAAGTAGCTTAAAGCAGCCTTAAAGAAGGAAAAGTCTGTCAGCGGGAGAACATTACCCTACAACTCTGATCCTCAAGTTTAGAGCTCTAGGGCTGTCACCAAAAGGAACACCAGTTGTTGCAACATAAACAGAGACATTTTTAACTCAATCTACAAAACAGCCTTGCTTTTCAGTTACAAGGTGTTTCATTCTGTTCCACAAGAGACTCACTTTTAACTACCAGAGAAGTACTTTTATAGAGCTTGCTATTTCAACTTGCAATCAGCCTTTTAGCTATGAGCTATCTCTATGAGCTCCCCATTTTTGTCTCCTTGCGTTAAATTAACTCCTTAATTGCCACCGTACTCAAGTCAAAGCATGTCTGAGTGAACAAATGCTTAGTTTGAAAATGCCTCAACTTATCATTGCAAGATGAGAAAGATCCCAGTTGTACCATAAGTAACATTTCTATACAGTTTTTATGTTTTGGATCAGAATGCTGTGAATATTCCTGCCAGTCATGGCACAAACTACCAGGGCAAAACACATCTTATCTTCTCTTGGGAAGTATTCAGAGGATGCCACTATTATTAAGGCCTGAGCCTGAACTGAGATAGACCAAGTAAGCAAATAAAATTTTAAAAACCCCAAAAACATAGTTAATGATCTTCACGTCCACATTTTGAGCACTTGCTATTTGAAGATTTATCTGTTCCACCTGATCTCTCAACCAAGCTGCAAAACTCAGCTTCCCAGCCATTCACACTTCACCAGCACCATGCCACAGGAAGGGAGTTCTCGCACCCCGGGGGAGTTCTCACTTTCACTGGGATAATACGAGGGCTCTCTGGGTTGTCCTCAAGGTCACCGAGGTTGCCAAAAGGATAGACAGGAATCTAGAGAGATTTACCACCAGCCTGACAGTCACTGATTTTGGTGCAGGTCAGACTGCTAGATGGTTCTGAAAATCCCAGTTCAAGCATGTTTCCAGCTGTACGTACCTAAATCTCTTTAAAATAGGATTGCATAAGAGTGCACGGTAAGGTCATTTAAGGAGATCAAATAAGCTTTAAGTGGCATATGGCTATAAAAACAACACAAGCAGCTGTGAAATGATAACTGCTTTTGGACATGAACTAAAATAGCTAGGAAGCTTTTAAAATGGCTTTTCAGATAAGAGAGAGATGAATAAAATAACAGTAATAAAAAACATCAAAAAGTTCATTACTAAGTAGAAATCTGCAACCAGAATTTAAAAAATCACAACAACGAACTTTTTCTGTAATCTTCAAAAGAACTAATTGTACACTATTTTAATTTTAGTTTAGATGTTACTAAAGAAATTGTTCGGACTGAACTTCGAAGTAAGCAACAAATCACAAACTAAGTTAGACGAAAAACTCTGTACTGTTGAGGTTGTAATCTATGTTCAGGAAAACTATTTCTGGTTTTCAAATAATTCTCGTAGTCACTGAAGTCTTTGGGTTCTATAAATAAAGTTCCATGACGTCTGGACAAAACAAGGGGTTCTAAAGTACTCCCCACCACCTCCAGGAGCCAGTCCTCAGCTTTTTCTCTTTAACTGATGACTCTTACTCTTGTTCAAGAATCCCCTTCCCTACCTCAGCAGCCCTCTCTCTCCATGTGCTCTGGGCTGCTGGGCAGGCAGGGTGAGGGAGCGGCTAGACCAAAGCCGGCCCTCATCAGAGGAGGAATGAAACGGAGAAGTGGGTAGGACAACCCTGAAGGTGAAAGGCACAACGGAGGCATGAGTGAGGGCACAGGGATGCTCCCTCCCCAGCAACACATATCTTGGCTTTCCAGGAGGAATGGGAGCACAGCAGCTGCCTGAGCTGGGTACTAGTTAAACCCTACTTTCAAAACAAAGACAAGGTTGACAGTCTGATGTTCTAGGCAAGTGACTACTTTCCTTAAAACAATCACTGATGCAAAGAGGCACTTGAAAACGGTACAGGCAATAACCCTCAAACAAATGAAAATTAAATACAGCATTTTAACAATTAATTACGATATGGTCAGTAACAACAAATCACACTACTAAATTATAATAAGAGATAATGCTATGTATGCAAGCATATTCTTATCTCCTTCCTATTTACTGAATTTTTTCCATGAGATAGGGAGAACTGTAATTGCTACTGAGACACAGAGCAGGTAATTGACCTACATGAAACGACACAGGACCAGTGCAGCTAAGCCAGAAGTGGAAGCCATGAAATCCCACACCATCACTACACAGGAGATCTGTTCTGTGCCTCCATCACAGTGCTCTTACATTGGCCTCTGCTGACTTTGTACTGGGATCTGAGCAAAAGAAAAGTTAGGTAACACTCACCAACAAAAGTGATCTAGTCATCCTTTGTTTTCAGAGTTTATAAATAAATATCCTATTTGTTAACCCTCGCTGAGTTGAGCTCTACCTTCTACCAAAGGCAGAAACTCAGATTCAAGGAACCCTTCTGTGTCTACTGGATTCACTTTAGTCAGAATTTCAATGAACCTGTAATGAAGAGTCACATAAAATGAAGTTGCACCCACTTTTAAATGCCAGCAGTGCTACAGCTTCAGATGAGATGAAGCACACTAACAACAAAAAATCCTTGCATTTCTGAAGGGCTTATATCTCACCTACTATCACATGACTCTAGATTTACATGTTGCATAACTATTTTATAATGCCTTTTTTTTTTTCCTAACACTATAGTTGTGCACTTTTACAAGTCTAGGGGTTTGTCCTAACAATTTGGCAATTTTAAACTCCTTGGATTTGCCCTAACATACTCTACAGTTTTGAAGTTTTAAATTTTCAGGTGAATAAACATCAGTCCAAGTTTGGAAATGCAATTTAGGAAAATGGCTTTTAATGTCCCAGACTTATATAAGCACCTTCACAAGAGGTTTCACCTAAACCAGGAGTAGATATATTCCATCCACTTCCTGTGTTTATGTACCAGGAGCTTCTTTCAGCTGCTTCCACTGTCATTATTGCTACATTTACGTACATCTAACATTTTCTTGTGTTTACATAAAGTTTCTTATTATATCACCATGAAGTTTAAATTCCCTTCTTCATCAACATGGGAAGTCTCAGATTTTGATAATGTAACAAACTTGGAGAAGAAACCCCCAAAAGTTCCGAAAAATGCCCTTTTGTGGTCTTACCAGCTACGGCTAATGAACCCTGCCTGCAGTGTCGGTCACTGCTCCTCTGTTCACCCACAGTTTGTACTGTTACCTTGCAAGGTTGAAATGATTTATTTACTTAAGGTCAGATGCTCTTTATTTTTGTAGATGGTTGGTGTTTTCGCTTAGTTGTTTTTCTAAAACCAAGAACCTTTTAGTTGACTGGTTTGCAGTTTATTCTAAAAGCTGTTGTAGCAGTGCAATTGAAAATGCAATGAACTCCTGCACTGAAATGAATGTCTGGGGGCAGAGAGAGGTGGGAATGTCTAATCTGGCTTCCTCCCCAGAATTGACATGACACAAATATGTTGTTTTCAGTGAAGGAAAATGCTGAGCCTCTAGGTAAATATTCTTATTTATTTTGGGTAAAAAGGTAATTTCTAGGCAGGCTAAGTGTCTACTGAAGTGTGTAATAATTAAAAGAGGACTTAAAGAGAAAGAAAAGTGAAACTTTTTTCCCATAAAATACCGCTCACACCAGTCATCAGATTGATTTGAAACAAACTTCAAGAATCTCAACAATAATGGTACAAGGACAGAGAGGTTACAAATTCCAGTTCTTCAGGGCACTTGGAAAACTGAAACATTTTTCAGAAATCTAGATCTACAACAGCTTTAATTTTCAGATAAATTTTTGAGACTGAATTTTTAAATATTTCAACAATTAAAAATGTGGGTTTAGAAGCTGTTTTGAAATAAACCTCAATTTTATTTTGAGGTTTTTTTCAACTATCTCACCTGCATGATTTGCATAATACAAAAATACAGCCACAAATGAATAGTAAGAATTATTATTGTTATTAAAATTACATACAGTGTAGCCTCCTAATATGGATCCAGATTTGGATAACTTTATTTAGAGAATTTACAATTTATGCTTCCCACTAAAAAACCTGAAAACAAGAACCAAATAAATACTCAGATGCTTTAAGCATTTCTCTTTAAACTGAAAACAAATGCACCAACAACTGTAGAAATCTGAATAAAAATGTCATAATCTTGATCAGACTAATTTGTAAATTTGGTTTTATAAACATGCACACAATTACATTGTCACATTAATTAAATACTTCTAATACAAGTGTAGAACAAAACATCAAATACCACAAAGACCACAGCTCAAGTGAAATTTTAGTGATTAAATTTCATCTTGACATGACTAGCTAAAGCGCAATATTGTCAAAATGTATAAATCAGGGTTTCTACAGGTATCTTGTATTTGATATGACTGATGTCTCAATTTGATGACACATCCAACTCACTGAAGGTAAAGTACTGCAATCCATTAGGCTTGCTCAAAAATGTAAGGCAATTATTAATAATTGTTGTTCTTGTTGTTTTTGTTCTATAAAGATTCCTTTCATTTGGCTGGTATGTAATGACAATGTACTATGCCATTTCCATTTATATTTCTATTACTTCACTTATTTGAATCTGTCAGGATCCACAGAATTCAAAACAGAGTTTGTTTTTAAACAGGCCTGCTTCTCTCTAACTTGTGCCTGGTATCAATTTCTGATAAAAATAATACTTAAATGAAAAATTATGAAATAAATGAAAAAATTTAACTTCCTTTAATGATACTTTTGGACCTTTTATGCCAAAACTCTTGAAATGTTTGAACATCAATTGCTTTTGTCAAAAAACTCTTCATGAAGTTCGTATGAAATTCAGCTCCATGGAAACAAATGATAACAGGGCACCATTTACCTCTAATGACCATTTTCTACACAATCATTTATTTTTAGTTCAGTCCACTTGCTTCTATGATCAAGTGTTTATATTTTATACATAAAACAAAGTATTTACAACATATTTATTTTCAGAAGATGATTTATTTAATTTTACCTCTAGGGAGCTTTTATTTTTCTTTATCTGGTTGGTAAGAATTTCAACACTCGATTGGAAATTTCTTCCCCTGGAACCCGACACATCACAGATAGAGAGACAGTTTGCTCTATATTTCTTGATTGCAATGGGAGTCAGATCAGCAGTGCTGCCTCATCAGTAATTACACAATCAAACATATCAGCCAGAAACATGTCCCTTCATCCAATGCCACATCAAACATTAAATTATAGTTTAAATTCCAGAAATTAGCAACATTTCCCCAGAGTGAATGAAATCTCCTGCTCACATTTTCAAAACAATTTTTGTGAGTCCTTCAATGGCAGATGCATACAAAAAAATAGTATCTTAGAAAGCTGATGCAAAAATCCCCTCTGAGCAGGAATTTCCAAACCCTTCTCATGGAACTACATCAATCATAGAATCATTAAAGTTGGAAAAGACCTCCAAGATCATCGAGTCCAGACTTTCTGAAAATTTTCTTTAACTGCCAGAGGAATAGCTGGTTGAGGATTTAAGCTCATGAAATGTTACAGTGCACACAGCAATGTGCTGGGGGATGTGCCCACTTGCAGCTGTCCCATCCACTAATGGGGCATTTTTTGACATCACCTGCCTCTCTAGGTTTACTGAGCCCACCCAAAAGCCCTTCCTTCATCTGGAGCACTTTAAGAATCTCTGCTTTTTCTGACTCTCAAGTTTCAGCACTTTTAGCAAAGTATCTTAGGAGATACTTACTCATCTTCCAGATTAGGTTTGGAAGCAGACAAGGGGATTAAAAATTAACAGTGGATCATTGGCAGCCAGACACTGGCAGTATGGATACCTAAACCTTCCCATGGAAAACCAAGCTAGAATCTACATAATGCTGGCTTATTGATGGTTTCAGTCAAGATCTCTTATTGTGCATCTATCTGTGCATCTGAGATTGCTTGTGAAAATTTGGCATCAGTTTCGTGCCAGTCTAACTCCTTTACCTTCACTGGAAATTGCTGTGGACTATGCTGAGAGAAAAAGGTCTTACTATATTAAAGAGAATTTGTCTGCATCGGAAAAATAAAGGTCTTATATTCTAATCTAGGCTCATTTTAATACTCATCTAAACAACTGATTTTCTTTAAATGTGTCTCTTTCATTATCTAGTTCCAGCAAAATCATAAAAGAGAAATAAAAATGTGGTGATGCCATAACCAAGACTGCTCAGGCTCTGCCCTGACTAAGGAAATACAGAAATCCTGAAAGCCAGATAAAGGGAGTCAAGACAACGTTCATGTGCCTGTCAGCCAAGTATTTACGCATTTTCCGAAGGTGATGAATCTATGACCCCAAAGTGTAGCACAGTGTAACCACATTGTATTTCCACACAACAAAATCTGTGAACTTAGACTGAACTCTGTTCAGGAGCTTTCTACTGAGAAAAGAAACTATATTTGCATTGATTCTCCTAGACCTATTCACTTCAGAGGAACGGACTGTGCATTCTTGAGGGAAGGCTTCGAGAGACGCCTTTTTTGTTACATGGTTTTGTTACATAAACAGAATGAGCTCTAAAGTTCCAAGACTACAGATTATTTTTTAATGAACCTGCCTTCAAATCCAATTTTTAAAGGTAGTAATAATTCCAATAATTCCACATCAGCTGTTTATCAGAATATTTTATATTGAAATAAGGATTTTAAGTGATTTCTCCTAATATTTACTATAATATCAGACACAAAATGCTACCAATTTTCTTACGTGAAACAAAAGTGGCTCCTGACTTACATCTACAACAGTGACTGAAACTGAAAAAAAAAAAAAAGTCACTGGTAAAAACTGTAATTACATTAATAGCAAAACCTTCAATCTATATAAGTAATTTTAAATTGATGGTTATTTGTACTTTTGAATAATTTCTCCAAAAGAAAAGTTGACTCTTTTAGGGTGTAATTCAGTATTTTCTTCTGCTGCATCGAATGTATACATATGTTCTTAAGTTAGTGATTATATATGACAACTTTATTTCTAATGTTTAGCTATATTACCTTGGAAAATACATAAGAAAACTTTTCAGGTTTAGATAGGGATTTTTTTTTAAAGTTTATACATATCAATAGCATTAGAATAGAAATTGGAATCTGTTTAAGATAAACAAAACAAGAAATTTGAAATTTTATTTGTTGAATAAAGTTGCTTTAAATATGTCTGGTTTCTTAGAAACCTGAAGTATTAATAAACTAACTTTCAGTGTAAATGTAATTGTAAATGCAACTTAAGTAACATGAGTACTTTTCTGCACTTAGCGACTTAAATATATTACTTCCATTCTTCCAGGACTTTACGACACAGATTGGACGAGGCAGGGGAACAGTTGTTGCTTTTTCTACTCTCCCAACTGGATTTTAGTTTTTCAATGAATTAATTATAAACTACCTGAAAGAACCCCAGAACACTAAAATATTCACACGCAGAGGGAAGGCAGTGTCTCTATCAACAGCTGGTTTAATATTTCAACAAATTTCAGAAAGAAGCTTTGCAGAATATCTAGGCTGCTCTTACTCCTATTTTCAAAGTCAAATTTTTTAAAGAGTTTATAATAAATACAGTCATTAAATAGATTACAATAACTTCAAATTCTTGCTATGTGTATATGACACTTGTTTTTTCAAATACTAAATATATGTATAGAAAGTCAGAGAAGAGGAAAACAGATCTCTTTTTTATTCACCCTCTGATGAAAAATATAACATCTGACTGCTGCACTCTTTAATCTTAGAGGGAAATCCAGAAGTAGTTACATGATGAACTGTGACAAGCCCATTTGTCAAGAATTAAATGCATGAAGTGCATTAATTAATATCTTGCATTTACATAGGGACTCTTTCATCTCAAAGAATCCTGAAGCACTTTGCACACACATCTGAAATATATCTTAACAAAGCTTGAGATTCATGCAGCAGCTTAAAGAAATCCTCTAAAAATTAGCCACTTATACAGCATCTCTTTTTCACCACATAACTATTAACTACTTCTTCAACAATTCTGAAAAGCAAAATTCAGAAATTCTCTTCTACTAGTGGAACAGGTAATTAAAAGCATCTCACAAATTACTCCAGTCCCTGCTATAACTTAAAAGTCTCTCTGGGGCCACCCGACATATCCTTCTTTGATCTCCCCTTCCCCTTGTAAACATAGCCCTTAGCTCCCAAATTAAAAACATACACCTTTTTCATCTCCAGTTCCTGGTAGCTTATGCACTGATTTCGTGCCTTATGGCATTGTCAGCTTTATATTGCTCCTATTACACAATGATTTGACAAAATTGTTCAGTGGAAAGACACCTCTATCTTTATTTGTATGTGGTGACTCTATTGAACTTGTAGATTGAAAAGTTCTGACTGATTGGTGGGGATCCTTATCACTCATCTCCTTACTCTGTATCTGCTTCTTTAGGAATGTAATTCAAGTCAGAGATTCATGGAGTTTTTACTCTATCAGTGAACAGATGGATTATATTATATATTGTTCTTGTACAGGACTTTATTACACAGTACACATACAGCAGTTGCCACTCTCTCCTTTCCTTTGTCCATCAAGTCCAGAAGCTGCAGTGGCCAAACACCTCATCACACACCAAACGCTTCAGATAATTAACACAGTAAGCAAAATTTTCTTTCTGACCCCTGCAGCAACTGAAATCTACGTACAGTTGTCTCACTAATACTAGTGACAAAGTAGTTTTTGGTCAGGATGGTTTCCAACTTATTACCACCTAAATATAAAATTTAGGACTGTTGTGGTTTCACCCCAGCTAGCAGCCAAGCCCCTCACAGCCACTCGCTCACTCCTCCACCAGCAGGATTGGGGAGAGAAGCGGAAAGGTAAAAGCTAAAAAACTTGTGGGTTGAGATGAAGACAGTTAAATAGAGAAAGCAAAAGCTGCACATACAAGTGAAGAAACATAAGGAATTAATCCACTGCTTCCCACGGGCAGGCAGGTGTTCAGCCATCTCCAGGAGAGCATGGCCCCATCACATGCGGTGGTGACTTGGGAAGACAAACACCATCACTCCAAATGCCCCCGCTTCCTTCTTCTTCCACCCACTCTATATACAGAGCACGATGCCACATGGTCTGGAATATCCCTCTGAGCAGTTTGGGTCACCTGTCCCAGCTGTGTCTCCTCCCAAACTCCCCTGCACCCCTAGTCTCCTTGCCAGCATGGCCGTACAAAAAGCAGAAATGTCTTTGGCTCTGTGCAAGCCCTGTTCAGCAATAACAAAAACATCTTTAAATTTTCATCCCTGTGTTCCGCACAAATCCAAAATACAGCCCCATACCAGCCACTGTGAAGAAAATTAACTGTACCCCAGCCAGAACAAGGCCAGCACAAGGCTCTTGTGTCTTGCTCTTCTACTGTAAAGGAATAGAGGAAGAGCAGCAAGACACTTCACTTGTATCACCAGCTAAGCAAGAAGCACATTTGCAGTTCTCATGTACTTGGTTCATGGGATGCCCTGGTTAGTCAGGTATTTCTTGTTCTCTACAGTCTGCAAAAAATATGGCAATGGGAGATTAAAAAAAAAAAAAAAAAAGGAGAGAGAAAAGATTTCTTTTATTTCTTTCTTAAATTCCCCTGAGATACTTAATGACATTAGGCTCTTACAAAGTAAAGATTCAAGTTTTTGAAAAAATTTTAGCAGAACTGTGACAAAATTGACCAAACACAACAACCACTCATTAAGATTTCTGTAGTTCTGCCTAATATTTGGCATAATCCCAAATCTCCCCAAAACCCTTTGGGCTCAGGACTAATGGCATAGTTGCAAATATCTTTTTTGAGTCTCACAATGATGAACCAAATGTTATTTTGCTTTTTTGTGTTTGACTTTCCATCTCAGGTCAGTGCTCTAACATCAGTCAGACTCAAGAGAATAACTAGAAGTGACATAATTTGCAAAATATACCCTGCAGCGCAAAGAAAATGATGTAGTTAAATAAAAACAAACAGTCTGCTGGGTAATTGGGAGCTGAACTTATTTATTACAAATTGAATGACTCTACAAATCTACTTAAATGCAGCTTCTGAGCATAACTAGCAAATAGAAAGGCATCATTGCCATGTGCAGTGTGCTATCACTAATTTCTCTACTTAGGGTGAGATGGGATCATCAAAAAAACTAGGAAAGGAGTTCCACACATATATTCCCACCTTGATCTATCCAGTTGCTAAGAAGACCACATCAAAAAGGCAGCAGTATCAGCGCTAGCTTTTTCCTGGCCTTAGAGGGCTGTCTCAACAGCTGAAACTTGCTCAACTGTCAGGAAAAACCTGGTCTCCCCCAGCTCTATGCATGAGTAGAGAAATGGTGCTGGGAGGGACTGTTCTGGCATTTAATAACTGGAATATGTTGTTCTGCTCAGGACATCCTTCACTGGTCTGTTAAACTGACCACAAGGAAATTATTCCACATGTACAGTTCTAAAAACCAGTTGCATATTCCAACGTAATTATAATTCAGATAGCTTTTATAATAACAAACTATTGATATTACAGTTTCTTTATGTTAATACAGTGACTGAACTGTTTTCATTTGCATCTCTGTTTGGAATGAATTTTCACTTTGAAAACTATAACCAGTTTCAAATCAGAACAGGTAACAAACACATGCACACACAGAGAGAAAGCTGACAAAGTGTGTTCTGTTTCATAGTGAGACTATGAGAGCTAAGTCTTAATGAAATGAAAAGGTAAAAGAAAACAAACAGAAAGAACTAAAAAATTTGGAGACATGCTATTCAATACCAGGGCAAAAGTTGTACTGCCAATGAATATTTTGTCAAATGATAATTATGGAACAAAAAGAAGCTACCAGTCAAATGAAACTATTAGCAAAATTATGAGAGTTCTGCGGCTTGGAATATTTTAATATAAATACCAAGCTACTTACAAAAAGCTGACAATGAACTAATGATACAATGGAGAGGTAATGCAATGCTGAAATATTAAGCGACTATTCAGGGACATGCTCCTGTATCATTCTGAAGTTTTCATTTGCAAAGATCATTTCTCCTCGGAGTTGTTTGACTTGTCTCTCAACAACGTCTCTTTCTTCCCTTGCTCTGCTGCTGCTTTCTAATGACTTCTGTTCTGACCCCAGCAGTTTTTGCATACTTCTTGCATATTTTACCACTATAGCTGCCATCCTCAGCGCTCCATTCACTTGTAACAAAGACATCGCAAAATATCCTGTGTTGCAGAATCCCTACCAAAACGCAGCTTTTACTTTTTCTCAACATTAGTACACATGCTAACTCTGATATTTAAAATCACCTTTGAAATTAGTATATCTAGTTCTGATGTATTATGCAAATAACATTGAGATTCGACCTGAAGACCCATAATAATCTAGTCCCATTCAAAGCACATACCCACGAAAGAAAATCTGTCAAAAAGGTTCTAGGTTAGCATGCAAAGAGAACACTGTGCTTCGGTTGCTAAATGGTTTCTAAAAGCAATGTGCTATGGTAATTTCTTTTTCACAGTTCAGGGGGTTTTCTCTACATTTTTTCCTGCTACTATAGCCACACCACTAGCTCTGAAGACACTTAAGAGCCGAATTCTAGTGTGAATAGGCTACAGTATGTACTACTGCATGTTACCTTTTTAAAAAGAAATTTGCTTACATAAAAAGGCAAATTAATCATCCATCCTTTCTTGGTTTTGATCAGTTCAGACATGGTGTATGCAGGTTGCTGCATCTGTGTTTACCAGCTTTGCTAAGAGGGTCTTGATACCATTTCACTCAAAAGCAAGAATCCCATTGATACCAAGGCCAACACAATGCAATGCATACACCATTTAGATGCCAATGATTCATGTTATTTCCTCACATGGATGGGACTGAGCATTAACTGTTATACCGTTAATTTCCATCAGAAGCAGTGTGTACTGGCCCTCTTAAAATCAGATGAAATATCCTTGAAATGATTACTGTTTTCAGAATTACCATTATGTTTAACACTGAAAGCATCTGAAGTTAACTAAAAAGTCTATTTTAACTCCCCAAAAAGAACTGTTGTCATTCAAAAAGGGAAATTAACAAATGGCTTCAAATAGTTTCTGGAAGTCTTACAGAGTGACATTCTCTTCCTAAAAGTCACTTACGTGAAGTATTGAACTGCCAATCATTTGGGATCATACAACACTCATCAATTAAACTCTATATGATTCCCCTATATGAATGATGCACACAGCACAAGGAGGCCGTGTCTCTCTGGAGGATGTGTTTTACTGTGTTTGGGTTTCTTAGAACTTCCTGTGGTGGCTTGGCAGAGTGGGCTCCCATGACAGGTACGTAAGCATAGGATATGTAAGCAGCAATGAACTATATCTATGAAGAAAAAGTTAGCTTCATTTCCTATTGCTACTGGGTTTGGAAAGGTACCAGCTTGAAAAAAAAGTAACTAGTTAGTAGTTAGTTCAGAATAAACCATCATATAGAGCAGAAGATGAGGGAGAGAAAACAAAAAAGCTACCAGTTGAAATCCAGAGACAGATATAAGCCAGAAAGACTAAACCTTTTGATCAGCAGTTTTGTTTGCTGAAATTAAAAAAAAGTGTGAGAACCACTTAAAATCTTTTTTACTGCTTTCCACTGTTTCTCAGAGTTATGTGATTAATCCCAGTGGAGGCACACTTTAGAGAATGACAATGTTTACAGCTAGATGAAAGGTGGCAAGACCGTACAAGAACAATCATGTAAGTCAAAAAATTATTTTGGATTCACAGTTTACTTGCCCTGCATATACTTATCTCTGTATGAGCAATATCTGTTTTGAATGATGACCAAGGACATGTATTTGAGGCTCACACCAGTATTCATTCCTCGAAAAACTAAACTTGGTTTTGGTGTTAGCAGCTGCCTACTTCTAGAAACTCCTAAAATTTACATAGCCCAGTCATGTTTCTTCTTCTCAAAGGGAAAAAACACCCAACATACTCCTATAGTTCACCACACTGTGTCAAAGCATAGTAAATCGATCTTATTCTCCCTGTTCTTTGTTAGCCACACTTAACCAGTCATAGCACAAAAATATTGCCATGGCAACACATAGTGATAGCAACAACAAATACCAAAGACATGGAGAGAACATCATTTATGTATGGTCCACAAGCTTTTACTCACTTGAAACACTGCCAAGAGATTCTGAATAACACATTACTTAAAATTAGCAAATTTGCAAATAGCAGAAGAGAGAAAAAGAACTCAGGGATCTTTTCAAAGAATGCTCTTCTCAGACTCTTTCCATCCTTATGCACTTGTAACCCCATTTCTCCCATTCTCCCCTGCTGTGGAGTGCAGAAACTTTCCATATCTGCCACCTGGTATGTAAATCAAGAGTGTTCAGGATATTGTATACTTTCCAAAAAACTGGAAATGCATTTAGTTGTGAAACTATAACATCTAGGCGAGAAAATCATGCCTGCAGAAAGCAACATAGTAACTGATACTTTTACGAAGAAAACAGATCTGCCCAAGAGCTGATATGCTGGCGGGCAGGGCATATTCTAGTGAGATTTATGCATTTTATAATCCAAATATAACTCAGACAACCAATTTCTGACAAACCATGATGGCAGTTTGGAAGTTTGTTTTCAGTATTGCTATTCAAGGAGAGAAAACTGGGTGTTTGATCTTAATGAAGATCTTCTGAAATCAGACAGGTCTCAATGGATATAAAAATAGCAGCAAAGGAAAAAAAGGAAAAAAAAAAATCAAAGATTGCTTCACAGCTTTATGGTGCACTATCTCCAACCAGTTGTACAGAGGTGACACAGGCATGGGCAGCGTGAGGTTAGCACGAGATAACAAACCAGTCCATTAGGGTATCTCGGCGCAGATTTCAGGACAGCAAAGCACTGCTTGCATTAGAATCTCACTACTATGAATACACCTGATATCTCACAGCACAGATTACTAAATGACTGCAGGCCCTGCAAGGCACTATTTGGCACAGAAACCTTGACAGGGATATTAATTGCAATGGTGGTTTCTATGTAAGTCAACAATCTCACTGCCATCACTGAATAAAGTAATGCCCAAAGTATTTCAACAACAGGCTGAAACCCAGTTCTGTTGGAATTCCCATTAATTTTACAACACTTTCAAAATATAAACCACTCTTGTAACCAAGGAAGAACATACTAAAATTCTTCCTATTAGTCTTGGATCTGAACATTGATACAGAAGAAACAACTGACTTCTAAGCCAAGTGTACTACTTAGGGATATTCAGAAGTCATGAAGTACCCAAAATCAACACAAATCTTTCTCTCTCTCTCACTCAGTTGCTTAACCCCTCTCTGGGGAATAGTTATTTTCAGTAGGTGGAATTATGATGTTTGACTTGGCAATGCTGGGGAAGCATCACACTGCTTATAATGAAGGTCCAGAGTGCTGTTTCTATTATTGGTACCTGGTTATGTCACCAAAATGTTCTCAGATGTCAAGAGCAGGTGTCCCCATTCCTGATTATAAATAAAAACATTTGCAGTCAGAATTTGGATTTAAAATGAAAGTGGCAGGAACTAACTATTGCACCTCCAGATAACAGTCAATATCTGAGATCATTTAGCTAGGAAAAGCAAGTGAAAGAGGTTTTAAATCCTAAACATCCAGCAGTAACAGAATAATTTGAAATTAACAGTACATATTAAGGTATGAGCACTTAAAATCACTATTTAGAAATAAGAAGGATCAAAGAAAACTGTCTTTGAAAACAGTTTAACTAGATTAAGTATTTGCATTTTGAGAAACTCAAAACCAGCTCATAAACTTTCTGCATATTTTAAACCAAAGTAAATTAACTTTTCCACAACTCAGGAAAGCTCAGTTGGTATTTCTATTCCTCTGGGCTCTCCTTGGTTCAATAAAATTAAGATTTTATATCGAAAGGGGAACAATTCTTCTAAGTTTTTACCGTAGAATTTGAGATGTCTGTTCATGTTAAACTCAAAGGTTTTGGTCTGGAAATCAAGAGTATCATGTAGTTTCCACCTCCCCACAATATTCCATTAACTTAAGATTGATCATTAGTGATGACAAGCGATCAGTAATTTTCCACTCCAAAGACAGATGAGTTGGCTTCTTGGATTCAGGATGAAATTTCTGGACAAATCATGGGAGAATGGTATCTCAGGGGGGTATGGGGTATTCACTACTGATGTGGGAGACAGATTACTTAAGGAAAAAAAGCAAAGAAATTAATTTAGGTTTCCCAGATCTCATACCTTTACTAAGAGTTTACTCCTCAGTGCCTTGGAGCTCTTTTTCTCAAGGTTTACCTTGAGAAACTTGTAAGGTCTTAATTTCATGCCAGTGGAAAAAAAAAAAATCAAAATCATCACCATACTTTTCCAGATTTACATAAAACTTTCTTCTCCAAATGCCCAAAACTGTAATTTATCACCTTTCTCTGCTACTTAATTCCTCAAACTTCTAGTGAATTCTGTGATACCTCTACACAAAGTAGGATCTAGAACCATACAACTTTCTATCTTTGCAATGTAAAGAAATAACTGCATAGATACATGCATAATAAATCAATTGCATTAGCTTGGTGATAGTTGACATTTTCATAAACTTCTACATATAACTGAGTAAAAAGACCACTGTTTGGCTGTAATTTATCCTTTTTTAGTGTAAGCTAGGATGCACTGTGCATGCTCACATGCAGCTTTAGGCAACACAGTGCAAGAGGAACAGTTCTTCTCTCACAAATGCAGCTGCTACACCAGGAATATTCCCCAACTTCTAAGCAAACCAAGCCTCAGAAAAAACACTGAGATGGTACAATGCTCACTGTCCAGTTGCTGCTGAAGCCCTAGAGGATGACTCTCCATCATGTCTAATGAGGTGCTGCAAGCTGTGTGCCTGTTGACACAGTCATTTTATGACCATCAGAACTAGAGAAAGGGGAAAACAAACTTGCATACAAAAAAATTATCTCTGGGAATGAGAAAGAAAGGAAAGGTAGGAATAAGAAAATTGAGAGGGAACCTTGAATGGAGAACAAAGGCTTATTTAAATTCCTTCAGTATAAAGTTAAAAGTAATACAAAGACTGACTGAATTCCAGATCCTTGAAAATCAAATTCAATTCCTAAAATACAAGCCCAGATGGTTGACTGCTGTAAATAAATGTGACTTCACTGGCCTAAAGGGAGCTGTATCAATGTATACCAGCTGAGGTTTTGGCAAATCCACCTTCTGAGGTTCAAGCAGCACTCACATTCTCAGGTCAGTGGACACAGATTTGTAAGATTCGTTCCCAACTTACTGTGATGATAAATAGATACAATTACCATTTGTGAAGCAATGAGGAAATCACTGCTCACCACAGTAATTTCTCATGCTAGAAAATTCTTCACATGAACATCACCAAACCCATATTTTGGCAGACTCTGAGGTTTTCCACTGAATCTTGTCTGCCAACTTCTTTCTATGACTTACCAAGTAAGTGATGTACGTATTACTGCAGAGGGAATTTCTGATCATTATTGGCCTCAAACACGTACAGTTGAATTGAATTAACTTAAGGAAGAAAATATGATCTACATCAACAGGCCTGTAATTAGACATCTTCTCAATGCATTAGTACCAGAGATCTGTCTTTTGTGTCTCAGCAGTAGATTTAATATTGGCTTGGAGTAAGAATTTCTAGCAGAAAGGGAGGATTTCAGTCTCACACATTGATTTAATTCTTGGACTGTGCCCTGGGAATGCAAATGAGGCTACAGTTTGAGTGAATGACATCTGTGCAACTGGTAAAAATGCACATGCAACTGAACAAATATCACTGACTTCTGTAAAGTCAGCAAAAATTCATTAGGAACAAGAAGCAGCAATGAGTCCTGAACTAAGACATTGAAAGCATCAAGTGCTATGGCACTATTACCCAGGCCTTCTGTGCTCAGAGAAGCCTAACTTGATCAAAGATGTGATGGATGGCAAAGGGCTATCAGGCTCGACTCTCTGCTAGCTCCCACTGGCACATCTGATCGTTTCCCAGAAGGGAAATCACTGTGTGCAACATATTTGTCTGCACATCACAGTGTTTATTTCTCTAACTTCAAGTTTGTAGGCAAAGTGAGGACAGGGAGTGGCAAATGGAGAAAATAAGAACTAGTACGTTTTTCATAACAGGTGAAGGGAGATGAGGGAGCAGAGGCACTTCTAGCTCCTAAAAGAAGTAGTTTAGGGTCTTTTCATTTTCTTCTCTCTATCATCACATTTAGTAAAAATGTACTCCCTCAAGAGAAGAGAGGAGCACGTAGAGAACATGCCAAAGCAATGAATGCTTTCTCCATGAACTGACAATGCTCCCTGATAATGAATTATGACTTGGATTTTAATTCAAGGCATAAGTCACAATAACCAAAACACATATCTGATCTCTGAAAAAATTCCAAAGCTGAGCAAAATGCTTGCTTTGATATCTATAGTAGGAAGTAGAAACATTTGGTTAAATAAAGATTTTGCACGAGACATTTGCATATGGATTATTCAGGAACTGATTTTTTTTTTAAAGAAAATATTGCAGCTGTAGTACTTTACCATAAGTATACCATAGTCATTTAAAACATCCAGTACAGATATCAGGATAGAGTACTAGTGGGGCCCAGATGGTGATGATCAGAGGCACAAAATGTATTTGGAGACCAGTAACTTGCAGTGTACCCCAGGAGTTAATCCCAGCTGTCATGCCAACTCTTCCCGTGGGGCCAGGCAATAGGACCAGAGGCAGTGAGCAGAAACTGATGCACAGGAAGTTCCACATGACCATGAGGAAGAACCACACACTGGAACAAGTTGCCCAAACGGTTCGCGGAGCCCCCCTCAGCGGAGTATTCAAGAACCGTCTGGACACCATCCTGTGCCTGGTGCTCTGGGATGGTCCCGCTTGAGCAGGGAGGTTGGCCAGATGACCCACTGTTGTCCCTTCCAACCCGGCCCATTCTGTGACTCTGATTTTCATAGCAGTAGAAAATGCAGAGAGAAAAGTATTAATTTTTTAGGCTAAACCTGACTGATTTTACGTAAGAGACATTAGATTTTTGTCTTCTGGTTATTTATTACATGCTACATTTAAGCAATATGTAACTGAATGTAAGTAAATTTTAAAAAAGGAAATATTTAAGCAGGAAAGCTCAAAGCTTTGTTTAAAAAGACAAAAAAGTCTCTCTTTTTTTCCCCTTAAATGATAGCATTCAAAGGTCCATAGACTAGGAATAATATCTGGCTGTCTAGTATAAGCTGCTTCTAGGCACTGCAATCTAGGAAATAGCTTTCCTATACTAACCCTACAGTGAAATATGGAAAACAACTTTTATTAGAAGCAGCTCAAGCCTCTAAGGGTTCTTTATGTACCAGATAATTAGGGGTGAACTAGTGACTGGTGTCTACCTGCTTTATTTAACCTTCTATATGCAGGAAGTGATCTTAGATCAGCAGTGGTCTAAATACAAAGATGCACACAATTTGTATATTTGACCCAGCCCTACTCAGCTGTGCAGGGTGAGTGCTGAGGTACCACTATATTGTTCAGAAAAAAATGTTGAGGTCAAGAGAGGGGCATTTCTATAGGGCATTTTCTCAACCTGAATCAATAAATAAAAAATTACATTAGCAAAGAGATGCATGATCCAGACATAGATATGAAGTCATAAACTCTTTCATCCTGAAGTCACTGGTCCTTTCTTTTGAGCTGTGCAAAAACTGATGCAAATCATTTTCTTTCTAGTGGCCCATACGAAGGAAGTTCACAGTGTCAGCCTGGAGAATGCTGCTCCTGTCAGCAGATAATATAAGAAATCCAACTACTGTATGAAAATACAGATGGAACTGAGACAATAGTTCAACAGGATGGTTGTATAAAGATGGAGGAATTAAAATCTGTATTTTGATCTGTAGATTATTAAAATAACCTAATTCTCCAGAATTACCATTCTGTCATCTTTTGCTTACATCACAAATATATACTTGATAATAAGATGTATTAATTAAACAACACTTTTCAATGGCCACTGAGAAATGACAATGAAGAAGAATTACTCAGAAAGTGATGAGGCACTGGCACAGATTGACCTAAGAATCCATGGATGCCCCATTGCTGAAAGTGTTTGAGGTCAGGTTGGATGGGGTGTTGAACAACCTGGTCTAGTGGAGATATCCCTGTCCATGGCAGGGCTGGAACTAGATGATCTTGAAGGTCTCTTCCATCCTAAGCCATTCTGTGATCTATTAACAGATCAAATTATATAGAGAGAAATCAAGATGAATGCCATGACCAAAAAGAGACCTTTTTGTTCTGTGTATATTAGACAAGAAAAAAGTAGCAAACAGAAAGAAAGCAGGTGCCTGCAATTGCAGAAATATGCCATGGATTCTCTTTCCGTACTACTACTGCCTCCCACAATGACTTAAAAAATGGAAGGGGAAACAAATGAGATCACTGCTGTGTTTTCTTTTTCTTCACAGAAATATTATCAGCCAAGGTAGGTGTGAGTTGTATATACTACATGGCAAAAAAAGTGAGAGGCAGAGAAAATTAGGAACTGCTCTTTTGTCCTCTGCTGTTACCATGTTTTTAAAAGGCAGACGCCAAAGAAGTTAGGGCAAAAGCTGTAATTTTGTAAATGGCAGCAGGGGCAAAAGCCTCTGTTAAAGGTTTTTTAAAACCAGTTCAGAGCTTCATACTGATTTTTACCTTTTATTGGTACTAAGAGCTTTACTTTCTTTTCTTACTGCCTCTGTGTTTATCATCTTTCTTTCTTATTCTATATTTCACACTCTCCATTTGCTGATTTGTGTTTGCGTATGATATTTTTATTACAGTGGATGTAGTTTTATCTGTTTGAATGGTCTGGCAAAATTCAAAAAGGCTTATGGCACAAAATGAATAGAGTTAATTAACTATTATCTGTAGTACATAACCCTTCTGCATTGAAAGGTCTGACTTTAGCAGTCCATCACTATGATTGGCTCTATATTTTAGCTTCAGTAAAAACCTCCATGAAGAATTACTAAGTAAAGCCAATTCTGTAAAGTGTACTTAAGTGTTGATGCAACATGTGAATTAATCACTGGTCTTACACAAACTTGCTCTACTGGTTTAACATGTTGTCAAGGTTTTGAACCTTTGTATTGTCAGCTCATCCCTCAAGCTAGACACAGCATCTAGCCAGCATTTTGGTTAATTCAAAAGAAATGCAATCCTTCTGACTTGCCAGGCAGAACTCAAATTTGTGTCTGTGAGTAATTCAGCAGACTGAAGGTCTAGCATCAAAGAACATGGAACTACAGTCTCAAGCCCCAAATGAAAAACTGAGGGGCTGGAAACACTCGTAAAATCCTAGGTTGGCTCTCTGTATTAGACGTTGATGAAGCAAAGCCAGAAGATTCAAAGAGTTCACAGAGTAAAATGTGTTTCACTATGATGGGGGGTCTTGTATGAGACACTTTGCATTATTTCTCGAGAATAGCAACTCCATGGAGAAGACTTTACCAGAATTGCCTTTCACGTGTGCATCCACAGTTCTGCCCTACTGACAGAGCAGAAGCCGTACTCCATAGGCTGGTCTTGCAGGTGTGGAGAACATACTTCAATGTGCCACACGTGTGTTCGGATTCTAACTTCTGTAACACACCAGCTAATTTCCCTGCATTTTCCAAATCACCAATACAGTGAAGAAGACAAGATTGAAGCACTTTAAAAACAAAAAACAGGCCCATCAATAAAATATCTACACACACTGCAGGTATGCAGGCCTTCTTAGAGGCCCTCTTCTAAATCCAGACCTCCCTCCATAGTTTCAGATGTATTTGATTTAACTCTTTTTGCACCCTATTGCACTGTATGTCATGGGTATGTATAAAACACACACATACATAAGAATACATATAAATCTTTTTTATAGAGAGAAATCTCCCTAAAGGCAGCTTCCTGTAGACTCTAAATCAATTTATTTTAATCTAATCTTCATCTGTAATGGTTTTCTTGGCTGCAGCCATCAAGGAAACATCTTGGCAGGTGGGAAAGAATGAAAACATATAACATTTGTTTCTAATGGTTCCTGTGCACCATGTAGTTTTGACTTTCCAGTACAGAAATGCCTGCAAAACCCATGAAATATGACTGGGCTTGGAACTGACCCCTGATGTAAACTTACATCTGCACAGCTGAGAACTCCCTAAAATATGAACATAAAGATGTCAGAAACTCCTTAAAATATCTTTAAAAATCATTGAAGCAAAGTTGAAAAGTGAACTTTTCTACCTGAAGACAAAGCTGAAGTGGAATTTTTCCATATAACCATTTCACCAAATGGCAAGCCTTTTCTGTTTCTAAGACTTTTTCTTTGTTCCTCAGTACACAAGCTTCAAGTCACCCAAATTGGTTTTCTATTAGGAACTACTTAGACCGCAAGCCCCTAGAAGTCTCCATGCATTGTCAGATTTCCACTCCCTATTGCCAAACTTGGTGCTTTACTAATTGCCTGGGGCTATAGTGCTTTGCTTAGAGAAACAAATTATTTTCTTGATGGAATAGCAGGATTTGCACCTGCAGAGACTCAGTTGAGGAAGCCTGGCAAGAAATCAAGTGGGCAGCTGGGGAGCCTCGCTGCCCAGCAGACTGCAGGACAGGCCTCTGGAAAGCCTGGATGCCTGTCAGGTCGCCCATCAGCTGGCAGGCAGTTAGCTGGCAAGGTGGCTGGCAGGAAACCAAGACTCCAGGAGAGCTCAGTCTGTGTATCTCCTAACCTGGCTTCTGTCAGCAACCCTGATGAATCAACACATGGATAAAAAAAGAAAATTGTATTAAATGACATCAGCATTAAATAACAAATGAAGTATATTAGAAAAAAAAATTCAGAACGTTAACCACAACTTTCCTAGATCCCTAATCCCTCAGTAAGAAAATAAGCTCGAGGTTAGGACAACGTTTCTTGCACATGTTCCACTGTGGAAAATAACTGAAAGCAGAGCAAGAAGAAATCCCCGGCAGTGCCCTGGTCATGTGTAATATAATGTCTGCACCACATTGGTCAAGATTGCTCTGGGGCTTGTTCTTTGAAAGGCCACGGCTGTAATTCACATTCATTCACACACCTCATAAAATTGCTGAGCTGAGTTACTAACAGTGGTAACCACTTATTCTTTTGACCACTAAAACAATAAAGAGTCAGTTTGATTTTAATTTATTAACTGAAAGGAGGTTGGTGGTCATGGATTAGTCCTCTCTGGGAGTCACTGCAGAACCCAGCAACACTTGGTCTGGCACACAATAGCTGTGTTACCAAACTCTGCTGATGGACAGATAAAGTAGAACAGACACCCAAATCTGCTTGTTGCTTTAAGTCGTACTTTTCAGAGCCACAGGCAGCTTTCTATCAGAGGGTCAGATCATGCCAAACATCAAACTGCATATCACCATATGAGAAAAAGGTTTCATCTCATCTATTACTTCAATAGGTTTGCACCTGGCCCAGTTTGCGATTTTTTGCCAAATTGATCTGACTGCCGTAGTTGGCAGTAGAAGAGAAACTGCTTATGTTTTCTCTGAGCTTTCTGGTTGGCTGCTTCTCCCAAACTAGATTGGCATAACATATTCTGACTTGAAGAAGCAGCTACTGAATGTGGAGTTTTCTATAACATTTCTTACAGGATCATTGTTAGGTTAAATCTACCTCAAAATTAAACCTTGAACAAAAAAAAAGTGCTTTAAAAAATTCACAAGACAAAGATTAAATATCTCTATTAATTCAGTTTTAATTTTTGAAAGTGTTCTTAATAAACAGAGGAGCTAGACAACATCTAAGTCGTGTCTCCTATAACCACACTCATGCTCTCTCAACAAAGCACTAATCTCACACTCAACTCTAAACATGTCACTCAGTCACTGCAAACACATTTGAATATAACCTGTAAAAACAATAATTGCCAAATTATATTTAACTGAGCAGTTTTTCCAACCTCCCTCCCTTGCCTTCCCTCCAAATTGGGTCAACAAGGAACACATGCCAAGAGAATGTGCCGCATTCACATCAAAAAATCAAACTTATCATCAACCATTTTGATCACAAAGTATTGGTTCAGCTAATCCTCAGCCCTCCAAAACTAACATCTCATGTCTCCTGAAAAAAAATGCCTTTTCTCCTAATACATTAAATTAGAAAACAATATTGGAACAGAACTGACCTCCACTTGGTAAGAATTAAAAATTCATTCCAAGACACATCAATCTGGTTGTATTTATGGCTATATTCACTGCAACACAATGCAACATAACCAACACACATCATAAACTGTCTTTTTCTGCAGTGGTGTTGCAAGAATCCAAAGTCATAAATATAATGAAAAATAATAATTACTATTCAGCAGATATTGGTATAACTTGGAGTTCTGAATGAAGAAACAGAAATTAGGTAATTTTAAGGAGAGCATTTTTTAAAGTAAACAAAATATGTGAAACAGGAACAAAAAGCATCTGGGAGCATCCTAGGATGTATAAGCCTTCCAGAACCCTGAGATTTTCACCTTTACCATCTCTGTCAAATACCTTGCACTAGTATACCTTCTGATTAGAAAGCCAGAACAGAAAAATTCAGGATATTTCCACCTGCCAATCCTACCAGTCATGATGACTGTTCAACACAGAACTTTCTTGGTTCACTTGTGTTCTATGAAATATAGAAGCTCTTTCAAATAATCACAATAAAAAAGAATAGCATGAAGATTTACTGTTAAGAAATCAATAAAAACTTGAAGATTTGAATGTCAAGATTTCACAAAGATCTTTGGAAATCTCTATAAACTTTTTCCTCCTGAAAATGCAATCACATATTATCATTGAGAACCAGTTCCCACTTTTGACCCTGACAGAGCTCTGTCAAGAACTTATAAGCAAGGAACGTCTGCTGCCTTTCCATACCTCAATCTACTTTTACTTAGAACAGAAAAATTATTGTAATTAACTTTTTCAGTCACACTTTTTCAATATTATTTAAAAACTCAACCAGCTAAGCAATCAGTTCTTCATCCTCTCTGCACTTTTCTCACTGGCTTAGACAATGGACATAATTCAGTTTTGTTTTCCACGTAATTTCTAAAACTCAGAACCTGAAGTTCCACACTGTTTCAGCAGAGAAAACCTTATGTCCCCAGTGGGGAAGAAAACTTTCATTCACAACATATGGGTGATGAGGCACTGGCATAAATTGCCTAGAGGAAAAAAAAAAAATTTATATATATATATATGTGTGTGTGTGTGTGTGTACATATAGAGTCACTAATCCTTAATGGCATAATATTGGGTTTGGATGCCTTAACCTATTCTTTTCTTTCTCTTCCCCCTCCCATAGTTATGTGCTTATTTGAGATTTCTAGTACGCAAAACTACCTACATTTCAATAAAGGAAGTAGATAATAATCCCAAACTTACTATCACTATCTAACTGCTACCTAGTTCTTAAATATGTTTCCCATTGTGTCTTGTAATAGCTGAAGAACGTATAAAGTATTGAAAAAGCTGTAGCTGTAGACATACTACTGACATGACCTCAGCAGTTTAATTTTAAAGCCATTGCTTTCAAGTTTGTCATGCTTAACTGTCTTCATTCATAGGCAATATCATTATATATTGAGTAGGGTAAGAGATACCATAATTCCATAACAGTAAGAGGTCTTAAAACACTGTGAATTTACAAGGCACCTTTTTTTCCCCCTGCAAATTGACTATTAGATAAAACAAAGAAATTAAAAGAATCTTCAGGATCTTATTTCTCCCTATTTATTAAATATTATTAAATATTTTAGTCCCCCAGTAACCTCGCAGGTGCCTATAGTACACTCACTTCAGGCCATAGGCTGGGTGAACAACAAGATCTTTTAACTGCATTGCCAAGTCTTTCACTACAAAACATCCAGTGTAGTCTTTGTATGGCAAAATACACTCCTGAGTGGCCTAGATATTTGAAAATAGTAGGTAGTCAACATTTCAGGATCATTTGAAAGTCTCTATTTACATTTGTCAAATAAGATGTCTTTTTTACCTTACAAATATTTAGTAAAGTAAGAGGCTGTTTAACTGCACTCTCACTGAATGCTGGAACAGACTCGCCAAGTCTCCCTGGCTACTAAATACAATCTATATTAAATAAGGAGCTCCTGAGTAACTGAATTCATAGCACTGTGACAATGAAGCAATAAGTTATTTCTATTCTTTTAATTCCTCTAAGCTACTTTCTCTCTTCTAATTTATTTATAATAAGAATGAGAACAAGTTTTCAGCATTTCATCTTTTCCAGATGTGTCAGTGTCACTAAGAATGTGTCAGAATCAAGATGCATTTGGAGCTGAGCTATCACCCTCAACTAGGAAAAGCAGTAGGTGGGGTTAGAGGTAGCCCATTTATTTTGCTAGCAATTCATTTCATAGTAAACTAGCTCTATTCACTAGCCCATGAACATCACATACATTTACACTCCCATTTCACGCTGCAGTACATCAATCTAACACCATCTCTCAAGGGGAACTGTCTGTAGGCAGTCCAAATGGCTTTTCAGATGAAAAATAAGGGCAATAGCCTTTTATCTCAGGAGACTTGGGTTCAAACTCTTGATTAGGTCACAAGTTAAAATTAGTTTGGTGCTCTTGTCCTTCCGCACATTTGTGACAACTGGTACTCGTTCAGGCACCAGCAGTCCCGGCTCCAAGAGAGGCTGCCCAGGGCTATAAATGAAGAGGATGCTGCCACTGAGGTGTGATGATATGGAGGAAAAAAGGGAATGTGAAAGGGGAGAAGAAAAGAGATGGAAGAACTCAGAGTTCTCACTGTTTCTGACAATATGAAAGTCCAGTTGCCTTCTATTATCCCAAATCTTTTTTAAAATGGCAGTGTAGAAGCAGAGCTCTATTTTTGACATTTGACTTAGAAGTGTCTTCTTATGTGCTTTGTTTACCTACAGACCACATAAAACATCTGCAGCTTCTAACTGGCTACTCACACCACAAAGTGAATGGGTAAAATCATACTTTAAACACTCTTGTGATCATGATTAAAGAACCATTTTTTTTCAGACCCATCTACTGAATCCTTGACGTTCAGAACTACCTGACTGCCACCTGTCAGGAGTTGTGCAACAGCGACAGGGGCTCGGACTATTTGCCTCAGGCTCTCCCTGGTTTCCAGCTTTGCAGATACGCAGTCAGCTAGAAGGAAAGGCAGTCTAGATCTTGTTATTCCTGCTCAGAGCTGTCAATCCACACTAACAATGAAAGACTTCCTGTACTTTGTTGAACATAGCAGTAAATCAGTGCCATCTGCATAGAACACAGCAGCACCATCTGCATTATAAATGTCTCACTGAACTACATTATTGCATTATGCCAATTCAATAGAAAGAAATTACCAGAAACTCTGCTGTACACCCAAGTGCATGTTAATTTTTAGCTTTACTTTCCACTGTACCAGAACAATTTTGGTGTACATATGGGTATATAAAAAAATGACATTCAATTAAGAGCAAAGTGTTTTACACTCAAATCCACATAACAAGCTTATCTAACAATATCTCCAAAGTAAAGAATTTAACCACAACGTAAACTGTAATGTGTTTATTCACAACTGTATTCCTGTGAGACTAAGCAGTGTTATCCCCACTTTTCAAATGAAAATTGAAGAGAAAGACAGATTAACTTGCCCAAACCTGCACAACAGCAGTTCTGAGACAAAGCAGAAATTTGAACTAACCCAATTCTAGACTAGCTTCTCTTTCATGTTTCTGAGATAAGCTGCTACTACAAAATACCAAATAGCATTTTCTCAAATATTATATGATAAACAAGAAAGAAGACATGAATGACTACGTTATTTTAAATTATAATTTAAAAGCATGCAAAATTTAAAGGAAAAAAAAAAGAGTATGACGGCTACCGTGAAGGAAAAGACAATTTCCAAAGAAATCATATTTGCAAATATTTATACTCTTCTTTGTGATGGACATGATTTTGGGGGAGAAAGGTATAACAGGAAAATGACACAGATATGATTTTTCCTCAAAACACACTTCATGCAACAACTGGATTTTTTTTCACTTATATTCCCACTTAACTTGTATATGTTTATATATATTTTCCTGTATATAACTTAGAAAAAGAATGGATGTTTGTCATATTACCTGACACTCAACTTTGCTAATGCTCCTGTGTCTAGCCAGCTCATGACTGAATGCTTAAATATTCACTGCAGGTTTGTGCACACCCCTCTCAAAACCATCGATATTTTAATGTGTAATCTGCAATTAATTACATGAACCACTGGATATGCCACTTACACTAATTAAACTTCAATAGGCACTATTTTGCAATACATGGCTAGTTCACATGCAATACATTTTCTTAAATAAAGCACTGCACTGAAGAACATTGCTGGGGTTAGTGAAGTGTTTCCTCATCAGTACTGGAAGCAACTTATAGCGAAAGGAATATCGCAACTTAATGGCTGAATACCTGGACTGTGCTCAGGTTGTACCAGCTCGACTACTATCTTTATCTAGGCCTGGCCTGTTAAACATTATCAGACATATACAGAATTCATTTGGGGCATCTGAATTGAGATGGAAAAGTTATTTCGTGTGCTGTGACTTACAAAAATTTAGGAATCCACAGTCATCTGTCACGAGCTCTTGTAAGACCAGGTTAGACTTTTGTGAAACATTGTTCTGATCCTACTTTGAGGCTAAATTTTCACATTTTGATGTGTCATTTTTCTTTATTAAGAACATTCAGGGACAAATTTTCCAAAAGTGTTTAGGCAGCTAGTGATGCAAACAGGCAGCTTGTGTTATTTTTCAAAACCACTTAGGCAGGTTAGACAGCTAAATCCCTCTGAAATTACTGAGAGTTAGGCATTTGACTTAGGCACTTAGAAAAATTTAGCCAATGCTTATCTGCATTTTCAGGCTTCTAATCATTTTTGAACATCTGTGTGATAAGTTTTGATTTATTTAGGCTGGTTCCCAGTACATTACTTTCTCTCACCTGACTGAAAGAGCATACCTCATTAAGCAAGTTGCGGATTTTTCTTGCACACCATTTTAAGACGACATACGAGTGAAATAGATGACCAGTTTTCTTCTATAATTTTTTTTTTTAACTTTAAATAGGTAAAGAGACATTGTGGAATAGGGGATAACGCAAAAGGACTGTTTCATTCTAAAATCTACACATTGACTCAATGGGCTATTTAATAACATTTAATTTTGCTTAGCACAAAATAGTGAGTGTTTAAAAGCTGGCAAAATATAAAGCACTCAATGTATAACTTGATCAGATTATTTTGCTCATCTTAAGACGAATTAAAAAAATCAAACCCAAAATAATCAATTTCTCCATACCTAAATGGAGAAATAGTCAAATTTTAGTCAAATTGTAATTAAATTTGAGAAGCACATCATAATTTTACCATAAAATATTGTCTCTCCAGTTCTTTAGTTTATAGTTTTTCATTGAATGAGGAACTTTGGGTTATGAAATATAAAGTCACTAAAATTTTGCAACATTGAGATGTATCTGTTTTATCCATGAAATTATCCAAATTCATATTTTTCTAAACTAGAAAATAAAATATTTTGGCTTGCTTATTTTTAAGATTATGTTCTATGGTAAAGGGATTTATCAGAGTATGTCATACTACAATAGGTCCTTTACACCAGCTTAATAACTTTTGAATCCACTAGGAAATTTTTACAATATCTGATTTAAAACACATGAGAACTCAGGGAGAAGAAGTTCCTATAAATGCCATGAAAATTGACAGCTGAAACACAGGAGAGACAGACTACTAATTGTTGCCACTATTGGAAATACTACAGGTGAGTGTTACAACTCCCTGCCTTCTCTTTGGCCTGCAGAGCTTCCTGATGCCCACCTAGTGGAGGACTGGGAGGGCTTGACAGCCTCAATGAAGGCAGCTCTCTAGAAACACAGTGGGAGGCAGACAGAGGTCCTGTGAGGCGGACAAGGTGGGAAAAAGGTAAAAAACCAAATACACTGGAACCCAGCCTTAAGTGTGATCAAACACCACCAGAAAACAATTTTCGTCTGATTTTCTTGAGAGACAACTTTTGGTTACAGGTATATGTTTTTAGTCTCTGATTTTTTAAATTTTATTTTGAATCAAAAATACCTTCAAGCATATTTAAAATGCCCTAGAGAATATATGGGGCTTTTTTATCAAACTGTTGTTTTGCCTTTTTTTTACAAAAGGATTTTTTCCAGTATGCAGTTCTTTTCATTAGAGAGAATGAAATGAAAGAACTAGCTGCCTCTGATGATTCATAATTGTACATTTTGTGGCTTCAATGACAGGATTTTTTTTTCTTTTTTAACAGGCATTAATTTATCAAAGGAACACAAGTCTAAAGCTGTCTTTCTACGTATATATGGTGCAGTTTATCTCAAGGTACAAATTTAATCATTTCCCATCTTATGTTTATATAAAGGGAAGAGTGAGGTCCAAATGTAAGACGTTATATATCATAAAATAATAATCACTCTAATGGGCGGGTGCTGAAGTTGATTACTGACTTAAAGCATGTAGAATAAATGTACCAGGAGAGAGGAAAAAGCAAGGAAAGTTACATAGACTACATCAAATTTAATCTGGCAATCGTATCCCCCCAGGCTACTTCGCCTGACCTCGGCCTTCCATTGGGAAACCAGAGTTCAGAATAGTATTTCTGCAAGGTAATTTCAGGTGCAACAAAGTCACATCAGAAAAAAAAGCTTAGAAGCTATTTCTCATGCTATGATTTGCATAGCTAGAGAAGCAATAGACAGGCAGTGTTGTCCACCCCAAACCTATAGCAGAATGACTCAAAAGCCTCTCATTCCATTTGCCCACAGCTGTAGAGTGTGTCCTCAAGATCAATCTTTGAGTCATATCTTTTACAGGGACAGGAAAAACTGTCAGAAAAAACTATGTTTTCTAGGTTTCCACTGAAAGTTTAACTTGCTTGAGCCATACAAACTTTTGGGTTGAAGACATGTATCTCTGTGATTTATAAAACTGTTAACAAACAAAAAATCAGACAACCCTTCTTTCACCGAGAAATTATTCTACAAGGTGTCTGGCTATACCTGCTGCAAAACAAACAGGCCATTCTTACATTCCTTGGAGGGATTACTGCAACTAGAAATCGGGAACCTGAAAAGGAATATTAGTGTTTGTGTTTCCAGATAAAGAAAGGTTGCACATCCACCTACCCAAGTGCTCCACAATCATACAACCTTAATTCTGAACTCGTGTTTCTCTAGGCAATGACAAAGGGCTATATGGACAGTTGAAGCAGAAAAAGACAATTAATGCAAGAACATTATCTGGGTGAGGTCTTGTTTATGGTTATGCATTAAAGTGTGATTGAGATGGAGGTCTTTAAGTGGTATCTTAGGTACATTACTATGGGTATGAACTTGTCGAAGAAATAGGTAACTCAATTCTGTTATCCACTGACAGAGGACAGAAAAGAGACAAGTCTACTTAGAGGCCCATATTAACTGCTCTCTTCCTCTCTTTTTCCATGTGAGCTCTGATCACCTGGGTAGTGTAGAACAAAATGCAATCCTTCTCTGTGCAGGTGCAGCATCACGCTTCACCCAGCACTGCAAAATATTTCAAACAAAACCAACTGGATCTGCTGTCTTGTGAGCTTTATCTCATTATTGACTACTTTGACAGGAAACACATTAAACAATCTTAGCTCTCAATTAACAATATATTTGATGTGGTGCATATATTAATTTTTTATTACATTTTGTTTAAGCATTGTTCTCTAAATATCTTAACATTTCATTAAGGAAGAGGATGACATAATAAATACACACACCACTCAGCAAAAAAAAAAAAAAAATAGCCTACAATACCTGCTGGGATATTTAAATATCTTGGAAAGAGTAAGAATGCTTCACTTCATCTATAAATACCAATACTCCAAGAACTCCTTAAATTCCTTCTATGTGGATAATATAATCATATCAGTCAATGCCACATCATTCTCACAGCAGCCCTAGATTTGTCAAATGATATGCAAAACAAGCTTCTTAATGTCCTTTCAAACCTGTTTATTTTTCATTTCCCAACCCCCTCTGCCCCCCTTTAGACCCAATTTATAGCAGACCATACTCAAAGAAATCCCATTTGACTACACAACGTTTTTTTCCCAACCCCAAATCCAGATTTTATTAACGATAACACATTGCTCATGCAACCCTACATTCAGCTCTGGGCATAAATAATTTAACCACAAGCTGACTTGGTTGGCTGTGCTTACAGAATTGAAAGCTGTCCCACCTAGTTTATCATGGATGGGAACTCCAGAGAGGGTAAGAATAAGACAGATTCAGCTCGAAGTAAGGCTGCCTAAGAAGCTCCATCCTTAGTTTACTTCACAGAGTCTCTGCATGTCTAATGCAGAGGAGTGACAGCACCTCCTCAGCACAATTTCCACTGCCTTCAGCTGGCGATCACAGTGATGCTGTCTCAGTTTCTGCAATGAAAGATCATTTCATTTCCCCAAGGATCAGAGCTGAAGAGGTTCTTGAACACAAGTTTGAACATTCCTTGTTTGGATGTTGCTTATCATCCACATTAACATTAACTTCTTTCTGCACAGCACCATTTCCAGTGTAATTGTTTGTGCTGCATTCCACTGACTCACTGTGCAACTCACTTTTGTAGAACTGTGAGTCAGAAGAGTTGCCTGGCAGACAAATAGTTTTTATAGTCAGTGTACTATAGACAACAGGGCTACATATTTTCCTCTCAGATACAAGATTCACACAGAACTGTAAGGTTGTCTTTGCTGTTCAGCATAAAGAAATGTTCCAGCTACTATATATTGCTCTTTATATTTCTGTATGTATTTTCGGAGCAGGTATTTGACTTCCTTTCTTAGAGAAGTTTCTCAGGACAAACTCCTTCCACAGGGATCCCACATCACTAATACAACAGCAAAGGAACCAACCGTGATGAATGTATCCTTCAGCCATCATTAATCAATATGTGCAAGCACACATATGTGTACACAAACACATATATATGATATTTATCGATATTTACATACACACACACACATATATGTGCATATATGAAAAGCTGTCCCAGAACATTTCAGCACAAAACCCCATACAGACCACTATAAGCAGCAGGCTGGACAAATACGTAAAGATATCCAGAATTTACAAAGAAGGCTGGGGAAAGGATGCTCTGTGCAATGAAGGTTTGTTACTGTAAGCCAATACCCAGAATGAAGCACTTTGTACAGCTGAAAATCACTGTGGTATCATGTGTCTGTCAGGGAAGAGAAATGTTAGCCCCATTCCTAGTGGGTACAACAAGTTTGGATTCGTCCAGATAATAGCACTAATATGAAGAAATACATCAATATTAGGTAGTCATTTCTGGAGCCCACAGTAACAGGCTTTCTAGACTTCTAGTAATCAACTTCTGGCTTGGAGTTAGAAGTTCATGTTTTTTTCTCTTGATAACTTTGGACTGCAAAACATCTAGATAAACTGTCCCTTCAGTTCCATATCTGGCAAACCCAGAGGAGAAACACTTACCATATGATACAGGTGTAGACAGGATCAATTCACTTCTAAGAACGAGGCACAAAGGTATCACAATTAAAGATATTTTTAAAACCCCCATACAGTGGCAGGAACTGCAGCTGCCTGATGAGAAGATTCTGACAGGTCTTTTCAGTGATGAAGATTTATTCAGAGGTTCAGGAATCCCTAAATTCAGATGCTTGTCTGGACCTCCTCACATGTGAATTAGTACAGGATTTCCATCATCACATCAAAGATAACACAAAAGCCAGAAGTAAGAGAGCTGTGGTGAAGATGAGAATCTGATGGTATTTTGATATTCTGCTTTTTATTCAGAGCAAACCCAGGAAAGAGAGGCTGAAAGCTTGTTAAGGAAGCAGAACTTAGCAAAGACAAATGCTTTTCCCTGTTGAGATTGAAGATTCCAAATTCAATTCAAGGTTTTGGTGAGAAATTAATTTGGCACTTATTTACTACCATCTGTTTCAAATATTCCAAGTGTGTGCTAACAACCTATCACTGACATGTGAAGGATTTTAAGCTGTAGATGTAAACAGTATGGAAGATGATTCCTGTCTTCCAGAAAGACAATCAGTCTCAAACACCCAGATCTCAACCTCGAATTAAATACAGGATACGTTGGTTAAAAATCATACCAACTAAAACCGTATCCTTTCAAAGTTTAACTGCACTTCTAATACTATCTTGTTTGTACTTGACATATAATAGTAAAATATTTGAAAATAAAGGGATTGGTAGGAGAGGAAACAAGTATAGAGGAAGCATGCTTAGCATACCATAGAAAAACAATCCACATTCTGAGCCCATTTTACCATTATGTTCAAAATTGTTATTTTCATTGAGGTTAACAGAAATTAAGTAAATGCAGAATTCATCCCAGCGACAACTTCTTCAAAAGATTAGAGCACAGCACATTCTCCACACTACTCTGGTTTGGTGTCACACAAAACAATCCGTCCCAGCCCAGCCCTGTGCTGCACAGCAGGCACAAGGTCTTCACTCCAGCAAGGGTAAAGAAGGGGAAAGGTCTGGACACATTCTTGTCCTGACTGCTGGTGCTGCTGTTTCTCCCCTGTACTTCACACACATCCCCTTCCTCCACCAAAAAAAAAAAAAAAAAAAAGACTAAAACTTGTTTTAGATTCGTGGGGTGCCCAACTCCCTGGAACTAGCAGGTGGTTTGGTGCTGTGTGCTGCTCTGTGTGCACAGAGAACTGTCTCTCTGGGAACAGGCAGGGGAGTGAGACAAGAACCTAAGAAAGATTTCTCCCAAGGACTTCATTGACCTTCATCTAAAATGTTAAATAGTATTACAAGTGGCATGTCTGTATTATGAAATATTTAGCTGACAAAGCCGCAGCATCACACTTACTGTCACCAATTTTCATGTAAGTTGGACATCCAGACTGATGAAATATATGAAAGTTATCCAATTTTAAAAGGAGCATTTTTATAATCTCAGAAGACAAATTAGAGGTTGCGTCTGAGACTACTGGGTGGGAACTGTTTGGAAAAAAATCTTGACTGGCTAAAGGTTTTGCAGGTAACTGAGATTTTGTGAAATGGCTTAATTTATTGCCTAGAAAAAGAAAATGAACACTACTGCTGAATGTGTGGACAGATATCCTACTCATACTTGGGTCTACTTCTCAAGAAAATGCTACTTTAAGTGAGCCACAAATTTAAGAGCTAGGGGTTTTTTCCCCCTTTTTAAAGAGCTCTTTGCTCTATGAGAAATGACAGGGTCATCTATTTTTTTGCGTGTTTACTCTAGTCCAATGATCAGTACCAAACTGCAGACAGAACTTTGCAAGGAGTGTAAATAGTCTATAATCCCATGCATTTGCAGAGGAATGTAATTAATCTGCCAACAAATCTGAAGTTAACTGCTCAGCACATACTTAACAGGGACCTAAAGGTAACCAAATATCCCATAAACCTGGCAGCAACAGTCACAAGTGCCACATTTTATAAGGGTGGCTTATAGATGACAAAAGTGAATCAAACCCTCCTTGACTTTGTTAAAATAAGGGGGGGAAATTAAAGTGGGAATATTAGCATCTTGATGACACAGGGAAGGCAGTTCAAGAAATTACTTCACATTTTATCTCACTGTCCTACTATGTTTCAGGAATCTCCAATTTTTATTTTGTTTATCTTTCTTCAGTGTCTCACCTATTTCTTTATACAACACTTCTACAAGAAGAAAGAAAGAATCACTTAATGTGTCACACCAGTATCTGAAGTTTTTTGTAAAAGACTTCTAAAAGGATATAGATTGAAGACAGGAATTTTAAGTCCAATAAATTTTTTCTGCTACATTTAATGCAATTTGATTCATGCCATACACAGCATGCTTGCTGATTGAAATACCAGGTGTTTTTATCCCTTCCACTGAGGGATGTCTTGTCTGTTATAAGACTACTTTTGTCCTGTAATTTTACAAGCAGTTCCAAGTACAGCTTATAGATCGCATTCACTAATGCATTCAGCCACTTAGGACTTGACCAGTTTGCACTGTTTCAATGCAGAGGTTACTTGCCTTAGATATATCTTAGAATTTAAGGTTCCACTGTCACATTTTTCGTCTTCACCTACGAATAGTTCTGTTTATTCCCAACTCAGCAACCAAGCTATTGATTAAGTTGGCTTAGGTCAGTCCACCCTGCAATTCCAGCCTCAATCCTTACATTGTTTTCCAATAGCTTGCTTTATTGATTTCATGTTCTTGGTTTTGACTTTAGGATTTGGCTTTTAACTTTAACCCTGTACTGTGTTCTTTGCTCAAGTTTTATTTTACTGTTGCCTCAAATTGTCCAGAGAAATTGCAGTCAAAGATAAAAATGCGTCTGCCAGGCTAAAAGGAAAGAAACTAAACTAAGCATCAGTAAAAAGGCATGCAGGGCCTGCCACACACTAGTTTCAGAATATATATTTTTCAATCTAAGTGCATATTATGCAATTTCAAAAGCAATTTTCAAAACAACATCTTGTACCATTTCTTCTGCTCTACTAAAACTCTGGCGAATCACTGATACTCTCTGCATAGCTCACATGGTGACCTTTGATATCTAACGTCCTGAAATGTTTTCTATTTATATGGGGGAATTAAAGACAACAGCCAAATTTTTTACCATCTCACATTTTGTTGAATTACATTTGTGCTGAGCAAACTGTAAAATCTCATTATTCCTATTGGGCAGCATTTTTTACTCACTTTGTCCTGTGGGGAATCAGGCATATAAATCAGCCTTGAGCTGATTCTGGGAAATCCCTACCTGTGAATCTGAGGGCAGAACAGGACTTTTACAACAGGGATGGTTTCAATATATGAATTAGCATTTTGAAATAAATCCAGTGGCGGGTACTTTTGCAGTTCTTTACTATGCTTCTGCAGCTGAAATTAGCATTCTGTCAATGCATTTAGTTTGTTCTATTTATTTTACTGAAAAAGCATGACAGATTTGTGTGTGAATAGTTCTAAATATATATATTTTCATTAAACTAAAATATTGTTTGGGTTGGTCAGTAACAGCTTTCAAGAAATGTATGCTTATGGAAGTGTTTATTTCTGCAAAAATAAATATTCCATTATTTGTGTGGCTGACAGTCAGCTTTGTTGTAGTTCCAGACGAAAAAGAGAGTATGCTGATTAGAGAAAATACAGCTATGTTCCATCTTCCTCCCCTGCTTCAGTAAGAGAAAAGCATTTGCATATTAATTCCAGGACTGAACAGCTGCATTCCCTAGAAAGCACCATTCATTGCAGCAGTGAGCCCCTGAAATCAAGCAGGAGAAAAAAAAAAGAAAAAGAAAAAAGAAAAAAAAAAGAAAGAAGCTGGCATAAAGCTTAAGGTAGATAGAGACACTGATTTTGCAATTCTTTTGTTCCAAAAGGAGTACTTTTCATTTTAAGGAGCGCATGTAGGTATTTCCATACAGCCTATCACAAGAGTATTCCAACTATATGATCAACAAAAGGAATACTATTATTTCCATTTCACAAAAAGGCAAACAGAGACATAAAGGGATTAGTTACTAGATTAAAAAAACTATTTACCCATAAATTTAAGTCTCTATTCTATGTAAAAGCTAGGTGATTTGTTCAGGATTACATGAGAGCTGTGGCATAGTCAGAAATATTTTCCATCTCTAGTTCCCACTTCCATGTCTTATCTTTCACAATAAAGATCCATGCTTTTATCTTCTCTACTGTTTTTCTACATAACTTTAAAATACAGTGAAAGCAGAGTTACAGAGTTGCTTTGACAAGAACTGCAACCAAGTCTTAGGTGTGTTTTGCTCATCTGTAAAAATCTGTGAAGAGAGAAGGCAAAGCCTTCTGTGAGGCACTGAGCATCAGCAGTACCATAACTTGCTAAGCTTGAAGCACAGAATAATACTGAGAGCAAAACAACAAATTATAAAGTCTGGTCTTAACTGGATGCCATTCATGTTTTCTAACTCTGTGAACTATTTCTGGTGATTACTTCTGTGATCAAGAGATGCGAATGAAAATAGGTTCCTTCCCACCATGGCCCCAGAGGGAAAAGTTGGTGGGAAGCAGCAAAATCTCTCTTCATTCACAGGACATATCACACAATCTTCCTGGTATCAACAGTGTCATGTCAAACCAGAAATGTTCTATTAGAACACACTGACAGAACTTTTCTTGGTGAGGAGCTATTAAAATAGTAACACTAAACATTAGAAAACACAAAATTATTCACCTGAAGGTCCAATCCTGAAAATGTTTTCAGTGGCACCATCAATACGTTCAAGCAGATGAACAGGGACTACTTTTATAAACAAAGCTGTAAAGTTTCACAATATATTTATCTAGCTTAAGAAGCTCTCCACCTGCTAAGTTACTTTGGTCACTGACTTCTATTCCTACGTGTACAAATGCTCTGAGGCCATGTGGAAAGTTCATTTAATGCAATCACGCAGACTGAAAATATCCCTCCAAAACACTGTTGTCTTTAATTCAGCCTGCTTGAATTCAGTCACTGGTGTTCTGCTTAATATTTACTAGCACTGCAAGCAATAACAGAAAAATGCCTCATCACAATGGTTCAAAGGAATGCCACTTATCAGTGGTTTAGGGAGAAAAAGAAGCATTATTGTTCTTATTAAATATCATTAGTACCTACTGGCCTTCAAGTTAAGGCCTTGGGAGAGACAGCTGCTGCCCACAAGGAGTAACTAACTATCTAGCAGGTTACTCTGCCTCCTCCTCAGCAGGTTCAGAGCCACCAAGCATCTTTGCCTGGCCTTCCACCCAGCCATGGAGAATTTCGTGTGCTCCACAGCCTGCAGTGCAGGGTAGAGGGCCCTTTTTCTACACCTCACAGAGTCCTATGCGCAATATCTGATTATTTGCTTTCTTCAAAAATGTGTGCTATGTACTAGCAATAAAAATTAGGAGCTTGCTCAGCTGCCTTCTGGAGCTTCCAGCAGTGTTTCTATACAGACTTTTGCTTATTCCTCCTCCCCCACAAGTTTTTCTTATCCTAAATTAGAACTTAATGGAACTTTTGAAAGACAGAATCCTAAGTTAAAGGCAAAGTAACATTTTTAAAGCTTGTTCAGCTGCAGCTATGAGATCACAGGGTAAACTACCAGGAACTGAAATCATGCAGAGGAGAAATGTCAACTCTTAACAGAAAATGTATCTGAAAGAATTGTGGTCAAACAGAAAAAGAGGGGAAAGTAAATATGAAAAGAACTCTAGCATTTCCAGAAATGCTACCACCTTTATGTTAGCCTTCTGAAGGACTCAGATGAGCTGCTGTCCCACAACAGATTACATGATTTTTAAAGAAAACATACTTTGTCTTCCCTTTTTTTCCTTTCCTCCCATTTTCTAACAAGAGTTCCTGCTCAACTGGCAATTAGCTACTGCACTAACAGTGTATCATACTGTGTCCAGGAAAGCAAAACCGGCCATAGAAGAGAAAAACCATACCTTCTGCTGAGTTCTTTCAAGAACGATCTTCATTTTCGCGGGCTTTCACAATAGAGCAGTCCATCACCTGGAGCATTTTATTGTGAGTAAGAAAGGTTGTTGTAGTCCTTCTGCCTTGTTAACCAAAGTGGCCAGGGCTCAGTGGGCCTAAACTCAGTGCACTCAATAGCTGTGGTGCCATTTCCACAGTTCTGTTCTTCTTTGGCATTACCCCTGTAGATTTAAAAAGAGGTATAATGATTGTGTCTGTCACATTTGAAAATCATACCCTAGGTTTCTACAAAGCTCTTCCATGAATTTTCTGCAGAAAAATCATTTTAAAAACTTCAGCGTAAGTATGACAAGTGCAGAAACTTTCATCAAAATGACTCAACTCTGTAGTAGAAGTCCAGTTTGGGAAACTTCAGCATAAATTACACACTAAATACACAGAATTTTCATGTCTGGAGCAAGCTTGCATATTCATCAAACATAAGACTCAAGTGATGTCTGACTGAGCAGTTCAAGAATGCTTCTTTTAACTAGAATACCAAAAACTTGTGTTGCCAGAAACTTGGCTAGTAATAACCACTTACTACGACATTTAAATGAAAGATTTTTCTTTCTCAAAGTACCCTTTTCACAGTCACAATACCAGCCTAGGTCTAATTAACAACATTATTCCACTATTTATGAATATACTGTGTAGCTCTTAAAAGGCAAACTAATACTCTCAAGGATAAATAGGCTGATTATTTTAAATTGGTTATAAGGACAAAATTTTATGTATAGTCAGGTTTCTATGACAATATGGATAATAGAAATTTTTAAAATCTCAAATACTTTAAATCTCGAAGTAAATCTTGAAGCATTCTTCAGTGGTACTAGTTTTCAAAACTATTAATTTTACTTAGAAAGTCAAGAGGCAATTTCTCAGACGTTTCTTCAGTTTATTTTTCAGGTTTGTGGTGTTTGGATTTTGGCGGGATTTAGGGGTTTGTTTATTTTTTTTATTGCTCTCAGGAAAAAGTGTGTCAACTGTTTCACAGTTTCACATCTTAGCTTCCTGCCACCTTGCAGGTATACTCTACTCCTAAAAGACAAAATCAAAATGTTATGCTTTTATAGTTTTCTTTTTTTCTTCTCTGGGTAATTCATATTTAATGTGTGTTCCAAGAGGTTGAAAGGGGAGTATATATTTTGGCATAGACCTACCACATACTTTTGTCTTGCTGAAGACAAGCTCAAGCAAGTTCCCTGCTATAGAAGTTATTGCATTGGTAATTTGTCCTGTTACAGACCAGCAATGCATTGCATCGAGTTATTTTGCAAACAAGCTATTGCAAGACAGACACTTCCAGAAAATCTGCCAAATATTACTTGAAAAAAAATGCAGGGATAGGCGAAATCGGAAAGAAAGAGTAGAACAATACTGCTTAGAGTGGAAAATACTAATCACAATATGCTTACCATCTTTATGGGAATCATAATAGGAGAGAAAAATAAGAATGTATCTCTGTAAGAGCATACACTCTAACTTTGCAAATGACAGAAACTAAAAGGAATGGCTGATAACACCAAAGGGTCGTGCTGCCATCAAGAAGGACCTGGACAGGTGGGAGAAATGGGCTGACAGGAACCTCACAAAGCTCAACAAGGGCAAGGGCAAAGTCCTGCACCTGGGCAGGCACAAGCCCAGGCACCAGCAGAAGCTGAGGTACATCCAGATTGCAGACCTAGGGATCCTGGTGGACACCAAGCTGAACATGAGCCAACACTGCCCTTGCTGTGAAGAAGGTGAACAAGAGCCCGGGCTGCATCAGGCAGAGCACTGGCAGCGGGGCACAGGAGCAGATCCTTCCCTCTGCTCAGCACCGGTGATGGCACACCTGGAGTGCTGTGTCCAGTGTTGGGCTCCATGGTACAAGAGGGACATGGACCTCCTGGGGAGAGTCCAATGATGATTCACAAAGATGATGAAGAGAGTGGAGAACCTCACAAACCAAGACAGAGAGCTGGGATTGTTCAGCCTGAAGAGGAGTCTCAGTGGGCTCACCTACACGTTTCAATATGTGAAGGGAGGGTGCAAAGAAGACAGAGTCAGTTCAGCTCTGTTCCATGGTGCCCAGGGACAGGACAGGAAGCAATGGGCAGGAACTGAAGCAAACTGAACACTGAGGAAACACTCTTACTGTGAGGGTGACTGAACACTGACACAGGTCTCCCAGAGAGGCAGTGGAACCTCAATCTTTGGACATAACCAGAAGTCACCTGGGCATGGGCCTGGGCAACTGGATCTGGGCTGTCATGCTTGAGAGAGGTAGGAGGGATTGTGGATGGACCAGATCAGGTGTCCTTTCTTATGAAGCAAGTAACTGATCCAGACTCTATCTTCACATTCTCACTGGTGGACTCACACTGATTTAATAGGGTTTGTTTGATCTTGGAGATCACCAAGCTGTTCTTTATATTAGCAAGTGCTCAAGCCTCTCTCTACACCACTCCACTCCCACAGTTTACTGCCAGGTGAAATGTTAATAGACAGAGTTTGATGATCTTCTGACTCCTTGATTTAATCTAAACATTTAGAAAAAAATCCAGTGACAAAATATTTAGTGTTGCATAGTACATTGATGGTGAAAGGGATCAAACAAAGTTGCTTCCAGAAAGAAACCACTGACTTTAAAACCTGTTCTTAGGTTAGCTAGATGGTAGATTTATAGTGATGTCATAGAAAAAGCAATTAAAAGAGTTATCCTTATCAGCAACCTTATCTGAAAGATATTAGAGAAGAACAATCACATAAACCAGGGCTAAATTCCTGCCAGGCTTTTGAACTGAAGCCATTGAGCTAACGGGATTTATGCACAGAGAACTAACTAGAAACTACACATCACTTTCCTTTTAGAAAGCAATATTTTATTGCATTCCCCTGATTAATCCTGTATTTACCTGGACACCCATTTTGGCAGAGAGGGAAGGTACTGTTTGAAGCACTACCCTTTTCTCTGCTCTATTGCCCACTTTCATATACAGGACAGCAGCACAAAATAGTCCTTAAGCTAAGGGAAGTCCACTGGTCAAACAAGTATAATCACATATTCATAGTTTCCACTTCTTCCATGAAGAAGATGGCCATTAAACAACCTGGATCTGGAGACAGTACAACTCTCAGAAGACAGACAATGTTAGCTTCATGTCAGTGCTGATCTAACACATTTACCTGGCAGGGTAAACATGCATCTCCCTTTCAAAAAACTGCAGACTTGCGATTTTTTTTGTTTTGTGCTTTCCAGGCTTGAATGTCAGAGGTTATATTCCTAAAGCTTTGGAAAAAAGGATTAAAAACCTCAAAAAAACCCTAGGAATCGGAAGAATATTATATATACATATGCACACATCCTAGCAGATATTAAGGTAAGTAGAACCATGGCAAAGTTATCAACATCAGAGTAAAGACACTTCAAGTATAAGGAGCTAAAAGGTCAGGAGAGATGCACAATCTTTAGCACCCACAATCAGATGCCTGTTCTGTTCAAAACCATTGGGACAAAAATCTGCATAACCTCTCAATTTCCAGCATCAGATACAAAGTGATGTACTTCACTATTCTTCAGAGACTTTTTCTTAATTTATAAACCAACTAAACAGAAGTTATATGTCTCATCTCTCTTCAAATAGATTTTTCTGACTGTCAACACAATTGTTGATAAACATCCTTTCCAAAATACAATAACATGTAGAAGACCACAGGCATAGGGAAAGAAATTACTTTCCCTCAAATCTATATATTTTCTTATCAGTTGGCTGTGTAGCAGTAGACAGGCAATGGGGGAAAAATCTTAGTGGTGTCTGTGTGTGTCTCTGCACGTTCACCCATGTCCTACACTGACATAGGTGAACCCATTTTATTTGAAAGCCAGATGTAAATCTTAGTAAAAAATTCCCATTCTGTCTTGAAAGCATCTGCCTATGGTCCTTCTCCTCCCTTTCCCTTGCTTTTTATAAGATTGACTTTTTTTTTCTTTCCCACGCTTTTATCCCACCATTACATGACAATGTGTAAGAGATGAGAAAAAAAAAAAATCCACAAAGGTCAGAGGAACTACAGAACCCAGATGCAAGAGTTGAATTAGATACAAGAGCAGCTCAGATATGTTGCGAAGATCTGTTACAAAACTAGGAAATCTTCTATGAATTTACTATAGTAGAGGTAAAATGACATCATTTTCTCTTTACTAAATTATCAAGGATTAAAGATGGTCTCATGAAAAAGAAGACATGTAGAAGATTATCTGTTAAAAATATGAAGTTGTGTTTTCTAACTCTTCAGACAAAACAGCTGTGATGGAATGATGGACAGTCAACTCTAGCATACATTCTCACCACACACCTCTGCCACTTTACTTTATCCCCAGTCACCCTCCACAGATTTTCTTATCCTCTTCTCTTCCTCTTCTCTCTCTCATTATGCTTCCTCACACTCTCACAACACATAATTTTATTTTTCCCTTTAATTTCTACTCATTTAATAGTTTTACTGGCTTTCCACCCTATTCTTGCTGCCATCATGAAATATTACCTGGAGTTGAAACAACTGAAATATGTGAACAAACTGAACTGGTTGAATGACTGAAGGTTACTTTCAAACAGAAACTCATCAAATTTTAACATATTGGTTTTACTTAATCTTAAGATTTCAGCATTATTAAGACTTCACTGAACCCAGAAGTTTCCAAAAAGCTGTTTTTTGAAAGCTACATTTATCTGAACACAAAAGCACGAGAAAATTATTTACATAGTTTTGTTTTTTACAAAATCTCTTAATTTAAAAATTAATTTTAAAGTACAAAATAACTTTTTTAGATTATTCTATTTCACAGTAAGCTTGCCCAATTCTTGCCCACAGTATACACTTCAATTAGGGACATATTCCTATTTTATCTTAGCTGCCCTGCTCTCTTTACAGAACCCTAATATTAGATTAAAGAGATCAAGGCCTTCCCAGCATGATTTGGTAGGAAAACCACAACTGCATCAAAGTTCATGGATTTATACATGTTAGCATTACAGAAATCATGAGGCTGACCTCCCTCCAAATGGCAAGCTGGCAAACCTGTGTATTTGATCAAAGAATCCTTTCTTTCATCTTGAAGTAGATGCAGGTTATAGGTGTTTACCAAGCAGGGTGCATGTATTTGCTTAAACAATTTCTCTGAGCAGTCAGGATTTACAGGGTTAGCTGGTCAGGTGCCTCAGTTGTGTGTTTGTTTAGCCAAGCTTCATGGTCCCTGATCTCCACGGTGTGCTAAGTGCCAGGGAAATGAGTGCCTGGGTTCAGATGCAGATCAAACACGTCCCAGGATGAGTTTATCCACCTCATTTCTGGGCTATTTGGTTCAAGTTAGTGTTCTGAAGGACTCATTTACTTAATATGAAAATAATAGCAAATAATATCATCTTTCTCACTACAGTTTTCATACCAGCCAAATAATTACGGTGCACACATATTAAACTGAAATCATTCATGTTCAGAAGGCACAGGAGAGATATGTAAAGCAAAAACTACAGACAATCATGTAAAGATTATTATCATATTAAGTTATATAAAGGTTATAAAGTGTTAGTACTACTCAATGCATTTGTGTCACTGTCAGCAAGTCAAGGTTACGGTGCCCTGTGAAGCCCAAACTAAACTGAAAAATAAACCCAACAAAACTTACAAATATGCTGGAAACTCAGGTCTGGAGCTTTGATCTGGGTATGATGAACAGATTTTGAAATGCCGCAGAGATATAAAGGACTTTATAGCATAGCCACACTCAAGTTAAGTTATACTAATGACAAAAAAAAAAGTCTTTGGAATTGCTAGATTAGAAGAATAGTTAGATTTGCATTTATGTGAATAATTAATCTTCCTTAGTACTTTAGAAGTAATCAACCACAGCAGTAGAATTCTGACTTAGGGACTTATTTTTTGACTAAGATGCAAATTGCAAAAGATACTATATGGTGGGGCACTGTGCATAGGTATTTCTCAGAGTTCATTCACTTATAAACACTGCATGTTTTTGTAAAATTGACATTTTTTGATCCCTTCCAACTGATTCATTACAGCCTCAGATCGCTCAGGATTAAGAAAAAAAAAAATCTATAGAGTCTATAGCCACCTCCCCCCAGTTTGTCTTACAAGGGAGTAAGAATATTTACTTGAAAGCAGAAATTTTCACAGACTACTTCTATATGCCTATATACAACTTTAAAATCAACATGCTGTGTCTTCTCCACAACCCTCAAAAAATACCTATGTTCTTATTTTGTACAAATTCATATTTACTGGAAAAAGTCAAATCAAACTTGGAATTGAGCAAGTTACTTAATTTCTGTGTATCTTATAAAAGTGGAAAAGAAATTCTACAGGTAAATGAATATTCTTTCCTGTTATTCCACAGAGATTTGTTTAACTTTATATGAAACTTTACATGTAACTCAGTTTTTACACACAGTAAATAGTAACCCTACAGCCCTTGCCAAAACATGGCTAGATTTTCTTACTAGATTACATATGCTTTACATCACTGCAAGTTTCACATAATTCATCTTAAGCATATAAGAATATTTTCATGCTAAATTACAGTCTCATTTAAAGTGAAAGAAATATAACACAAAGCATTGTGCAGGTGCTATATAAATTGACTGAGAGACATTTCAAGAGAAGAATGCTTTTTCTCTTTTTTTTTCTTTTTAAGAAAAGTATGAGAAGATCTCAATCTACTTCTTGGGAGCCTAATTCCTCAAGAATATATGGTCAGTGTAGTCAGGACCAGACTCTGGGATAAATGAAAGCTGTCTACTGCTATGCTCAATTGTCCTTGTGCTACTCCCTCTCATTTTTCCTAACACATTTCTTCCATTTTGATAGAGCAAATCTAAAGATAATAGTTTCTTTTCACTGAACCAAGTCCTGATGTTTGTGGAAAAACAAAGCAAAAAGAGAGTCAAACTTTCAGAGCCTAATGAAACAAGCAGCCGTAGAAGTTAGGTGTGGTTATTTCCCAGGCATATCATGCTGTTCTCCCACCTACTCGGCTACTTTCCCTTTCCATCTGCCTTGGGAAGCTAAAAGCAGCCTGGAGTCCTGGCCTTGGCAATCCACTCAAAGTTTAAATTCAGCATCTCTTTTTGCAAGAGATTTTCCAAGTGCAAAGTATTTTATGTTTATTATTTTCTTTAAAACAGACAACATGTGATAAACATTTTAATGATCATTTGATCCACTCTGACCCAGGATTAGTTGATTTCCAATAAAATAGTAGAATAAGGCAACAATATAATAAGGAGCTTAAAAAAGTGAAATACAGAAGACCTCAACATATCTGAATGTCATTGCAAGTATACATTTGCATCTACACTAGGCAAGATTTAATTCTAGAATTCTTTATCAGTCACATAGTGCAGAAAGTCTAGAGATGCTAAAGAAGTCTATTACACTGAAGGGATATTAGTACCTTCTGAGAACTCAAATCCGTCCTGCAAGAAAAGACAGATCTAACTCATTTAATTCTTTCTGCCCATATCAAGCAAGAAACAGTGATATCAAAAGAGGTAAACAGGACTCCCGTCCTCTGAATTAAATCTCAGGAAGCAAACCTGAGGGTATCTTATCACAGTTGTCAGTGACAAGGCAGAGAGAAAGCCTGTAGGCCTGGTGGTATTGCTGCTATCAACTGCAAAATATCAGCAATTTTAAATGTCTGAAGTGCATGGTGTTTCTACTTTAGTACTGCATATACTACTCTCCCATAACCATTTTAAAATAAGTCTTTTATCTTTATTTACTTGATCTGTAATCTGAAACGAACAGTGTTGCTTGTGGTTGTACAAATAAGAAAACAATAAATAATCATTTTTTAAAAATTCTTCCATCCCTAAACTTTGCTTCACATAGAACTTTGTATTTATCTTCTTTCAGGGTCCACTGACCTAACCTGCACATTAAATGAGTGAACAGAGCTCCCTGAAAATGACTGTTGATTAAATGGCAAGACATACTTCCACGTGCATTCATGCTTCCCATCAAGCTCATGGTCTGCGATCCAGCAGAACTTAGGTCTGTGCTCTCTGTTACAATATTATAACACAAATTATATTTTTAATAGAGTTTCTGAATAGAGTGATCTGTGTCATGAATAAAACTTACACTTTTCCTTCTGTCCCAAAATACACTTGATTGCATTCATTCAAGAGTCCCTAGGTCCATTTACAACATCTCTCCACATATCTAGCCTAAATATTTGTGGGTTAGCTGTCACCCTGTAGTTACTGCAAAGCAGGAAAAAAACCCAAAAAATTCCTCTTGAAAACCTGCACATAAGTTTGAAAAGGTGTCAGAAGCATAAGATGGGCAATTCCATCACCACATACCAAACAACAATTCCCGCCAAACATCTTCCTTCATGGCTCCCCTCTGACCAACTTCTGCAGGAATACCTTGTTTGTTATTGCCACAAGGGAAAACACGACACGATGGCAATCATCAGTGTGGCTCAGGATTGGGGATAAAGCTTAAAGCACAACTATTTGTGACAATCTTGGGGACATCCCTCTTCATGCCCACAGCCTGTGACCAGGCCATTACCACGGGTGAGGGCAGCTGCCACAGCCTGTAACTCCAGCCCCACACTGCAGCAGTGCCAGGATCTCCTCCTGGAGGCACCTGGGATTTAAGTGATATTCAGAATGCAGTACTGTACATTTCTGCTGTATGCTGTGGTAATTATTTGCAGGCTGCGATGTTATTTTTCTGAAGCAACAGATGAGGCTACAGCACTGCAGCATCACTTTCCATTACATTTCAGGAAAACTTTTCCCTCTTATTAATGTTGATCACACTTCTTAAGTTATTTTTTTACTCTTCTGGTGAAAAGCACTGAGCTGGCATTGCCATAATTTCTAAAGTAGCCTGTCATACCTGCAACATGGTCTGAATTACCACGCAGGGGTGCAGGGGTGCCATGGGCCTGTGTTACAGCCTCTGGGAGAGAACATCTTCAAAGGCCAGAAGCAAGTGCTTCCTTTCTCTGCCCCAAGGAGGAGGGGGAAAGAAAAAGCCACAAAACTGATTAAGAAACCTCTCAACTCACACATCTACTGGTTGTATAGATCCCTTTACAGGAATACATAAACACTTAAAGTCCAGAATGATTGAGGATGGAAAAGAAAAGAAAACCTGTTACCTCTGCCACAAAGAAAAGACAGCAACCGGTCTTGGCAGTGGATTTCAGTGCTTTAAAAACACTAAAATCACGTAGGTTAGAAAATACAATGAGAAGAGCATAGCAACAGACCATTCTTTTACCTTAAAAGAAAAAAAAAGAAAGACAGAGGCCCCTTTCAGGCTGTAAAGAGAACATCACTACAAAAAATTTTAGTTAGCACCCAGCGCATCCAACACTTACATGGAAGAAGAAAATTCCAGTTTGAAAGGCCAATTAACTTCTCTTCCTATTAATGAACTTGCTGTAACACAAACCAGATTATTTGGTTTGATGGTGAGAATTTCAACATATTGACTTTGAAGGCTGACCTCTAACAAGTTTCTAATATGTCAGCTCATGCTGTCCATCTGGATAATTTTTTGTATGGTCCAAATCAATAGGATATTTTTTGCTTGTTTTAACCTGTATTGTATTTTCATGCTTTAAACTACCAGATAGCTAGATCAAGTTACAGATGTCACTCACTGGAAAATCCACCTCTTACAGATGACACTCACAATAAAAACACCTCTTCACGCATACTGAAGAACAAATAGAAGCACAAATAAACCACAGTTCAAGGGAATTTAAGTCTTTGAGACCCCTCCTGAAAAGAACCATTTGTGTAACATCAAATAAATAGTTTTTGTTAGGTCAGTCTTTGTATCATTCACAACACACATACACACAAAAAATGTGGTAAACTATCTACTTCTAAGAAGATTTTTTTTCTCTTTAACAAATACTGTGACATGTCCTTCATACTGCAGCATTCGAGGCAAGCAGTGACACCAACAGTGCTTCCTTTACTTTTATGCTACTCATTATCTCATTCCATCTACCTGAGACGAGAATGTTTGGGTTTGGTTTTTTTTCATGCGCATTTGTAAACAGCTCAAAAGAGCAAGTCACCAGCTCCCTGGCTACCAAATAGTAGCTAACTGCTAATAGTACTAGTACAGAAAAGCTGTAGAAGAAAAAAAAGGTAACCATCTCTTCTGTTCTCTTTGGAATAGTTCATCTTTCAGGCCTCTTTACCAAATTTAATTTTAGATTGAATAGGATGGGAATTTGTAATTGTAAGTTATCACTGAGATCTCAGACATTTCAACATGAACCAAACTTTGCATTTCTATAGAATCGTAGAATACTTCAAATTGGAAGGGACACAAGAGTCATTGAGTACAACTGGAAATTTGGAAAGCTTCAATTGTACCACAGTGCTTCACAGACCATGAAAAAAAAATTAGGGCACGAAGTATTTCCTTAAAATGGAGTAAGAAAACATAAATGGTTTGTCATGTTCACCGTTTTTTTAGAACCACTTTCTCTGTTCCACCAAACCCACCAAATATTACTTTTGCAAAACCCATGGTGATACTGCTATTATCTTACACCCTTGAAATAGAAAACGTCTCAGCAAGTGGTAAAATCTCACTGGGAAGAGCAAACAAGAACTATGGTCCATTTCTATCATTCCCCCATCTCTCTTCAAATTTACTGCAGGTTCTCCATTTTCAGTGATAAGACCCACGCCTCCAATAGCTCACTGCTATAGCACAAGGCTTCTGTTCAAGCAACTGCTCAGATAATCCATGGTCAGAAATTAGGTGGGACTGAAAATATGAAGACAAGAGGCAGGCTGACATGCAAGATAATGCATGATAGCACATTGCTTCCCCTTTTCCAGTACTGCTACCATTTTTCACACTTTGCACTACTCTTTTACATTATCCCTCAAAAACTGGAAGGAAAGTGAAAAAGGAGGGATTCTGCTGCAGAACAGGGACAAGACCTGGGCACAGAAATCAGCAGAGGTCAAAAGAGAGGAAAAGTAGAGATGCACAGAGTCATATGGAAGAAAACTTGTTTCAAAATTCCCTTTTCTTACTGAGATTTTTACGGAACTTGCAGGATGACCTACAAGATAAACTGACCTGTCTTACCCACACAAATATGATATTTGCACTATAGTTCTGTAACTATCCTCAATATAAAAACAAAAGTTACAGGAATAAAATTATGTCACATTTTAATTCTTACCTTAAAAAGGAAACAGAAGCTTCTACCTCTCTTTTGTCATAGAAGAAAAAGAAATACCGAGACTCCAGCTTCTGATTACCCTTACTATTCTTTTTGTCATGCTAACTAGAAAGTAATAAAATCCATGAAACCTTTTAAAGCTGACCTCCCTCATCACATTAAACTTGAAAGCCAAATGCCATGGAGACATTATAAAAGAAAAATCAGAGGTTTGTATTTTCTCATTCAAGTGGATACCAAAAAATCAACACTGTGGATTCTAAACAATAACTAAAGTGAAAATTTAAAAAATACTTGGCAATACCTGTCAGAAATCAAAAGCAGCTATAGGATCTCTATATTGAGCAAAGAAAATAATAGAAACAGATGTTACAGCAGACAAAATATCCTGGGTTTAGGAAATGAGACACAGCAGGGATCACAACATTTTAATCAGTCACTACTTTTTTTCTGTTTTTTTCATTTAAATAATGCATTCTGATATTTGCAATCTCCCTGCCTTTGCCTTGGTGAACACACAGACATACCATAATTTTACCTTCTTAATTAGTACCTTTAAATGAATTTACAGAGGGACATTATACCAGCAAATAGCCGGCTGCTAACACCAGAGTCCTCAAAAGCATTTAGAAGGAACGGTTTGGACTTCTTATTTATTTATTTTTCCAGAAGGAGTCTAGCACCAGCAGTTCTCCTTAATCAAGTTTTCTTTTCTTTTCTCAAGTGAACAAGTACATGAAAGTGAGGAGACTGGAGAGAAATGCAGTCAGAGTGGAGGGTATGGAAGAAGTGAGCAGAGACTAAGCAAATGGTACAAATGTACTTATTTCAATGACTTTCTGCATCAGTGTAGTCCTCTCCTCCCTTCTGATGCAGCATTAAAGCATTTTTTCCATATGATTTACTTCTTTGTACGTATCTAGTATCTCCTGTAACAAATTTAATAAAACAAGATCTCTGAGTTACTATAACAAGTAATTTTATTTCTATTAGAAATATATCATTTTCCAGTGGTACATATGTGCCCACCACAGAGCACACAGAATACGAAAGCAAGCAGTAGAGTCTGATGGAACAGGAACGGGGAAAAAAAAAAATCTACAGAAAAATAGCCCCAGAAAAAGAATCCAATTAGCACCTCTTTTTGCCTTCTGATTAACCTAAGGAGAGACAATTAAGCATCAGAAATAAGAATAATAACTGAACTAACTGGAATACCTAGATACTAAAGAAACATTTACTTCTGCCAGCAGAAGACTACAACCAATTAGGTTTGCAAAAATAGGTTTGAATTCCAGCCCTTTCCCCCTTGAATAATAGTATATTTGTTGGAGGCTCTTAAGATATATAGGTGCAAGGAACAAACTATCTTTTCTGAGATGTAAATAAATTAACTGAAATAAATTACAGGTTTAAAATCTTAATAAAATAAAATAAATTCCAAGCTAAAGACATTTTTTTAGGGTTCCATTTTTCCTTAGTAGCATCATGTGAGGGGATTTCTCCTCTGAGCATCTGGGAGCCATCATGTCAAGCTCCGGATATTAAATGTGCATGAAGTTCTCTGCAGGCCTAATGAGTTACAACAGAGGTCACATTCTCCACTGCCCAAATGTAATTTGAACAATTCCTTGCAACAAGAATTGTGGCACACCTGTGTATAAACACTTCTGACAGTAAAAATGACAGTAAATTTTGCTATTTCTCTTCTTTTCTACAGCAGAAAGATCCAGACTGGCAACATAGTTTCCCTCACCACTGCTAGGATCAGTGACATTTTCTTTTTACTGTTCTGAGTAAGTTTTTCTGAGAAAGTTTCATATAGTTTCATAGTGAAAACATATGATCTGATATGTGAAATATGTTTTGAGAGCTTGGAAACCATCCAGCTGCTTCCAAGTTATACTCAAGACTTGAGATAACAATAGGTTTCTCTATAAACAGTGCGTGGCTTTTCAAGTAACTTTTTTTTCTCTGCTACAACAGTGAAATTAAGATCATTCCTTATATTCCAGGGAAAAGAAGAAAACATATTCAAATATTGTTAAATGAAATAAAACATTTCACATATGGATAAATGCTAGCTCTCTAGCATGGCAGGAAGACAAGCTGAACAGGATCATTTCTGCCAAAACCATTAACAAATTGCCTTACAGTGATTGGCTTGGCTGCAAGTCTTAGGTTTTATGGCTTTGGGATTTTTTTTCCTCCTCTGCTTTGTTTTTATTCTGGGTTTCTTTGAGAAGAGAGATATTGGGTAGCAGGAGGACCAGGGAGTTACATTAATCCACACATAGCTTGTAAGTTAAGTCATTTCTTCTGGATATTTTGCTACTTAAGTACATCTGGCTTTGTTTAATGTCAGGTTTTTAACTGAACCACATTTTTGTTGCAGTAATCTACAATATTGTAATGAAAAACTCGAGGGAAGCAGAGGCTAAACACAATTCATCTCCTTCTGCCCATTTCATACCGTTGCCGCAGTCACTGTGTAAAGATGTTTTTGCCTCTTACCACTTTTCCGGAAAACGGCAAGCCAGAAATATATTATAAACACACATGCACGTGCATACACACACACTAGTCCATATTCACACCACCTATCTCTTTCTGGTTTTCAGCAACCGCCCTATTTTTTTGCTGTTTAAAGAATTTTTCTGCACTCTCCACTACGTGACATCGTTTACCATTATGTATATCCCCTGCTGGAAACGAGCCAGCACAGATTGTACTGAACCCCCTTTCTCCGTCTCACCACAAACTCAGCTTCAAGCCCTTCCTTGAAACACTTAATCCTTCTGCTATTGTGAGCTGAACACTGGGGAGGAATCTGAAGCCATGACAACAGCTTGCTTCCTGAAGGCTCTGCTCTGGGCCACTCCAGAGGCGTCCCCGTTGCCCAGGCCAAACAGTTCAATGCAGTCAATAACACAGCTTCTCATCTCTATGGGGCACTGGATTTAATGCCATTCATTTAACGAGGGAATCTCAAAGTCTCTGAAATTTGGGTTCAGATCTGTTAAATGCATGAATGTTCAGCAGTTTTTTTGAAGTTTGACAAAGCTTCTAAAAGACCCATCCATCTTCCCAACTTGGGTAAGAGAAATTGGTATTTCTGACATTTTAAACTCTGGAATATGAAGACTGTGCAGAACTGTCTATTTGCAGCATTTTTATTCTTCTGTTTTGTTAATTTTCATGCAGTTCAAATTCTATAAATTTAATCATACTTAAACAAAACAACAGTAAACCACAAAATGCAGGCAACAGCAGCTTAAAAATAATGATAATAAAAAGAAAAATGGCAAAATTGTAACTAGGAAGCCTGTCACCTCGGGTGTTAATTTCTGTTGCAGTACTTTGTATATGACAATGGTCCAGAATACTGCACATTAAGAGATGACAGGAAATTCTTGGATACACAACAAGAGATTCAAGCTGCAGAATTTCCCAGCATCGTTTCACCAAGGCACAGCCTTTCTAAAAGGATCACCTATGTAGAAATCCAGAGTAGTAACATAGGGCAAAAAATTAAGAATATGCCAAAATACACACATCATCATGAATAGAGATCCAGTTTTTTTCTAATAAAAGCAGGTTTTGTCCAACCCATGGAATATTTAAGATAGTAGCTGTTCAACTTCCCCTTTTCCCCCCAATGGCTAGAATAAAGCACTAAGTGGATAAAAGGTTGTTTTTTGTGAGAACTCTCATGGTTTTAGATCAGATAAACTCAAAATAGAGATTTTCATGGGGTCAACCACACCAAGATCCTGCATCTAAATATGGTATTTGAGCTACCAAACTAAGAAGACAACCTACAGAGCCCTATCAGGCAGTACAAACATTCCTTTCAAAAGTCATGAAAAAACAAACACTCCTTCAGCAGCAGAGATAGGCGGAAAGCTGGATATCCCAGGACTAATGACTTAGCATGTAAAAACAAACAGAAGTGGAAAGGCAGTTCACTTTTTCAGAGCCTGACTCCTGGCAGCACGAGAGTTAGGCGTGCACAGGGTGTTCTGCAAACTCCCCTGGCTGCCTGCATTGTTTGTTCTCTCTGCATAAGCAGCACTGAAACGGACGCTCAGGAAACAGAAGGTACAGGGAGTTGGCTGGGGAGGGAGCAAAATCGGGATATGTAAACAAACTAATGAGATCAGTGCAAACAGCAACAGCACACTGTGTTTCAAGAAGCTTGCAACGTATTTGGTAAATTCAGGCTGCCCGTTTATTATCCCTGGACTCCTCCTTCTCACTAGGGCTTCTGGCTCCTAAGCAGCAAAAGTAGATTAAACATTTTGGCTACAGAAACCTCCTCCACAAATCTTGTAAGTTAAAAAAAAAGCCAGCATTAAAGGTTGTCTGTCATGCTATATGATTGCAAGAGCATCCTACAATTTCTTCAGTGCTTAGCAAACAAAAATTATGACATATTTTATATTTGTGGATGTGAAAGAGGTGTTCCTTGACATTCCATTGCCTTTTCTCCAAGCTGGGGTGCAGATGATAACAGGTTCTGTTGATAGTGTTTCTTTACATACCCTTGCCCCCGCTGACAAAGTCTTCATATAATTTTTTATGAAGACCAGAGAACTGGAGGAAACTTTTAAGATTCAGCCTGCCAACAGAAGGAAAAGCATATCACTGCAGAAAAAAGTGTTCAAGAAAAAAAAAAAAGACAAAAAGAAAAAACAAACCAAACCAACAAAACCCCACAAGTCACCAGACACCTAACAATAGGTGCTGTAGTTTTTCATACAGTTGTGCCATTTTCCCAGGGGTGCCCATCTGAAACTAGCAAAATCACACTGCAGAAGAGTAACTTTTTTCCCTGTATATTTTGCCAGTGGGCCATATGACACAATAAGTAATAAATAGAGCTCACGGGACCAACAGCAGCCAGCAAACAGCTTCTGTCATTCTTCCCTGAGTAAGGGACATGACTAAGCCCATTCCAGCCTTCATATCAACTTCTCCAGGGACACAGGGACACAGAAATTAAAGGTGCAACAGCATCTACTGTTTCAAGTCAAAAGCGATTTTATTTCCCCAAGAACAGGCACATCTAAAGGCATAGAACAGTAACATTTCAGTTCACTATGGGGAAACTGAGGTTTGCTTATATCCAAGTACATAATTATTGGAAAAAAAGAATTTTCAGATTTTTCCCATGTGGTATACCATCATGTTATCCATGGAAAATCATTTCCATTTACAATCTTCTGCTAATTTTGAATTTTAGTCTAAATTCTACCCCACATGCAGATACGCTCACTGTCACTCATACAAAAAAAAAAAAATTAGCTACTCCATCTGAACCATCTATTAGTCAGAAATTTCTTTCAAAAAATTATCATCTAAAACCTAGCTGATTTTTTAGTCTGTGGACTCAGTTCTGTCTGAAATCAACTTCTTCACAAAAAGAACTCTCCCTGCATTTCTTTTTTTTTGTTTGTTTCATAAAAATTGTGTCTAAGTTGTCAATTTTAAGTGACCTGAACTTATTTACATGCACAAAGCAGAGAAGAGAGTGTTTATAATGGCTCAATACAGGCAGCCCCGTGAAGCAAGCCAAGCATTCCTGCTGGTCTTACATATAATCAATGAGCCTGCAGTGCATTCACTGATGAATTGGACAATGAGACTGAGGGTCTGAGTCATATTCAATCAACTCCATTTCCAGCAGCCTGTCAGGGATGATGGCAGATCTATTTTGCAATGCTGTACACATCAACCCATTTGGGAGAATGTGTTTTTATGTGTGTATATATAAATATAAGTGCGTATATATAGAAAAGAAGTGTGTTGGTGTATATACAAAAATAAATTGATGGATTTGTTCGTAAGTACATTTCAATGCAATTCCTTGTTTGCTTTTTCTTAGCAACTGCTTGTTCACCCAGAAGCTTTTTTCTCCAGCAACAAGAAAATTAAAGTACAGAGAAGCATATTCACAAAGCTGTGGCTGTTCAGACTGAAGATAAAAACATTACAGGAGGGTAGATGCTCAGCTAAAGAGATGTGTCTCAGGGGCAGACCTCTAAATGGTCTATTAGATAGGATGAGATAGTAAATCTAATTTGCCAAAAAGGCAGGCGTGCTCATCAACGTTTCATGCTGTCAATATTCCATGCTAGCTTGCAGCCTTGATAGAGTTCACCTAGTAATGAGCATGAAAGCTTGGGAAGGATTTGGCTATTCTGCAGCCAGTCACCCTTTGTCTCACAGTGAATTGGAACTCCAGAATGTGCTCCACGCACTGGCTCAGCAAACAGCCCTTCAGGTGGCAGAGCTATGGCAACTGACCACTGACAGAAAATGCAGGAACTGTTCCAAGAAACACAGGCTTCCTACATTTTCTCTGCTGCAAGAAAAAAGGATGAAAGTAGTATGGGATTTTTTTTTTTTTACCTTTCAAAAATCCAAATATGGTTTCTTGGAGAAAGGACGCTGCCTTGGATGCAAGAAGGCTGCATTCTAAGAAACAAGCATTAAGAAAAGTAGTGCTTCATTTCTTTAACTTGGGGATTTTCTTGTCTTGCTTAACGTTTCTTAAACTAAAGTTTTCATTTCTTAAGCTTAAGCCTTCACCAAATCCAGTCTCTGATGTTTCTGCAGGTCTGCTTATCAGACTTCAGGATTCTGATTTCACACTGTTAAAGGCAGCATCCATCTCAACACAATATTTTGAGAAATATTTAACACAAATGTAGACAAATGCTTCTAGCAGAACAAAAGTACAAGTGAAACAAAGGAATAAACAAATACAGGGAATACACAGGGTACTGGAGTGAGATGTGCTACATGCACCAGCCCTACCTTTTGTTTCTGAAAGATATTTTTTCAATTCCTTTTGGGAACCATAAGCATGTGCTTTTGTGGGCCAGATTAACTGCACACCAGGGCCAAAGTGGGAGAAAAACACTTTCAGGAGCACAATCTCACTTCTTCAATTCTACCTGCTCTGATGCACATGAAATTCCCCAGTGAACTTTATATAATCCATTAATCCAGCAATTAACTAACTCAAGGCCAAAAAAGCAGGTAGTACAGACAATGCAGGAGCATGGGCAGAAGCAGACATATGTAGTCATAAACTCGCATAACCAGACATTCATTTTTTACAGACTGCTGTTCATAATCCTGTTTTATCTAATCTCCTAAGGCAAATCTGGAGAAAGAGGCTATCTGGATGATACTATTCTAGTCTTCTGATTGTCAGAATAGCATTCCTTTTATTACTGTTGTTTGACCCAGATGCAAACGATGGGTATGGTCCAAAGTGAGTGATTTTTTTTTCTCTATTCCACACAGAAATAAAGAGCCCTGGAAAAAAGCCTTTGGGCAAGAAGAGAAGAGAAAAAAGTCTCCACCTGGACAAATCCAAAGACTGAACATTCTGATGCTAGATATCCAGGAAGTGGATGCATACTGGATTCCCTGCACTTAGCAAAGAAAAATTCATGCTGTAGGAGATACTCAGCTGTCAGCATCTGTAGACATTACCACGGGATTTTCCTAGGAGGAGCACTACTCATCAAGCTTCAATGTAGAGTTGTTTTGGGATTTTTTTCACCTTCTTCATAACATCAGGTGTTAACTTGCAGGCCTATTGCAAAAAAGCATAAATTTGTCGCCACTCAACAGAAATCAGGCTTGGAGCTGGGGTGGTCCAAAGACTTATGACAATAAAGGTCCAGTCCTTATCAGTAAAAGACAGGGAAGCGAGGTATGGGTTGTTAAGGCAAAACTGAGGACCAAAATACTACAACATTATACATTAATTGTCCAAAGTTCTTCCAAGAGCTACAGTAAATGGCTGATTTTGGACTACAGTTACAGAGAGCTATAATATCATTAAAAATGCCTAGGCCTGGTCAAACCTGTACAGTGTCATATTAGCTGTCATGGGTGTGTTGAGTACCTGATATTATTATACAATTAACTTGAAATTTTAAAAAAACCCCAAATTCTGGTGCAGACAAACCCCTTGCAGATTTGTACTTTTGTATCAAGACCTTTTTTCAGTGAAGAAAGCAATCAAATTGATCTAAAATCTTATAGAAAGCAGTAGCAATATACTTATATTGTGAAATAAAAATCACCTGTGCTTCACACTTACAGAAAGGAATAAAAAGTACTTTCTCTCTACCTCTGACACCTTTTCAGGACTGAGGCAGCAGAGAGCCTGTACTAAATGCTGTTTGAGCTGGGAAGAACTTATATGCTTCACCAGTATGCTGTGGGAAAAGATCAGAAAGATGGCTATTTCAGCAATGACCTGCTCAACACACTGGGAACAAGCATCTCACCTATCCGTATTCTCCTAATTGCATTTCAACCATGCCAAATACTTCCACTTTACACTTTTTGGAGACAGCACAGATTTTTCAGATTTCACTGGAGTAGATCAAGAGCTTGTTACTGTATGAGAAACCCCAGATTCCGCATGCTGAAGAATATACCAGAACAACATCGTAAGTTATGAACAAAACGGTATTTCTAAACATGAAATCATAACCTTGAGTAGAAGGTGGCTTTTACTCTATTCTGTCTTGTACTGAAATCAACAGGAGTTTTAACAATCTTCAATTTCGCTGGTACTACCAAAACCAATAGTATTTTATAAAAATAGCATGCTTTTTAATGCCTTCTTATATCCAAATAGAGCAAAATTATCTTCTCTTTGGGAAACCTGCAAAGGAGCCCTTGAACTTAAAAACACTTCCTGTACTTCAGTTAGGCACAGCTGAGCAACAAAGATTTTCCTAGGAGATATCTGAACAGTGAGGGAAGAATGGTTCATACTTATGATATTTCAAAGCAATGAAGCAAGAAGCATGAGCCATGGAAGGACAATTAAATAAGGAGGTAGCTAACATATTCCTGGGCAAGCCACGAAGAGAAGAAAGTTAGGTCACAGAAACTGTATAAAGGTAGTAACAACGAACTGTTCAGAAGCTACCTGAGGCAGTGCATAAGGTATGGATTTCAACTTGAAAGGTTTACCTTCAAACAAAACTTTAGGGTATGTGCAACAAACATGAGGTTCTAATGCTGAAATCCACTCGAAGGGCGTTTGAAAACATCTGATGTTCATATTTCAGTTTTCAGCCAGGCTCCAAATCTTTGATCTTGCACTTTTATCTTTACCTGTTCTTCACTGAGTTTCTAAGAGCACTCATTTTTCTAGTGTACAGTTCTCTGCCTTCTTTCTTTCACTGGGCAGCTGACACTTGCCCTTGGATTGAACCACTCCTTACTATTGGCTGAATAGGGTTTGCAGTTTGTTTTTCTTTTGACACAAAGCAGTGGCTCCTGTGCATGTTCACTGGAATGCAGGCTACCCCAGGCTCATATATCCTCCATCCCTCTTTTTTCATGCCCATTTTGGATTGTGTTACAGTTCAGCTAACACAGGTAGTGCAAATTTTCTGTAAAATCATTAAAAAATGCATGAGGCCAAATTACCCCCAATATATAATCACTGAAACCAATGCACAAATAATTGAAATTGTATATAGCTAGCCTTGAGTCCCTACTGTTCCTGAATACCTGGGATATTGTTTATTCATTTCTTGATCTACCTGTCTAATTAGATTCTCTAGCCCCTATACCCTTGGTTTGTTGAGGAATTGCTGGTTATTAGCCATTCCCATTATATCTAGAATATTATATCCTGTAATTTACAGTAAATGATACGTCAGAACTAAAACTGCCTTATCACATTTAATTTTGGGGCACTTTCCTTTCCCCTTTCCTAAGTACAGGTAAGGAAACAGATTTTTTTTTTTTTTTCCAAGTTTTAGAACAATTGTAATATTAGTCCACTGAATGCTTCAGATTCTAGTGGTAAAAACTTACAGTTCTTTTGAGTTCTTTGCTCATTTTTTACATGTGGGGTTTTTTTTCCCATTTGCATTTAAGCTGGAATACTTTATTGTGAATTCTAACATATTTGCAATACCTCATCACGTCAAAATTTTATTAATTTTTTTAACATGTAGAGGTTTGTTTCGTATTTCAACTATTTTCTAGAAGGCATTTGTTATAATTTTCCCACCCCAATCAGCAACAGAAATATCAGTGTTATGATACTATAAATCAGTAATTTATAGTTTTCAAACACGAAAATTTCTTTACTAATTTTTCCCAAAATTAGTTTTTGCAGAATACACCTGGCTTGTTTAAGTACAGAAACTGCAGTTACCACATTTGTAAGAAGACAATCCTGGATTAATTTTAGAAATTTTGCAACACTCTTGTGCTAAACAGTGTTTGGATTCTTCTTCTACAGGAGACAAAATGAGGCATTTTGTACCTGTGAGAAGAACTATGGACATGGTAACCGACAACCGTGGCACCACAAACATCAGCTGCAGAATGAGAAAACCTGGGTGCTGTAAATGTTACTGCCCCAGAGCTGACAGCCAGGGATGTCTAAGATGAAGGAAATGCAATTTCCTTCACAGTTTGTGACTTCACAGTTGTGTAGTCTCAAACACGGTAGTACTTCCAACTTCAATAAATGCAAACTTGCTGCCTCTATCCACCAAGGTGTTGTTTTTTGGTTTGGTTTGATTTGCAGGTAACTCCCCTGTTTCACATGGTACCATGAAAGAACAAGGTCATCATGTGTCTCCTAGTGACAGGGCAGAAATCTCCATAAAACCTAAATATTGCCCTCCCATGAGAAATGAGATCTCTGGATTAACAGTCTACTGTTAGCATTGTCAATAGTTTATTTCTACATTTTCCAAGTTTCCTTTTTCATAAGACAGGAAGTCACAGGAAAGGAAAGGTCCTAAAAAGAGACACAGGAAATGTTATTAAAAACTCTGGGAGGCTAGCTTGATATCCAAGGGAAAAAGAAATTTAAAATATTTTGTTCAAAGATAGGTAACTAATCATGTTTGTCACTAGAGCAGAAGCAAGAGCCTTCACCAGGAACAGAGATGACTCTGCAAGATGCTACGGAGACTGACACACAACAAACTGATCCGATAGTCAATGACAGACATTTGATTTAACTACTCCATCTACTGGCAAATAATTATGGCTAGCGTGTAGACATATAGGCATTGCTTATATAAAGCTTTGTCTACAGACAAGACTCAAAGAGGTATTTCTCTCTTTGAAAAGGTAGCAAATGTGTTTTCATTAGTGTAATTCCTTTCCAGTTTCCATACACTGTGGTTGTACTAACACCAGGTCCCAAATGGCACAGTTTCAAGCTGAGTTTTACTTGAAGGGTGTGAAGAATTTTTTTCAGCATAGCTCATAAACACATGAGATTTTTATGACCAGTGTCATGATATACTTAACTTTTATTTGTAGTCCATCCAGTTGATTCTTACTTTGATTGCCTGGGAACACATTAAATCTTATGGCAGACTACACAAAGCTCCACCTAAACACTCTTTATCACAGCCAGTGTGTTAAGTCACAGTGACTTAGCAAAGGAGAGAGTTTCATTTCTTTTCTCTTCCAGGCAGTACATCGCAGCAGAGATCTGCAAGAACACGTACCAAAGACCAGAGATCTACAAGACACAATCTGAACACAGTAACCGGAAACACAACTGCCTGTCTTTCCTTCAAAAAACAATCTCCTGATACTTCACCTGCAAGATGCAAAGTCATGTCTGAAATCTCATCTTCCTACTCTGAACATCAGAGCACTCATAATTTTACATGTGTTATATTTTAACAGTGACTACTACATAATGCCAATCAGTCTACAATGTCACATGCAATTAGTAGAATTACCTATTTTATCTCTTCTGTCTTTAACTTCTAAGAGTCTTTCACGTTCCTAATTTTTAAGTTTTCTAACATGCATTCCACACAACAAAACAGACAATTTCCTTTACCCTCATTGAGGAATAACATTTGTGAACTAGACCAAACCCTCTTCCACACCTCTGGCTAACCTCCCAGGGAAATGTTACCACAAAACATACTGTTATGCTCCTCTCCAGAGATGCAGAAAAGGCTCGTCAGAGCCAGGGGAGCAGGCTTTGGGATGAGAGGGGAGGTAAAAGCTGAAGGACTCTCTAGGCCACTGGTTGTGGAGTTAAATCCAACAGCTCACCCCAAGACAAGTGCTGGCAGTGTGGAACAGCAGGGAATAATGGGCTTCTAGCACTTCTGGGAGCATTTCAGCCTTTGCAGAAGTGTGGCAATCAAGTATGAACAAGAATAATAGAATTAGCTTTTCTCTTCCGTAGCATCTCTGGAGACAGTTCTGCAAGTCCTGGAGATGCAGCTTAGATAACAAAATTAGACCTTATAAACATGAAATACACTTCTATAGCCACACACCACCGTCTGCACCCTTTTCTTGTAGATTTGGTCCATGAAATCAAAGTTCCTAGTCACAACAATTTTAATATTTCTAATCTCATTTGCTGTCTGACAATTTTCCCTAATGTTATTTAGTATGGATTAATGCATCTTTGATAAGACCATTGCAATTTGGAACATACTCAGTTACCTCCAAGAGGGCAAAAGGGATAGGTTAAGAGCAAGAAACACCACCTTAGTTATGTATTTTACTTCACAGATATGCTCAACACAGATGAAAAATATTGGTATAATAAGATTCAATATATCCTTCATATAAGGAAATTAAGCCTGATTCTCTAAATCTTTCCAATTTAAGTAAATCTGATGGCTCTCACGAGCACTCTTGGACAAAGAACAATTTCAACAATCATATACCTCAGATCAACCCATATACTTCAGAGAGCTTTATCAATTATTGTTTCATTACTGTTTAAAAGTTTGCAGTTTAACACCCTCTGTGTGATGATCCTGAAGGGTTTGATCTGCATGTCAAAGCTCTAGTTTTACTTTACCCCCATCAGGGTCAAAAACTCTGGAATATGTTTGGTTGCCATAGTAACTGCTGGTGTTTTGCATAAGGAAAGGTTTCACAACATAAACTGGGATTTTTGTCAGGAAAAGGTGTTGCATTTTTTAGAAAAGCAAAAAAGGTTCTTGGAAACTTTGCTGGATGTTGCCACGAGGGAAAAAAAAAGGAGTAAAATAAAACAACAAACTTCTCTGTTTTCCATAGATTTGAAATACAGACAGGGAAGGTGGTGAAGATCTCTCCCTCTTCTCCCCTCACAGTGTTCATGGCAGGGAGCTGCACATTTATGTGGAAGCTTCAGCCCTGCTCCTGGTCTCTGCTCAAAGCAAGTTCAGTGTTTCAACAAAACATTGATTTGTTCCTTTAGCAAAAACTATTCAACTGGATAAGAAAAAAGCATGTTGATTTTCAGTGAAGATTTAAAAAGCAGTATTTGTTTCCACGCTTTACTCTTCTGGGGAATATTTTCACACCGGAACATTGGCAGCTCAGATTTTGACCTCAGGAACATCTCTCATGGCTTCAGAAGAGATCTCTTAACTTTTTGTGTTTAAATAACTAAGAGAGAAACCTAGTCCGTATTTCAGGTGTTTCCCACTGCTCTAAGATGACAAGTGAAAGCCTGTTCCACTGAGATCAACAGCAAATGTTCTGCTACGGGTGGGACAGGGATTTAGCTGAATTTCACTAACTTGTTCCTACTATCTGCAGGCTCAGTGGTTATAAACATTAACTTCAAAATGACTGCACTCAGATCCTCTAAGGTTGGTACAAAGGAGAAAGACACCTCAGCGACTTTGGCATTTTAAAAAGTATCACCTGTTCTCATACAAGTGTACATTATAGACAATTTTTTCCTCTAAATTTTGCAAAAAACTGATCAACAACACGCTTCATCTTTCTGGTAATAAATAAAATTTTAAGTGAAATTAAAAAAATAGCTTGACTAAGGCACTAACATTGTTAAATCAATCAGATGAGAGTTCATGGGTCTGCATTTTTCCTAAATAAATTCAAGTAAAATATCTAAGCACCCTGAAGCCAGATTTGAACATAGGTTCATTTGAAAGGAGAATGCTGGGCTAATTTTCCTGTAAGGTGCCAGAGGATCAGGTCCCTGATCTCTGAGTGGGGACAAAATCAACTCTTTGTGCACTCTCCCTTTGAAATTTCAGGCTGATTCTTTGTTCAGATTCAACACCTTTTCAGTAGTCTTCTCTTGCTGTAGTCATCTCTGAAAATAGTATTATTTAAAATTACAACATTTTACCTCACCAAATGCCTACAGACAGTGGAAATATTGTCAGGAAATATCATTGCTAATTAATTGGTAGAGGAGGAGATAGAGGAACAAGGTTCTTGTTGAGATTTCTATCAGACCCAGGAGTACATCTCCTCTTCAACCTTTATTTGTTTTGTCAATATATGTGTCTAAAATGTGCAAGTGTACGGCTTCCAGCGAGGGGAAAAAAACTGCTATAGCACAACATATCAACACAACACATTTAGGAATGTTTTAAAATTTTATCAGGAAATCCTTACAGATTCCTGACAATCCCCTGCACTTGTGCATTATCTATTTCAAATTAGCCCATTGAATAGCAAACAGAACTTGAGCTCCAGGAAAGGACCTTTAGAGAAGTCAAGAGCAACAGTAAAATACAAACTGTGCCATCCACATTGTGCATGATAATATAATGAATTACTATTTACTGTTAACACCCAGTTGTTGGCTATTTACCTAAATATATTGCAATAAAATTATCACATATGAGAGAAATTAATTTTCTTAAATCACTCCGGTGAATACTGGAGGGGTTGTACTGTCTCTTTACTCTTTTTCCATAGTGCAGTTGGGACAACACTATATCCTTTGTACTTGTGGCCAATGTGCCTTTAGGTGAGGCCTGTGTTCCTACCTGTGTCAGTCTAAATGTGGCAAATGCAGGAACAAAAATTGCAAGAAATATGAAGGAAAACTCTCTGTGTGCACTCATAGGCCACCAACGACAATTACATCACCATGAATCCAGTTAGTTAACAGACAATTTAATTTTGAAAAACATTTTTTAAAAAAGTATTTTCCCCTCTTTTATTGCCATACACAGTAAAAGAAATGCAAGACGTACACCTCAATTTGGTACACCATTTTTCTGGCTACGAATCTCATACTCAGACACAGACAACCCTTTGACATTCCAATTTGAGAGTTAAGACAAAAAAACAGAATTTAAAAGGAAATAAAATTATTGCAACATGAATAAAACACTCAATATCTTAGGTATGTTTGATGCCTTTTTTTTTTTTGACCTTGCAAGTGCTTAGGCATGCCCAGAACACTACACTAGGTACTATGAATTTCAGCTAGTGTGAAACTACTTTTGGAGGCCCGAAAGAATGGTTTCAGTTAGCTATTCTGCTCTCTCACATCACACAAGATACAACTTTCAACCAGTGTTTTCTATATCAAGATCAAACTTTAAAATGAACAGCACCTATTTTAGAAAGAATATCAAGCTTGACAGGATTCAGTAACACACGGTAAAGAAAAAATAAAAAAACCCAAACCCCAACCACAACCAAAGACAAAATCAAAGGAGAGCTACTACAGACCTCAGAACATGCAGCTCATTCCAGTACCCTCAAGGCAGCATTTACTTTTACCTGAGCAGCTTGAGGCTTATGCTTATCTAATTGGTTCTTCAATTCCCTGTGGGATGTTATTTCCACAGTCTCCACTCCTTAGTTTAGGAGACACATAGATGGGCTCTGAACAAACAGCTGAACATGACCTATATCGATGGCATCAAACTGATTTCTTTGGTATGGATATAAAAAGCACATGTCCTTACCTTAAAATGTTAAGGGATTTGGAGCCAAATCTGTTGGTTTTAATTATTTAGACATTCTTAAAATATTTAATTGATGACATTTATTATGAAAGGAAAGACTGAAGGTAGACTAGACAGAACAGTGCATTTTCACCCCCTCATTTTGCTCAAAACTCTGGTAAGCTATTTATTGTTGCAACTTAAAAGTCACTATCATTTAAAAATTAGAATGTGTCTGGACAAATAGTTCAAAATTTCTTATAAGGCAGTCCAAATCCACCAGGACCTGAAACATCATCATTTCACACTGAGTTCCTGAAATAATTCTATGATACTGGAAACATACTCTACCCTAAAAGCCTATTTCCAAACCAAGTTGTCAACTTATATTGTGAATTATTCAAATTTGTTTTGATATGTCTCACACTATTTTACATGTATATTATTCCCAGACAGTAGGCAACCCTTGGTGGACAGAAAGCCGAGGCAGAGTTCAGAAGGCCTCGTGCCACTGTCGGCCCATGGAAGGATCTCAAATATGCCTCATTACCATACCCCACTTCCCCACTGGCGATAGTAATGCTTCATAAAGCAGAGCTTTCCAAGCAGAGAGGAAAAGGAAAAACAGCAGCTGTTTTACCTTGAATATGGAAATTTTTCTTCCTGCCACTCAAGCATACTCCAAATACACCTCCCCCTTTTCCCAGATAAAGGTTTTATCTATGACTTGCATCACTCAAACACCGAGATTCTTCTTTTTTTTTTCTTCAGAGCAGCCCCAGACAAGTGGGAACATTACAACTTTCAAAGGGAATGTTTGTATTTTAAGCTCAGCTGTATGCTACAATCTTTTTAGGTCAGGTCACTTAGAACAAGGGTGTGTATGGAGGGGGGAATAACAAACATTTTTTAACTGTCAGTTGGAACGGAAAGAAACAGCATGAAAAGAGGCAGCTGAGCTATTGGTTTTGAAGCGATGGCATTTGTCTGTGAGCGCATAGCCTACGAAAGGCGACAGGTTCTAAAATAATGGTACCGGAGCAGGCACTGAAATGTAAAACATATGTCACACTTTTCCCTGCTCACAGTGAGCTTTAAAATATTTATAACGCTGCACCTTTCCCTGAAAGCTTTCTGCAGCATTCCTGGGTTCACGGGTAGGTGAATCATCTCCCTAGAACTGCAAAGCTTATGCAGATTCGTTCCTCTGCACACAAAGAAAGGAACAGATTTTAGGGTGCAAACACAGGGCTAAGAAGCAGCCCCCAAACAGCTATTTTGTCAATATGCATTCATCCTGACACAAGGTTTGCTTCCTCAACAGGATTTTTTGTTTTAAACTACTGTTTCATTCACAACACAACTGAGGCACTGCTGTTATTGTTTCTTTATGCAAGAACTCCTCAAATTTGTCAGGAAAGCATGATCTAGGGGTTTAAATTAGGTGAAAAGGAACACAGAGCATTTGTGTATATCTGTGCATCATTACGCAATGACAAGATACGTGATATGCTTTGTTTCTTTAATGTTCTGTAGTGTGCATTTGATTAGTATGGGAGAGGAAATTATTTTTTGAGAGTAAAACTAAAAGGGACATAATCTACTTTTTCATCTAAGGAATTAGAGGGTCTTAAGAACCATCTGCTCACAAGAGATTTGAACAGTGGACAAACACATCTCTGTAACCCCAAGCTGCAAGAAAATAAAGGGTTGGCCTCCATTCACCATGCATGTAGAAAGGTTCAGATTTCCAAATTAAAAAGCTTTTTAGCAGCTTATGCAGTAATATTTTGGTATTCAAAAACCCCTGAAATCAGTGAAATAGAGGCAGGTAGGATGTATGTGTAGAGTTTCATAGAATACATGAAAAAGTTCCTTTTGGATCAAAATGAGGCATACCTAGTCAAACACTTGAATCCTGCTAAAGACCTGAGTGAAACCAATGCATTTTAGACACATCAAGTCTTAAACTATGAGGAAAAAAATGGCTGAAGGCATGTTCTGGCACCTCTTATTTGCAACAGTGATTTGGAGGACATATGGATCTCATTAAGAATAAAGTATGAAACGCTATTTCTGTGATTCCTTGTTCTTCTTTGCCTTCTCTCAATAGCAAGGGAATTAGCAAAAATTGTACAGGTTGTTCAGAATGGCACTAAGCACCTCTAGATGTTTTTGCATTTAGTTAGAACCGCAGCATTAAAAGTATGATCAGATTTATGACTGAGATGAAACTCACAATTCATTTAAAAGTGTTAGCTGAGGAGATCACGTCACATTTTATATAATTTTGCAGCTCTCTAGATGGCACAGTACTTCCCTGATAGGCCAGAGAACGCAGCTGAAGCAGAGCTTTCTGCTGCCACAGAGCTCCAGGAGTAGAGCTGCCGTGTCACCCATTCCCCCAAACTCCCAGGCTGTCAGCCTCAGCCATGGGCAGGTTTCCCCTCACTGCCTTGCTGCCTGCAACCACAGGAAGAAATAGTACTGCCGTGCTCTGAGACACCAACACTCAAAAAAGGAGTAAGAGGATGACGCAAAAGTGGATCCCAGCATCTGGACCAGGGAATAGTGTACTCACAGGAGCAGGGGAAACGCTCGAGGAAGCTCTAGGTGAGAGTTGGTTTGTACTACACGCATTAGACTCAGAGATAAATAACCAGTATTAATACAGTTATTAAAAGAACACTGTACCTTCCTCTGTGAAAGCCATTGGAACGGCTTTCCTGGAATTTCCAGGAATTCTTGAACAACAACTCTTCAATTCTGTGTTGCAAATAGTGCCAAGGGGGTTAATCCCTCAGGCTTCCTGAACAATGGTAGGATTTCATACATGTAAGGAAAACTACATAAAAAATGTAATCATTTCTGAAATAAAATGCACAGTAAGGCAGAAAAGCATGAACTGAGTGTCTTGGTGTAGGCTTCTATGTATGATGAACAAGAAAAAATTAAGTTGCTGCCTTGACAGAGAAAATTATAAGCACCATACCACTTATTAGGTATAGGTTTGTTCCTCAGACATGTGCAGGTGTTAGCCTGCAAAAAAGGGTAATGGCTTCCTCTTAATTTGATTTGAAAAAGAGAAAAGAACAGTGTTATTGCTGTGCTCCCCGCACAAGAGGAAATGGATGGAGAAGGAAGTTGTGCAAATTTTAAGAACACTTTAAGCTTGTTCACTATATGAGCATAATTCAATACTGCTCTTGTCTGTAAATTCCTAGTATATACAAATTTGAGGCCATGAACTGAAATGTCAACACTGCATATACCTCTGCATAAAATTCTGACTGTTGAGACAGGTATGGAGCCATGAACATCAAGGATATATGAAAACTCCTGACAGGCATTTAAACATGTAAAAATATTCACTGAATTTTCTTCCTCTGCTCATATCTCACTTCTGCCTAAATTCTCCCAGACTGGAAATTAGAAAAAGAATTCTAATAAAATTCGTATATCCTACAGAATCCAATGTTAAGATTTTTCACCACATCTAGTGAAAAAAATTCCTCATAATGATTCTGATCTTTTAATCAGAAAACATTTTTATGTTCCACTTTTTCTTGGGCACCTGCAGTAGCAAAGTTACTGAAATATCACCAGAAAAGCATATTCAAAGATGAACTGGGAGACATTCAGTGAAGTATTTATCACAATCAGAATCCCAAATGATTTTCAGTCCATAAGTTTGTATTAAACTTAGCAAAGTGTCTAAAATGTTATATGTCAGAACCAAGCCCATGGAAATCTGCTCTTATGTGATGCTAATCATCTTTTGAGGGCAATAGGCACTCCTATTAGCAGCCTATTAGCAGCCTCTAGTTTTCTAAATAAAACATAAAAAAAACCAAACAACACTTTTCTCTGTTTCCTCATCCCAATACGTTCCCCATTTTTTAATGTTCTCCAAAGAGCATTTGTATGAACACCCACTTCCTTTTTTAAAATTGTACTTTGCTTCATCTAAGAATCAAGTACCTGAAGATCTTTTTAAGTATCTGGTTCTGTAATAACATTTACTAAACCATTTCCTTCTCTCCACAGTGAATTACTTCTGGTGAACAGTAGCAATTTGGACAGCAGGCTATGCAGACGAATTTTTGTAGATAATTAGCTGAGAGGATATTCAGCAGAAGTGGGTCATACTGTACTTCTTCACAGATGGTTCAATAGAATGGATTTCAGCACATCCACTTCTCTGAATGCATAGCGTTTTGAAAGAGGAAAGAGAGTGGAAAAAAAATTTTAAAGGTTTAGGATATGTTAAAAAAGATATCCTTTTAGCGTCAGTAGATAATAGGAAGACAAAGGATGTGACATGTGCAGGGAATACACTGCACTGTGTATCAATCAACAAGGAACACACCTTTTGAAAGAAGTCGCTCACCAAGCAGGAGAGAGAGCAACTGCTGCACATACAGACTCTGCTGTCTTACACTTGGCAGTGAAGTATGACCAAAGTTGTCATCTATCTGTACGTACTAGAGCTACAAATACTACTGACATGCTTATTCAATAGCACCTTGCTTAGGCAGTGCACTCATGGGGTACAAGCTGGACTCTGGTTTGAAGGGAAGCTGGTGCCTCCAGTGCCATCTCCTACTGCAGCTGGACTGCATCCCCAACCAACCCGCATTTGAAGCCCAACAAAAAGAGTCACTACAGATTCATCATAAATTCAAAAGCAGAGCTCTTCATTTTCCTAGGATAGCTCCACATGTGGATAAAACACACTACAGAGCCCAGTGACAAAAGCAGAAAGATAGCACGAGAGAAAAAAACGCAAAAAAAACCAACTAAGCTACTAAATCCTTCAAGAGTTATTGCCAATCTTTAAAACCACCAGTGGAAATTCAAGTACTTCACATCACTTTGGAGTCCAATCTCATTAGCAACTTGTTATGTTTCTCCACAAATGTGATTATATCAGTGGCATAAAATGATGGAGAAATCCTTCTGTGCTGTTTGTTGTAGCAGGGTTACTATGTTTCTTTCTCCTAGCAACAAGCAGCTGACATGAAATTGTCATACCCTGAACCAGATTTACTTCCAGAGTGTGAGACACCCCCATAAACTGTAGCCTAACTGTGCCCTCAGAGCATTACAGTGGTCACTGACATTCATTCTGCAGTTTTCCTGTGTCAGAGCTCAGACTGTTGCGAAGATTGTTTGCAGAGCAGATGCTGTAGATAAAAATTAATGATATGCTCATATTTTCCAAATGATGTAACTGAGCATACTATCATGAACGGAACATGAGAACTTAAATGTTAATGTCAGGTGTTAAATCATTTTTTGGCCTAAAAGATAGACTTCTAACAGTAGCTTTTTGGAATGGAAAGTTGTAGCAATTTACTTGTTTTATATTTATGTGCACAAACACAACACGATTCTCTTGCTTGATGGTGGCGCTCAAGATTTTGATGTACTTATCAAAAAGTACTCCCCCCCAAAGAAGTATGTATATAAAAAATGCTGAATATAATTTGTTTGTAGCATCACTTACAGTGTATCACAAAAGTAGTGAACATTTTCACAGATACTAGATTTTATCCAATATGAATAAAAAAGGTGGTCCAACTATTCAAGTAAATAATCAACAAATAATTTAGCTATCTAAATTATTAAATTGCCATTAAGTCCTTGATCATTGTGTTCAGTTATTTGTTCACTGTACCTTTCCTGGTTAAAGGGCATTGTTACTGGTAGCTACCTTTGCATCCCATACATAATTTCATACCAGACAATATCCAGTCAGATGAACTTCCTACAGTAGGACCCTATATTCTTCTCAGGCACATGCAGTGTCAAAAATTGTTGTGTAAGCTTGGACTGAGCACTTCCATAAGGCCTGCATTAGGAAGTTACAACTTCACTGTTTGATATATCACAGTCCTTACACTGAAATAGATAATAATTTACCCTTTCCAAAATAACTGTTAAAAGACAAAAGATTGAAACACATGGGGAGGGAAAAGAGAAGAAATGTGCCTTCCAGATCAGCAATTTCTACTCCAGGAAAATAAGACTGAACCGTAGAGCTGCACACAGAGTGAAATACTTAAAAATCGATAAACCAGTGATTTAACAACCACTAACTTAAGGGAGGCATCTGATTGTATAAAATTGCAAAGCAGATGCCAAGAATGCAATTACGGTTTCCAAAGATTTACTGCCTAAACTTCACTTCCAAAAAGTCTCCTAAGAAGCTCCAAAGTCTAACCAGCACGGAGGTTGGGGAAAAATCTGGGGAAGTGGGGGGACATGATGCCAAACCAAATTAGAAAAAGCCACCATGCCCAACTCATTGTCTCTTTACGGTATTTTCCACTTTTACATTTCAAGGAACAAAATATTTTAGCAACTCACAGAACCAGCACCTGAATTAGAAAGGATTGGTTCAAGAAGGTAGGAATTAATGTAACTTAATTTGTCACTTAAATTTAAAAAGGGAAGGCAGCAAGTCAACAAAAATAGTAACAGTGTTACAATCCTTTGAAGTTTGACTATTAAACTTACTAATAATGCTTAAAATTCATCAGTCACTCATACAAATGTTAACAGAACATAGATAAGAATCTAAGATGTAAACAAAATCAGCTTTCGGTGAAACATCAATCCATAATCACCTATAATTGTTTCAAATATTACACTCTAAATTGTTTTAGAGATGGCTAAGATGCAATAAGGCTGACAGTTTGCAAAACAAATGATCAGTGTAAGCATTAGACCTGGAAGTTGCCACTTGCAGTATAAAATATACATGAAAGCAGGAAGAATTTAATCATCCACTCTTGCATAATTCACAGCATTTTTCTGCCCTCTGTGTCATGTACAGGACCATGTCTTGTACAGGACCTTGCAGAATTACGTACACAGTACGATGAGATGAAGTTGCTGTTCCGAATTATAGGTTGTGCACTATGTATATGTACTTGGTAAATAGAAGCACCCACAGTCAGGCACAATCAGTACAAAGAAATGAATCCTACACTTTCACCTCGTGTTCCACACTGATGTTCAGGCAGCCCACTGAGTGGCAAGAGAGAGACACAACCCCAAACAGTGAGATTCAATTGTGTTCTGCACGGGAGTCAGGAGCACAGTTCTACACTTCCTGTCCTCCTCTGTTCAACTTTATTTCCTACCAGCTCTTCTTCATTTCATGTCATGCAGTAATCTCCTACTTCCCTTTGCATTTCAGGAAATCATCTGCAGGGCAATAATGCTCATGGCACATTTATTCCAAAATAGGACTTTCCTCCCCTGATTTTGGGAAACTATATTTCAAGCAACCAAATAACTGAGGGTGAATACAGTGTGTTACACCTCATGGAGGAGTAACTCTCTGCAGTCATGTACTCATTCTCTTAGGAAAAGTATGACTTTCATGGACTGCTCTTTCCCAGTAGCCACTTGAGTTTAATTATCAAAAGTGATTAACCAAAACTTTGCCTGAATTGGGCTATTTCACTCAGGTGCATATAAAAAAATATGATAGGATATTGCATATATCTCCTTTCAGAAAACATCTACGTGATTCATTCTAACAACATCCCTGGACAGTCATTCAGGGTTTAGTGAATGTATTCCATCTTATATCAAATCTATTAGGAATAAAGGCACGTGCTGTTTGTAGTGTAATCCTGACTCATCTCACTTCTCACTTCTACCTATTGGAACCCTTCACACTTCATCTCAGCAACTAAATAATAGGAAACATATACAACTAGATGTAAAAGTGCCAACTGCTATGTTTTAAACACTGTCCCTCATCATCACAAAGATAGGGGAAGAGAAGTGTCCTTTCAGTTCTATTCCTTTATGCAAGATGAACAGAACATATTATGAAGTTAAAGATAATAAAGAGGGGACCTGATAAAACTATTTGCAGCTTGCATGATGTACAGAATCAACTCACCATTGCTTAAAAGTAATCAAGTCAAGCAGTGGAAACAAATTTTACTTAAAAGCAGTTCATGGCCTTACAAGCAGTAAGATTTGATGGACAGTGAAGTGATTCAATCCAAGCTGGCCAGGATTATTTAGAGCTCAGAGGCCTCAGATCTCTCATGGGTCAGAAAGAAAATTTCTCTATATTATGAGACGCTTTAAAGCAGTGCAAGAATTATGCCAAGGGAAGGGAAAGGAGGAAGGAAGATTATCTCACTTTGTGTTCACAAATAGGAAGGGACTGCAGTTATTCCAAAGGGGCTCTGTAAAAGTATGTGGAAGTACTCTATTTTTTCACAGATAGTCCTCACTCCCCTGTGTCCATTACACAGGGAGTGCACAGGTTACAAAACCCAGCAGTGCTCAGAAGAGAGCACAGGCTGCTCACTGCTGCTGTTGCATGAAGACACATTCAGTGTGCACAACTGCACACCCGCTTTCTTAGTTAATGTTCCCTGTTCTTTCAGCTCTGCTGCTGTAGTCTACTGCTGAGTCATGTTAACTAGCTGGACTGAACTCCATTGCAAGTAACCTATCCTCCTGTTGCTTAATGCAAAACCAACAAAAATGCAAAAACTTGATTTCCCATTGTTCTCAGCAGCTGTCCTGGGGAGCAGACTGAGTAAATTAACTCACTTCCCAAAGGATAAGAAATCCCATTGCCAGGTTTTTCTAAGGCTTTAGGGATCTACTGAAGTAAAAGGATATTGGGAAGGGAGAAGAGCATGAGAAAAGAAGAATAATGGAATGATACATTTCCTTACAGTTTTATGTCTTTCAAGAACAGTAGAAACATCATGTCTTCAACGGACCCACTATATGAAAGGCCATTATACTTCATCCAGTCATCCTCCACTGCTCATGCTTTGTTAAAGCTTACTTTCCAATTTTGATACAAGGATCCATCAATTCTCATGGTATTCTATTCAAAGGCATAATCACATTATCTGAAAGCTAGATAAGAATGGATCTCTACAGTCAATGTATACAAGCCAGCTCTAACACAGACCTGGCAGCACAGCACCCTCTCTATATTAGCCACTACTTCTGCAGCACCTTTAACACATTTCACAACCCTCTACAGTGCCTCTGCATTCTATTAACTGCCAGTTACAGCAGAGATATAGCCAGGCCCATATCCAGAGGCACAGAGGAAGAATTGTTAATTGCTGAACTACAGGAAACACCAAAGAATAAATGCCACTTGCCAGGCACTACGTCCACTGAAATGCTATGTGGTGACAGCAATCTACTTTTCATAATTTCTCTCCCTGATGTTCACATAGTAGCTACTTCAGGAATGGTCTGCTACACTCAAGGCAGATTTGCTGACAAAGACAGTGAATGCAACTTTATTTAAAAATAACTAATTGATGCCTGTAATTAAATTTCAAGGCCTCTGTTTAAACGCATGAAATCACATGAAAAACGATTATAGAGGGATGTCTTAGAAGAATTAATGAAAATGCTTGCAAAAATCTCACCTTCACAGACAGGGATGACTCACATAGAACACAGGTGTAAATGGAGATAGATATATGTAGGTATATATATAACATGTACAGTTACAGAATGAATCAATTCACCCGGTTTCTTTAGGTTTGCAACAAGATATTTTTTACCTCAGAGTAGCGGGGTTTCCACAGCACTGACAGGGTATGCTCGTCCCATTTCCTCAGAGGAACTACACACTGCCAGGTGCACAGCAGACACACTACTCAGCACCCTCCATCAGTGTTAAAGATGCTACTGGTCCTACTCTGCAGTTTGCCCCAGATTTCTTGGTGCAAGGTGGAAGCATTTAAATGGAAATCAGGACAACAGTAAAAACCAACAAGTTAAAATTTAGTTCAGTTTTAGCACGCACTTAGGAGTACTACTGACTTGAGAAGAGCTGTTGACAAAATTATGCTGAACAATACAAACAGCTTCACTACTTAACCCATCATCTGTTTAACTAATAATTATTTTATTGTTTCATGGTACGAAAACATAGCTGTTTATTCGAGCAAGGTCTTGTAAAGACAAAAGCTGCTGAGGATTCTTTATTAGTGGTTAAAATCCCCCGAATCACTGCACAAATACTTCAGTCATACTCAGAGTCCCCAGCTGACTGCTGCACTGAATTTACTGCAATGTAATATCTGATCAAAAAATTGCTTTGTAACAATGTAAATGCATTTAGGTTTCTAAAGGAAAACATAGTTTGGGTTTTTTTTTAGTTTTGGTGGGGCTTTTGCTCTTAAAAAAACCCAAAAGAAAACAGGAAGTCCAAGAGACAGATTTGATTATAGTCAGGAGGACAAATATATAAGCTTTGATGATTATGAAAACAACTCCACAGGCCTGTGATGACTCTAACTTAAAAGTAACAGTTTAAACCACCAGCAGCCAAAGACTCTGGTACATTAAAATGCATTGAGAGTAACCTGATTTTAGCTAAGTAAACAAGGTAGAAAGGGTGGGGGGTTTTTCTGCTGTTGTTTCAAGAAAATATTTTCTATGTGCAAAGAATGAATTTAATCTTAATTAATACGTACAAAATTGAATTTGTCATTGGATGTTTTCTAAAACATTTTATACCAATAATGAAGAAAGCAAACACACACCTTTTATAAGCACTGCCCTTTTGGAATAGAGTTCAAATGGAAGAGGGAAAGGAATTGGAAGAAAGAAATATCAATTTCTTTCAAAGACACAGGAAATGAATGAGAAAAATCTGGATATTCATGTATTCCAGTAATTAAAAGACGCAGCCATTAGGAATTATTTCTATAACTCACAGCTGTGGAGGAGCTTGGCAGAGCTATGCTGAAATAATAAAAAATACTGAACATTAAAAAAAAGTCTATGCCCAAGAAGGGTTTGCTAAAAGATTGCTAACATCACTTAGGTTTATTCAAAGTGATTGGTGAAGACTTTCTCCATCTTTCCCCATTAACCTTTCCATATCCCCAGGATTAAAAACACTCAGAGAAAAATGCAGCATCACTAGTGGGAGTACGAGAGGGGACTGAACTCAGAGCTGTCTAAATTCACCCGTCAAGTAGCAGATATGTAAAAAATGTGCAGTCTCTTCCACTTTCTGCGGAGCTTCATGGTCTAAGATTGTTACTGCAATAGTAAGCTTAGTTTCACAGCTCCTAGAATGCAATTGTTGCAAACAGTGTGATGTGAGACCCTTCAAAGTCCCCCCATGCTACTGCATCTTGTGGCCAAACTCAAAGACCAGCCAAACTGAGTAGGAATCCGCCTCTGCTCTCATCACAAGTTTTCCACCTTTCTAATTGTATATGGCTCATATTCTGAATTTTGTGTGCCCCAACATCCACTGGAAATTTAAAAATTGGCAAGAGGAATTTCAAAGGTCCTGTTTATTGGAAAGACAAGCCTATAACAATCCAAAGAAGTTTTTGAATTCAAATGGGAAACATCTGATCACTCTTCTTCTCCCTGTATACACTTTTCCCCCATAACCTACAGCACATGGAAAAAGAATGGGAAAATTTGATCCCCACTTGAGACGTTTTCCTTAACATTAATAAAGGTAGAATTGCTGCAACATACTCTGAAAAAAACTCCACAAATTAATGCAAATATGTTTCAAGGTATAAAAACATTTGCTGTCTAACTTCTGCAATTTTTCTTCTTTCATCTCTCATATTTTCTGGTTTTCAACAACTCCACATATTTCAATCCATTTATTCCACCAGGAACCACTGTAGAGCTTGTATAACTAAAAACCAAACACTAGTCTTCACAATTCTCAGGAACAGCTTAGGGCAAAACATAGGAGGAAGCCCTGTTGGCATGTCAGTCCACATGCTAAACCCTCGGTTTTATAACAAGGAAAAATAGTGCCTGCAAAACAGAAAAGCAGCTTGACAACGATACCTGCATGCACACACACATACACACAAAACACTATTCAGAAGTCCAAAGTGGAATCGCAAAGGGAAAAACCTCAGTATCACATTTCATGATAGTAGCTCTGCTTACTTAAGAACAGCGCACAAAACCTGACCATCATTTTGCTCAATTAAAAAAATGCTGCTAAATCTAGAGGACAGGAACAGCTACAAGAGACTTGTTTCAATCACTTATTGTTTCATCCACGTGTAGAGAGCATGAGTACAATTATCCACGAGAATCAAAACCAATACCAACAGTTACTGAACCCAATCAGCAATGGTTCAAAAGGCACAAAGTTACCTTGGGTGAATTGCATTATGCCCTGCACCTCCTTGGGCTACAGCTAGAGCCAACCAAAGATCACAGGTAGGAACCAATGGGATTTACTCTTGGATAAAGCCAGATGGCAGAAGACGGAAGGCCAAGATAATCTGGGTAAAAATGAAACCTCTAACATTCATTTTGGAAGTGTCATCCAGTATTTTCTGTCTACATTAACAAACCGAATGACAACCCTGCAGCAGAGTGGGATGCACCCCGACTGCCACTGGCTTCACAGGGAGCATGTCAGCACACGTGCAGCTGAAAACTCAGGATTTAAGGACCTTCAATCAAATCACAGATGACAAGAGATGACAAACCACTGCTACTTCAAAAGATCATCATGCCAGAGTCAAGGTGTGAGCAACGCTGCTTCCTACAGGAGATCCAGGGATTCATTTTCTCAGAATCCATGTAACATGCAGTGTGCTGCCAAACTCCAAATATACAAAGAAACCTCTAAATTAAAAAACTATTAAAAAGATTGGCAACACATTACACATGGTGAATTGTATGAACCTGTATATCAAGAAGTCCATTTTAAATATATGAAAAGAATCCAAATGTTGCAAAATAAAATCTGTTTTCATCTATACACATGCAGTAAGAATGAAATCTGTTACATGGTGCAATATATATGAAATGCACATTGCATCTCCCAAGCTGTTTTTCTCAAATATTTTATATTTTGCCTGAATGCCAATATTCCTGATGTGGAAATTAATGCTAAAAGAACATAGATCTGTACATCCAGACACACTGTTTTTAGTATTGCCTAAGCACACATTAAGAATTTAAATTGGTCTAATGAGGGACTCATTCAAGCTCTGCGTTGGTCACAGCCAGTTTTCCACGTACAAAGTGTGAGCCCCATAAAGCAGTAAAATTAAGTGTCTCGTAATATTGTGCAGAACCTAGCCAGAAGTCACCCAGATCTGCACTGGCTAAGTCACAAGCTTTGGCTGTGGATCTGAACACAGGATGGAGAGATATGGGCCTAAGGTAGGAGCCTAAGACATAAAATGGTCTTACTCCCTGTAACTTCACTGCACAGTTGAACAGAAATATCTTATTTACATGTAACCCAAAACATGCTCTCAAATCAAAACATTGTAAATTATTCCTTTGACCCAACCCTTCCTTTAAAGGCGTGTTAACGACAGTTATAAACCTCCTCTGCTGATATTACTAATTAAATCATGTGCATTGGATTTACTTTCTTAGCCTGTTATGTGAGATTGGTTTTATCTTTGGCCTAGAACTCATCGAAATACATGTATTTGGGTATTGTCTCAAGTAGCTCTAAAATTGCAGGGTTAGTTGTAAACATGTACTACAATGGTAAAACATGGTAAGTAAAGGCAGGTGGTTACACCAATTTCAATTAATCTGTGTTGATGCAGACAAGCTAAGACTGACTCTGTATACGTATACATACACATCAAGCATACAATTTTTCTTATTCTACAATTTCATTCCCATTTTATTTCTACTTGTTTATGATTCTCTTGTTAGAAGTGCAATATTGGCCAACACTTACAATATTAAAGCTACAATGATGAAGGATTTTAGTATCTGCAATGAAAACAGACATTATTATACATCTATTTCGTAATTTAAACTTAACAATAAAAGTTAAAAGACCACACACTCCTTGTCTCTGCCTTTTGGGAAATCACTGGTTTATATTACCATACTGAGCACTTACTTCATCCTTGTGATCTCAGTTAAACAAGAGGCAGACACCACAAAGTGTTAAATACAATGGCATGCATATTATTTTTTAATTGTCTTTGTAGGGATAACAGTTCAGTCTCTCTTGACTGTTACTGTGTTTCCTGAGCCAAGTAGCATTCCTGATCTTAGAAAGACTTTCCAGATTAAAGAAAATAAAAATTACTTGCATGCCTGAGAGGATACATAGTCCAGGGAGAAGGAAGGAAAAGGGAAATCATCTAAAATTTAGAACCAATTTATTTACCAGAGGGAAAATCAGATAGAAGATCAGATACTTTCAGTTCTAATCCACTTTGTATATTCAAAATCTATTTGAAACATGACCTGATGTGCTATCAGCGAGTCCATTTTCCTCTCTGCCTTATTCCTCCCTGCATAAAACCACCACTGTTGGGCTGTGCACTCTCTAGGCCTCCTCAGCCCTCTGGTGCTGCCTGGAAATGCTGTTTCTGCTTAAAAACATCCAAACCCACCCTTCTGCACCCACTGACTTGTCAGAGAATATACCTCACTACTGAGGTAGGAGGACAAAACCAAGAGAGTTTCAGCAGGAGCTATTCCCTTCCTCTATTTGGGGAAAATAACACTAAACAGGTCAATCCTGCCACCACAGCCCAGTTTTGCAGTGAAATAGCAAGTTTGGGGGCAGAGGTGGGGAGCCAGGATGCCAGACTGGAAAAGGTGAAAAGAAACAAACACTGTATAGATTACAAGTGTGCACACACACATCGAAAAAAAGCCCCACCTACTTCGGGTGGTTGCAACAAGAGCCCCACACGACTCGGCCTCATGTGGTTAACACTGAGCCTGCGAGAGGGCTCATGCTGGACTTCATTCCTGTCATTTGCTTGCCTTTTTGGAGATCACCGGCATCTAAAAGGATTATAATTACGATGCAAAATATCACGCACTTCACCTAAACGCTGTACATATGTAGCTTTATTTATCTGCACCCTCCTGTTAAACATGCCCAATTAGTTACAGCAGGCACGCCAGTACAACAGGAATGTTTCCTATGCAGTTTCGTTTGCTAAATAACCTTTGTGACAGTTTCTTGGCAAGAACTGCAGCAGAGAGGTTAACATATGTTAAGAATACATACAGCAGGCATTCCTAGTTAGAATGCAAGTAAATAGGAAACATCTCAGCAGTAGCATTTCCCATGCTCACCCTCCAAGCCAGTTTGCTTCAGAAGTGCAAGTCAAATTTGAGCAGCAGTTTGCCACTACAAAAAGGGATCTCCGTAAACAAATTTATATTCAAAAATCTTGCCCATTAGTGATCCTAATTCATAACCTACCACTTCAGCCACCTACTTCATAGACACTGGTCTTAAAGGGAAAATTACAGGTTGGGAAGTTAAAAATGAAGGAAAATAGTGACTAAATGAAAAAAAAAATTCCTTTTTAGCATAAGATCTAGAACTGCACAAACCATAAAGGCCTTCAGTTCTTCAAGGTATATAAAAGCACATGCCATTTACTTAGAAATTGCTTCTCTTGGTAGCACCAGGAACAGCAATGTTCACAGTTTTGTTCTTGTCACAACTATGTCCTTTCGCTTTCCACACTGGAAAACGCTCATGTCCTTCCCCTCTGGCGGGGCAGTACACAAGTGGCACTATGTTCCATCACTGCTCTTGGAAGGGGTCAAAGGAGGAATGGAGGTGTTGGAGGCTTCTTAGAGCTTGGAAAACAAAAGTTTCTCTGTCCCCTGAGAGCTGCATGGAAGAAAGACAGCTAGATCAAAAGGGTGTGGGGAAGGGAGCACTCAGCCTCATAGGCAATGTTCAGAATCATCTGTTTATTCTTATTGTTATAAACTGTAGAAATTACTATAACCATCCCCCCCAGACTTAGACAGGGCAACCCTAACTGTGCCCTCCTTGCCAGCATCATGCAAACTACATTATCTCCTCCAAAATCCCCTTTCTCTTGTCTACTGCAGTAACAGACCCTTCTCCTTCCAACTCCTTGCCTGTATCCCAAATTCCTGTGGACTCATTCCTAATCAGTGACTCCAGACAATATTTCCTCTGCCCATCCATTCCACTCATACCACAAATGTGAATTTTATCACCCTAGGGGCAGTAAGCCTCGAACTGATTGGGGTCCCAGGTACAATCCTTTGAGATGGGATTCCAGAGGCCAGACCCATCACAGTCCTCTCAGAAAATGACAGCTGTAAGTGATCCTACTTAAGCCAAAATGAAAATAAAAATTAGAAACCATTCATATTTCAAGTCTGCTACTCTGCATTCTTGGAATACTTACATGCCATAATTTGTCACCCAACTGTGTTACATACTGTGTCACAAGAAAAAAAAATTATTACTGCCAGCATAGCAGAGTGAAATTTTTATAAGCATCAGGGGGAAAAAAAAAAAAAAAGTTTGAGGAAAGATTTGAAGGATATAAGAAGATATTGGAAGAAAACTAGAAGATGCTTACCAGAAAATATAACAAGCGGGTAGTAAAGGAGGACATAAGGGGCCAATTAGGAGCCAGTCTTAAAAATCTCAACAGCATGACAGAATGGTAGGTGAAGCAGGGATTGAGCACAAAGTGTCTTTGAAACCAAGACAAGTGCCCTGGTTTTGGTACAATTTTCCCATTGCTGTCATTCTTGCATGTTACATAAAACCTGGAATTTTCACGTTAGCAACAAAATTTACTTAAAAGAATCCTAAGAGTGTTTGCTGGCCCCAAGCAAGCCATGTACATGGATAGTGCCCAAGATGCAGGGCTGTCCTGGACCAATCCAACATCCTGTGCACAGGGCATTTGACTTCTTCTATGCAGTTTTTATTTAAAAGCTGGGGCTTACCTCTAGTTAACACGTAATTAATTGATAATGAAAAATGACCACAGAGAACTTTTAAGGCTGAAAAGGAGAGAGAGAATCTGAATGTAGCCACATAAGCATGTTACAGGTAAATATTTGTGAGTACCATGTGTAAAAACATACACATTCTTCACCAGAAAAATCCCCAATGTTAACTAAAAGATTATATAAAGGAATGTTCCTTTATCATGAGAGACTTCTGCTTTATTCTGTATTTCATATTGGAAGTGTAGTCTAGACGAATTGATTTCTTGTCATTATCCATGCAAGCATAGACAAAAAATGGATCTCTTGAGAAAGTTCTGGGCCAGGCTTGGATTCTCCTGGGCTACTCTGGAAAATCTAGTGTCTTTTGCAAAAACATCAGGAAATGAGCAGAAAATGAATCATGACAGAGATCTGCTCTTAATATTTTCCAGAGTGTTCAGTTTTATGATGGCATAACATTGGCATTTAGAATGAAAATTGTCTCTTTCCAGAGCCTTTCTCCATGATTCAACTTCTAACTTGCTCAAGAAAAAAAACCCCAAATCCTGATGAGAACATTCTAAAAATCCCACCAAGACAGTCCTTGCTTCTGAATTGCTGTTTGAGGCTACAGACACGTGTATATTTTATGTTGACATAAACTTGCACCCATTACTAGTAAGAACACTCTTGTTCACCCCACTATACTTTCCAACCTATACTTTCCAACGTATGCATTCCTGTAAGCATTTGTGAAGCCCACCAGTGAACTGGATTGGAGTTGAAGCTGCACACACTTTTGGAAAAGAGGAGGAGTGGAGATGATTTGTGTACTACTGCCATGCCCTGTATGGCCTCACCCCCAAAGCCTCCTCAGACATCTCAGAGGTGGGTGGGAATGACAGGAGTTGAGAAGATTTCTTCTCACATTATATCTGCTCAGATGTTTGGGGCTTTTGGGGAGGTAATTAGTGTAGCAAAAGCTGCACAAACCTAAACACCACCAAAAATCATGAAGCTAAACACAGATGCAAATATTTCATAAGAGATATCTGAGCTTGCTACCTAAGAACTAGTTGAGTTGTGGCTACAGATAACTTGACTTTTTATGACCTGGTTGTAACAGTATTACATAGCTGGTCACAAAATAATAATCCCCAAAGAGCCATTTCTTTATTTGCCCAGCTCCAGTGGACCTCTCATCCTCACCGTCCAGTCTCCTTCCTTTATTCCTGTTACTCCTTTTCAATCGTTCTCTCTGCTTCCCTTATAGAGTTAATAATTTGGTTTTGCCCTCTTTCCGGATGCTAAATTTGTCAATTTTCGCTTGTTCCTTCCCCAGTATCTATTACTTTGCTTCACCATCCATGTAAATTCCTTCTAGTACTTATTTTACCTTCCTTTAAACTCTAAGATGCATTTGTGTTTTTTGCTCCGTACTCCTCAGATCATCTGCCCCAGCTCTCCTTTAGAAACCTCCTTTGCTGCTTTTTTCACTAACTACCACATAAACAAGTAGTCTGCAAACAAAATATTCCGTGGTATTTTCCTAGAAGTATTAAATCATCTATTCTCTGTATTTGGCTTATGCCAAAAAAATGAAATCGTTCTACCAGGATGGACAAAAAACATTTAGCTGATGAATTCAGACACAGTAGAAGAGAACCAAGTGACTACAACCTCCTTTCTGGTATTAGAAGGGAGCAATGAGGACTCCCCTAAGACTCCTCTCTTCCAGACTAAACCACCCCAGTTCCCTCAGCTACTGCTCACAGGACAAGCTTTCTAAACCCTCACAAGCTTCGTTGCCCTTATACACCTGATTTGTCTCTTTCTCATTTTAGGAGATGGTGGAAGAGCCCTTAACATTCAAGCCAGGCTTTTTAGAGCGTACAAAAGGAGGATTCTCTATGAGAATGTTTGTTGGGGAGAATTCTGAACTAGTCAGGTAATTTAGCATTTAATTACTGCAGAAATCTAATCAAATATAATTACTAAGAATTATAAATTAATAAGAGAAGGAACAACAGTATCTTATGTGTATTAACATCTACTGAGTCCAAGTTCATAGAATACATATTTTTATAATAAAATTTTAAGCAATATAATCCCTTTGGGGATAAACATGGAAGTGCTTTTGGGCTACAAGAACCAGATCCTTTGAATCTACCTGTGTAAACCCATTTCAAGTCTAACTGGGAACTGCACTAACACACAGTATAAGGTGTGAACGTATCCTAAATTGTGATCCAAATATTAGCCCATTTTCACAAATTTCAGGAGACAAAACTCATGAGGAGTACCAAAGATTTCCTCTCCTTGGAGTCTAATTGAAGGAAAATAGCTGAACCTGGGTGTTGATTACTTTAGACAGGACAGCTGGTCTCATTATTTTAAATAAACTCAGAAGCAAGAAGGGAGAGAGACTGAACTGCCTCTCACTCTATGGAGCCTCCTACTGTTGACAAGACAGCACACGCAGCTCAGGGAAGCAAGAACTTGTACTTCACTGGGACAAAGTCTGCTGTGACAATTTTTAATTTTGTTCATTTTATCAGCAGATATATATGCACTGAGGATCTGGACTCTTTTTTTTTTTTTTTTTTAATATAGCCTGTAAATACAACTAGAGTGCCAGAGGTCCTTTCAGTTGAATTCCTGGTGAATACTTCTCTCAGGCTGCACTGACCTCAAGGTCTTTTACAACCCCTTCTTAAAAAAGAAAATAAATTAAATTATTCTCCCAGATGGTGAGCCCAGCAACTCAGACGCTAATCCCCCAAGCTCACATCAGCCCTTTCACAACACTTCAAAGCGCAGACCTTTTTTCACTCCATAGAAAACATTCAAGCAAGTGGAAGAGCTAATACATGCTTTTTAAAAATTTTTCATCAATCAAAATGTAAAACATTAAAAGACACGTTTGAAGAGTGAAAAACCAGCCTGTTTCTTATATAGTTAACAGTTGAAGAAACAAAAAAACCACCCCAAATTCTGAAGCTACTGCAAACTACTACTGTTGTGAAAATCCTACTGTAATATATAGCACAAGTAGTGGGAATCACATGGAATTTCTGTACACAGACTGCTATGAATTTCAAAGCACAAATATTTTGCAAGCTGTTTTTCTAGTAACTTTCCTGAAGCGTCTGGTGCACAGCAACTAAAGGTTAACCAGGCCTGCAAGGAGGCCCAGGGCAGAAGGTACATTCTGCAGCTGACATCAGGACTAATAATGAACCCATCAACAAGACTGTTACAGCTAACTGGTTTTCATTTAGAAGTGTGTTTTTGCTTCCTTTCCTCTCAGTGCCCTTTAGCAAGGCGGAAGTCAGGCTGTTCATTTTATTGCTATGTGCTACAAAGTACACTTCTGGTGAAGGTGAACACACGAAGCCTGGCTCCTTACTGGATATTTATTGTTATCGAGAAGGGAGATTTTGTCACACTACACATCTTTAAATAGCTTTACTATAAAAAGAGATATGAAAAGTTTTATAGGTGAGCTAACAGAGCTCCTCAGAACTTACGTAACTGTAAACAGTAACAGATTGGAGAGACTCCAGTTATCAGCAGCTTCAACCCAATACTTACATTTCACTTGTGTTCTACTACAGAGCAGGGCTCAGTCAAATAATTAAACACCAGATTACAAAATATCTTATTTAACTACAGCAAGCTCTCTTCGTTTCGTAAGAAATCTGTGAAGCACTAAAACCAGAATCATAAGGGAGGTATGCATCTTGTTATCTGCATACAACTAAGAAATAATGGCAAAGACAGTTAAAATCTCTTTGTTAGATTCTTTTTTATCTACATAGAAAAGTTATGGTTATCAGGCATTACTAGTGCAGAAACAAAACAAATTAAGCAGCTACAATAATCATGAGTGGTGAGTTTTTAAAAATTACTAAGTTCCATCTTATTAATGGAGATAAAGCTTAACTGGAATGACAACTTCTCATTTTGAGCACCAGTGAGAGCAGAGTGGAGGACAAGAAGCAATAGGCTCTCTTGCCAGTAATGGTGGTTCGTACAACCTGCTACAGACATGTCGACGTGAAGGGAGACATGAAGGACAAAAAGTGTTGACGGGGAAATTTATGCTCATCCTTTGAAGAGGATTCTTGCTGAGTATCCCCAGCAAGAGGGGTGGGGTTTGCGCTGGTAGGATACAAGGAAGATTACTAGTGTGAGAAGGAGAGCTGTAAAAAAAAGGCACAATGAGATTAAATGGTCTAAAATGGCAAGTAAAAGAGCTGAAATGTTCATCCACACTCACTGCAAGAGCATCTGCACAGGGAATGTTCTATCCACTAACAAGGCATCACAGTAGTGAGATCATTCTGTAGCTATTGCCCCAAAGAGAAATATTTTCTCACTGCCCATATTTTTTCAGTCAATATTGATTGTTTTAGTGTTTCCAAAGTCAGAGGTGAAAGCAAAAAGTGCCTCAGAGGCAAAGCTTCTCAAATGGAAGAGCTCAGTTATTTAATAATCTCTTCATTGATCTGGCTCAAATTAGGCTATGACTCCAAAAGCATAGGGATTTTGCCAAGCCAGACTTAGGGACTGGGCACAGTAACTTGAAGAGAGAAAAATTTCCACTTGCTATCTCGCGCATTGGGAGCAAAAAAAAAGGGGAAAAAAAGGTCATCCAGTATGCCCCATATAGCAGAAATAAAACAGCAAGCCAGGGCTGCTCAGAAGTCCAGCTTCACGGGAAAATTCAGACTACAAATAAAAACCACACAGGTTAGAAACAAAAACAAATCCATATGCTGCCTAAGGGAGGAGTGATAAGCAAATACACAGCCATATATTAACATCTTTTCCTCTCCTCACAGAACAAGATTCTTCCCATTAGAAGATGCCACTATATTAGCCAAGAACTGGACTCTTCTTATAATTATTTTTAAAAGGCTCTAAAATTAAATCCTCTAAAAATTAAAAGCTATTGCTTCAAAATTATTTTCTAAGACTTTTGGTGATTTTACTGTTGGTGAAAGAGGATAACATTTTTACATCTCAGGACTCCTCACTGAGCACACAGTCCAAAGAACAGCAGGAAGAGAAGCAGTTTTCCTCCCTTCAAAACTTTTCAAATAGTTCCTGGAGGTTAGATTCTCACACAACATCCAGTGCCTGCATAAACACTGCTGCCCAAGCAGGGTGCATTCCTGCGTTTGTTCATAGCAAAACATAGTCCACAGATTCTGTAGACAGACTCGGCCCTTCACTGACAGGAACAGGGAACCTGCCCTCCAACATTCAGGGAAAGCAAATGTCTCTGGGTTCCATACTACTTCTCCCTTGAATTCTTTGCGTCAGTACCTCCTGACCCCCTTTCACTGCTGAATGCTCTAACCTGCTTTCTAAACCTTTGCTGATCCTCATCCTACCTCAGTAAAACCATTCCAAAGGAAATCCCTTTAAGGGGTGCCTACCATCAGCACAACATGCCAGTTGTATCACTGGTAAAATGCTTTGTTCCACCACACCTTGATTTATACGGAAATTCGAATTGTTTTGATGTGCAACTGTGAATCCACCACAAGGATCCAGCAAAAAGAGTATTCACAGAGGTGAGGATTCACAGCCTGTTTTCTTTTCTTTGCTCCACAGAGTACCAACAAACAGAAATACACCCCTGATAAAAATGAAGGGTAGCCAGTAGCCTACTGTATAACACTAAAAGAAGTGTTAAATCCAAAGACTCTCAACTGTTTGGACCTCCATTAAGGAATAGGCAATTTAAATTCATATAAGATATGCAGTAAAAAAGTATTCAACCTCCTGAGAGAGGCAAGACAACACCACAGCAACACTGAAGCAACAGAACAAAGTCTCTCCACTCAGGCAGCACAGATCCCTGGCTCTGCATCAGTGGAATTACAGCTGCATCTCAAGACTCAACAAACCCTCCTCGAAGGCATTGTATTATATATACATTGAAATTTGATGCTTATTAAAGCATAATTCAAGATGTTCAGTGCTATTACTTGAGGCCCACATATATCACCCCCAAATCAGTCAGCATGTTAAAACTGCCCTTAGGTATCACAAGAAATCAAATAAATGGCTTGGTGAGACAATTTCTGAACATATTCACTTCACATTTAATGTATGTTCTTGCTGAGTGCAACTGGAACCTCTTCCACTAGGTCAGGGGCACAGGAGGGTGAGAGACTAGAAATGGAGGTGGGGAACCACACATCTGAGCATCATTTCCAAGCACCCTTTCCAACAACCCAGCATTACCTTGGTAATAACCAAAAACCCTAACAGGCACAAAGGGAATTCCACCTTGAGTGGTAAGTCTACTGTTTCGTCTTTCATTCTCCACACTGCCAAACAGCTGACTGAAATGCCAGTTTGATGATTTTTTTGGATCCTATTTGGATTTGAAGAAATTACCTCTTTTCAGGTTGTAGTAACCAGGAAAGATGCAGCTGAATCTGGAGGCCAGAAATGACCAGTACAATCAATTTCTACGCTACTCACCTTTACAGAGATTCTAGTTCCCTCATTTTCTCAGCTTTCTATCACTCGATGAAATAATTTCCATCTACAAAAGGTTATGGTTTCAAAATGCAAAATGGCAGATTAGGAGGCATGCCATTCTGTAAGCTCCAGTGTCACAGAAAAAGCAACCACAGTATCTAACTTTTACAAAATTTAATTGAGTTGGTGTGATGAGGTTTTGGTCGTGGGGTGGCTGAAGGGGGGGTGTGCTGTGAAAAGCTGCCAGAAGCTTCCACCATGTCCTATGGAGCCAATGCCAGCCAGCCCCACCGCTGACCAAGGCCAAGTTCATCAGTGATGGTGGTAGTGCCTCTGGGGTAACGTATTGTAAGAAGGGAGGAGAGTTGTTGCACAACCAGAACAACATCCAGAGACAGCAGAGACAATATGTGAGAGCCCAGGGTCAGTGGAGAAGGAGGGGTAGGAGGTGGTTCCCCTCTTCCCTGTGGTGCAGACCATGGTGATGCAGCTCTGCCCCTGCAGCCCATGAATGTCCATGGGGAGCAGAGATCCACCTGCAGCCCACACAGGAGCCTCGCGCTGGAGCAAGTGGATGCCTGAAGGAGGCTGTGACCCCATGGCAAGCCCACGCTGGAGCAGGATCCTGGAAAGGCCTGTGGCCCCATGGAGAGAGAGCCTACACTGGAGCAGGTTTGCTGGCAGGACTTGTGGCCACATGGGGAATCCATCCTGGAGCAGTTCATGAAGAACTGCAGCCCGTGGGAAGCACCCACAGTAGAAAAGTTCTTGGAGAAGCATCGCTCATAACAGGGACCCCACACTGGAGCAGGGGAAGAGTAGGAGGAGTCCTCCCACTGCAGAGGAAGGAGCAGGAGACACAAGGTGTGATGCACTGACTGCAACTCCCATTCCCGGTCCCCCTGCACCACTGCAGAGGAGGAGATAAAAGAAATATGGAGTAAAGCTGAGCGCAAGGAGAAGGGAGAGGTAGAAGGGAAGGTTCTTTTAAGATTTGGGTTTATTTCTCCTTATCCTACTCTGATTTGGTTGACAATAAATTAAACTAATTTCCCCAAGTCTGTTTTGCCCCATAATCAGTGAGTGATCTCTGTCTGTCCTTATATAAACCCACAGGCCTTTCATTATATTTTCTCTCCCCTGTCCAGCTAAGGAGGGGAATGATAGAGCTTCTTTGGCAGGCACCTGACGTCCAGCCAGGGTCAATCCACCACAAAAATGGATTCTGCAGCTTCTGTCTCCAAATTTCTCTTCAGAAATGTTTAGTTTATTATATTTACTATGCTGGTTTCCCACATACACAACAAAATCCTGTATTGTATTTTACTACATTTTCTGCAATATTGGAACAAAATCTACTTTTCCATTTAAAGAACAGTCTAGTCAACAGAGCAATCATAATAGCAGCCTACTATTGAAAACCATCTTCAAGTGTAGTTTTAAGTGGAAAAAAGCTTACCTAAAGGAGAAAAATGTATTTCCACTGTGCTTTCCTACCTCACATACGGCAAAATTACCCTACCTAGGAACATGAGCTGAATTCCCTGATCAAATGCTTTGTTCTTTAAATTCCAGCCATTTGCTAATGGAAGAGCTCAAAATAGAGAACTTCCCATGGATGCTATGAATCACAAAGAAGATCTCTTGCCCTACTCCCAGCTCCTTTACTGGTGGTGACACTGAGGGAAACACGAAGGATTCAGCTTAATTTTCAGATTTTAGATTAGCGTCCGGTGACAGACAATACAAAGAAATATCACTGTTTTTCAAAAAGTGTATCTGTTGAGCTATTAAGGGCTAAAAGAGGAAAAAAGCCATCATACCGTGTCCCTTCTACCATATTAAGACTTAGGTTTTTAATGTTGATTTCAGTAAGTTAGTATATCAACAACCGGAAAAGGAAAGATACACTCCCACGAAAAGAGCCTTACAGTTCCCATCCTTTCAGTGTGTTTGGAAAAGAGGGGGGGGGGAAAAAGTCCTAAAACAGCAGGAAGAGACATGGATCAGTCGATAACTTTTCAGTACTTTGAAAGTCTGGCCTTTAGTTTTGGGGGTTTTGTTGTTTTTTACATTAACCAGCAATTCTTGTCCATTCTCAGGGTGCAAAAAATCTCTTAGAATGTTAGGTACATACTCATTCACATGTCCTGTGACAGCACCTTCAATATTAAAAATAGTAAAAGTGCCCAAAACATCATAAAAACTGGAATAGGACAAGCCAGCTTCAAGTTTCATGGCTTTGTAAAGCTATGCAGTATCAGATGTTTGTACAACAAGGATTTCAGAATAATCACGTGCCATGTGTAAGAGAAGAGATCTTAATGTGCCCTTACTGCAGAGGAATTACCTTCTACAAGATTTTCTGTCTGCTTTAAAAGAAGCACCAAATATACACCACCCACAGGAACAGATATGCACAGACACTTCCTGGACATGTATGCCACACAAGGGAAGTGGCAGAACCAGGATACTTCAACCTACTTCAGCATACTGCTGAGAATTCAGCCCTGCAAGTATATGATTTTGTCCAGGATTTAGGCAAATCACTCTGGAAATCCCTGGCATATAAATATTTTTTCACCTTTCCAAATAAAATTGCCAAATTAAAAAATAAGAGCTATCTTATAAAACCCTAAATAACATTTCCATGCTTGATATGTTACTTATAGTAGTTCTTACCAAGTTGTATGTTTATACCTCTGAAAAATAAACAAAACCACCAAAGGAGGCAAGGAATCAGGAAGTTTCATATGCTTCTTGACTGGAAGTAAATTGGACAACCCAAGGTTTCTTATCTGCCCTAATTCACACACAAAGCAATAAATGGTTCACAGTATCACTAGGCAAAGTAACTCTAAAAAATTACTACTTAATATTGTACAAGTCAAAACTATAAAATGATTTTCACGTAGTAGAAACTAAGTATTTGTTGTAGTGGAAACTAAGTATTATAGATCAATGCTACTAGATTGGAAGATTTGTTTTCAAGACTACAGTTGATTATCACCATAAATATTTCAAGAGATCTTTTCTGGGAAAAAATAATTTTTTATATATAATATAGGAGATAGCTGCAGAACAATCCTAAATTTAGTTGAAATTACTGAGTGTATGAGGGGTATAAACTCTAGCAATTAGTTTAATGATCACTTTTAGATTGATTTTATTATTTTAAACAGTACATACTAATCAAGGCCTGAACTACCCATAAGAAAAAATACCTAGAAATCTGATTCTCCTTCTGTGGCATAAGTTTTACAAGATCACCCATGAACACATAATACATGTTTAAATTACGTGCAGCGAGTTTGAAGCAACATGACTCTGCTGCACAAGAGTAAAGGCTCGGCTATTTGAAGACAACAATATACAGAAAAAAACACGGCTGAAACAGCTCTACTTTGTACACAAAATGAGTGCTGAGCTGCATAAAATCCTATGAGTGAGCCTATACATACTTAACTAATTTCTGCGTATGTTCTGTTTTAGTAGCTTTAGACTGAAAACAGGTACATAAGTAAAATAAGACCACTACCTCCCTGTTCCACTCCTAACTGATTGATGATATATTAATTTTACATGCACTGCTTCTAAGTTTTTATATTAGGGCACAGTTGAGTGATTCTGTAGTGGTTTAATCATTTGCATGTCAACATAAAAGTGCAATAACAATTCACAATGAGTTCTAATTAGTACTTATGAACTGAAAAACTGAACAGGTTGAGAATTTTTCATAGTAAGTTCAAACCTAAAAATATTTGTACTCATAAATTAAAACGATCTTCCAGAGTAGAAGCAAACAGCAGATGGGGTCAGTTCTGCAGAGCAGTTACTCTAGAAGTGTTTCTATAGAAGTCACTGTTTCTGAACATTTCAGAACACCATCAATTCTTGCTAAAAGATTAAAATTTTTCATTAAAATCTTTCATTAAAAGATGTGGAAAAAAGTTCCAAGCATATTGATAAAACAGAAATTCTTAAGCATCATGATATGGCAAATCATAAACAATTGCACTACAGGAACAGTGAAGAAAACCTCATAAAATTTTCCCCTCTCTGCACAGATGTCAACTTCAAGCCAAATTCTTTTCATCTCTGAAAGTAACAGAGAAAATATGGGGTTTTTTTCTGGTGCTAAAGAGCGAATCAGCTGACACCCAAGTACTAAAGGATTGGGGATTGAAGAGGAAGCTGCTGCTTGTCTTAAAGGGAGAAGGAAGACACAAAGGAGCTGGACAATAAACAGGTACTTTGTCAGAAGCAATACCTGCCTCCAAGCTTGTTTAGTCTCTAAACACAAGCCATACCTCCAGCCTCCATTTACACAATGCATCAGAAATCGGTGTGTATAATTTCCTTTTTTCAGGAACATTGGCAAAAGGTGAGAACAACAAGGAAATCACCTCCATGAGGCCTGAATACACAGTATGATTAGAGACTTAAAAGTTCTCAAAGACTTGTTCACCAGATTTAGCCTACTGAGGAACTGTGATACTCATCTGCTACCTTTCCCTGACAGATGTGATTTGTGAGTACAGTGGTAGGAGGCTGAGCAGTGATTCCTGCAGTGTTACATCCTCAAGGACTCGGGACACAGTAGCATTTCTAGCAGGCACACAAGCACTCACCAGCACAACACATCTACAATATAAACGGCGGGAATTCATTTTCTGTTCAACTTATGTACACAGAAATCCAAATACACAATCAGCAAGATGAATGCCTGCTTTATTCCTTCAATATTAATACACTCACATAAAAATCTGGAAACAGAAACTTCAGTACCCATCTAGAACAATTTCCTACAAATTCAGGACAAGATACAGAACTACAAACTCTTAGCCTGAGCTAAGGGCCACTGAGGCCTAACAAGTTTGTTTCTGCCACAAAACAACCCAGTTTCCTTTGGGAAACTATCACCCCCAGTAAGTGTCCTTTTCAAATAGCACCCATCATCAGAAACCATAGCTTGTCCCTCATACCTCCCTCTCTGTCCATAATTTCCCTTGAGAAACTTCTTCCTCTTACTGCTCAGCATAACTCTCTTAAAAACCAAAGTACACAAAGCCTTCAGATTCTGCCAATATACTTTGTTCTTGAAAAAAATAGCATCCTAAAACTAATTTCACACTTTTATCATAGCCTAAAGAACTTCTTCTTCTAAGAACACATTCATATGAGATTTATTAAGGAAAATTTCATCTCTCCACAGATGTATGTGATGTCTTGGCACAACCTTTCCTAGGTATAAGTCTTAAGTCTAATTAAGCTTTCTCTAACAGCACAAAGTTCATGCATCAAGTGTCACACCGGTTGCTTCTTTCAGATGTGATTCTCAAATATTTATGAACCAATACTCATGATACTGCTTTTGGAGGACAAAATGTCTAATTCCCATCTGCTTTATAGTAAGAAATTCAGACACTGCAGGGGTCAAGAGTCTTTCAAGGTTACAGTAAATATCAGTAGCAGGGAATGCCCTAGTTCAGTTCTATAGACTTTACGGTATGTGTTAAATATCTCTTGCACAGTGGACACAGAATACTTCCCACCGTCTCTGGCCAGAAAAATTTGCCTTCTTTTCTCATTTCAAATTACTCTAAGAAATATTAAACTGCTCTCTAGAGCCTTATACAAAATTTAGTGAGCAATATTGTTTTCCTCCTAAGTTTCCCCCTTCTGTTTCATCCACAATTGTTCTTTTCTTCTTTACTGCTGAGTCACTGTTAGTGACTCATATAGTACAAAAGCTCCCTGTGTTTTCCTTTACTTGCTGTTTTTGTAGCCCAGCCTTCATTTTTTCTTTCACCTGTAAGTCTTCCTGTCTTCTTAAGATCATGGATGTACACCCATGAAAATTCACACCTCTAATTCTATTAAAACCACACTATGTACTCTGAAGGTGAAAAGCAACAGGTACATTTTAGGTCTTAAATCTTATGAATTTTTAAACTGAATTAATAAAAAAATGAGTAACAAAAGTACTGATAATGTCTGAAAAAAAGAGGAGCAGCTAATAAAGATTGTATTACCCACCAGAGAACAAGCAACCAGAGCAATTAAATTTAAATTTAGTTGTATTTAATCAATTTTAGTTTACTTCTAAAAGAAAAGTTCATGAGTTTCCAGAGAAAGATTTATTTTCTGATGTTGCCTTGGCCCATTTGGCTCTGGTCTCTAGACAGTGGACACAGGATACGAAGTCATGTCACACAAGAAGGCTTCCTGACCCTCCTGCAACGTCACCATTCCCTGTTCTGACACAGCCATCCGGTTCAGGGGCCAGTGTGTCCTCTGCACACAGGGGAAACCCTGCCTGGGATGAAGGACTCAGTGCTACTGTCTGCAGGTAACACCTCTGCCATTTGCAGATCAAATCAGGGGATCCTGAGAGGTCACAAATATTTGCTTCTCCCTCAGAGATGCTCCTCTCCAATTCAGAGCTAAGCCATCTGATTAGCCATTTAAGACATTTCCATCAGCTCAGTAAGTGTCTATTTAGTGCAGAACACCCCTGCACAGCTCATCAGAATTTCCGTGTCTTCTCTAGGGTACTTTTCATAAGTGAGACCCTTTTAACTATGATCATTTAGTTATCACATCTTCTCAGTGCTGATTTTGACATCTATATAAGGAGAACATAGCAGAAACAGAAAACAATTGTCAATAGCCTGTCAAAAACATACACTTCTAAAAGCACAAAAGATCACTAGAATTCATTCCCAAATGGAAAAAAAAGAAGTCTGGGTGACAGGCAAGTAGGCAGAAGAGTACTAGTTTTGAAATGCAATCTCTGAGCTGAATTGATAATGTTTCTTATGCTCAGTACGTATAATTGCTCCAAAATAAAATTACTCAAACCCAAAGCAAGAAAAAAAAAAAATCTGCCTGCTCCCTCCTAATTTCTGTTCTTATTTTTTCATTTCCCACAGTAGTTGTTACTCTTTCCTCTTCCTTTACTAGTCATTTTATGACTGACTTACACGAATACTTTTTGTATTGCTCTGATGAAACTTTCCCTCCCTCTCTCTCCCTCTACCTATTTACCAGAAATATTTCTTTTCCTCATTGTGCTTTTACTTGTTAACTATTTTCTTTTTCAGTAGCGCATGTTCTTAATTACAATTGTAGTGAATTCTCCAAAGTGTAATCTCTGAAATCACAAAAGGAATCTCTGCAGGAAGAACACGACATAAAAAGGGATATTATCACTAGTTACCTTTCAGTCAAACTGCCTCAGGCTTGTCCACAGTCTCCACACCCTTCACCCTTTTATGGCTGACTCAGTTGACTAATGGTCCTACAGAACCTCAGACAAAGCAGAAGCCTGCATGACTAATACCCCTGATCACTTTAATCTCCTTGTCTTTTTCCTGTTCCATCTTTGTTGCAGCCTGGTGACATAATAGTTTCTTGACAGAGGAATCTGCCACCAATGTTTCTTCATTGTAACAGAAGAGTAGGGTCCAGAAACGTATCTCAGCTATATAAGCTTTCCTCCTTAAAGGTTTCAGTGCTCCTCTCCACAGGAAATGGCAGCATAAAATCAGGTAATCAAAGCAAATATTTGTTTGAGATTAAATATATACAAACAACCAGCATTTAAATGAAGCAGCTTCTTTGTTTAACTTTACATTCTTTCTTGTTAAGTAAGATCAAGTAGTCATACCATTTACAGAGAATATGGCAGCTACTTCTATCTCACCAAGGCTCAGTTTATAACAATGACTGTCTACACACAAGTCCAATATTTTCCCCTTTTCAATATGGTTCCCTAATCAGAACCTCCAAATATTACCTGGAAAAAAAAAAGGGAGGGGAGAAGAGAGGGCAGAGGGGGCAGCAAAAACACGTATCAGGCCAGTAAGCCAAAGCTATTTTCCAGCAGATGGTGAAACAAGCAACTAAAAAACACTTGTCAGTTTTCTTAAAGTTTTTTTCCAACTAGATCAGATACCTTTTTGAGAACCATCCTAGTAGCAGTCTAACAGTTCAAATTTCTTGGTGAAGTCCCTTAAGTTATGGAAAAAGGCCTGAGTTATGGAAAGGAGTTCAGGCCATCTGCCCCTCGCACATTTACACATAATCACTCAGGTGAAAACAAGAGCCATTAATACAGGAAGAATTACACCCCTTGCAAACACATTCCAACTGTCAAAGGGTCGAAATAATGCAACAAAACCTATAAACATTAATGTGAAAAGTCAAGGGCAAGAAAGTAATTTCCTTTTTCAGAAGCTTAGGACTCCGGTCATACAGTCAAATATCAGCCAAACATCTTATCTGGGGTTTTTTTCCAGATGGAATCATTAATCTTTTTTTAAGATCTGAAAGTGATGAAGAGCCCAAGGATCAGCCAACAAATATCTCAGCAATTAACAATAATTAAAACTAAATCAAGAGGGCTGATAAACTGTAAAGACTCAACATTTCTACCTCAAGAAGTTTTACATCAAGAGGTGCAAGGAAACCCTCTGAAAGAGAAATAGGATAATTTCAGTCTCTTACTGTGTGAAGCACTATTAAACGATTTCTTCCAAATGACTGGCAAATCTCTGTTGTGCAGAGAGGCTGCATCTCACACAGTAATGATTCCACCTTGTTCTTAGCTGGTTTTGCAGATATTCCAACAAACTAATCTCTTTGCTGAAAAGCCAAAACAATTTTATAGTTAGCTGAAGCCAAGGAGTAGCAGTCTCAAAACTGCTAATAAAAGCAGGGCTGTCTATTGCCAACTATTTCACCAGGAAATACCAGTGACAAAAGAACTGCAGAGTAGAAAGAAGTAAAATGTGTTTAGGTAGTCAACATAGCATCTGAAAGCATAACTGAAAGAGCAGATACAAAGTGTAAAGGGATGAGAACAAGTCCTTTGAAAAAGCATTTTTCCAATAAATTTATTGCAAGCTGCAGTGCAACTGGAAGAATGAGAGTCAGTCTCTCTATCTCTCTCTACCCTTTCCCACGATCCCTATTCCCAGAACTGTGACATTTCCTTCTGCAAAGGGCTGTGCCATCTTGGTTTCTCTGGGTCAACTGACTGAGGATATACTCTAACACACACTCAAAACAGCTCTGGTTCGCTGCTTAAGGTTAGCTTTTTTCCCATTAACTCTGAAAAATCCAATATGTATGTTTCAATAAACAAATGAAAACACACTAACATCATCAAATGAAACATTTGTTTTATCTTTGTATTTTCTACATTTCAACACCCTAATGCTCACCTCCCAGAAGTTTAGCAATTGAGCTAGAGCAAAATACTCTAAACTTTCCTTCTAAAGCATTACTTTCTCCATCATCATTCCCTTAGGGCAAAACAATTTTAAAGAAAATTTGACATGTTGGTAAATATGTGTTCTCCTCCTCTTTCCCAATAGAGCTGTTGGTAAAGAGCAAATGGGTGACTTGGTCAAGATTTTATCTGAAGTAGCAGCAAAAACCAGGACAAAAATCTAAGTCCACTGCACCCAGCTTTACACACTGTGAAGCAGTTTGTGTGAACAGCATTAATACAATTTGATGTATTTATTTCAACAGAGCAAAGTGTCTCTGAGGATCAAACAAGTCAGCATCACCTTACCACTCTCAATCACTTCTTGATTCAGGGCATTAAATACTGACAATTAAATTACTTAAATTAAGACAGTTCAGACTGTCTAAGCAACACTTGTTAAAAGGTATCTTTCTGGCAGATTAAAAAAAATTGAAAACAAATTGAAAATATTTGCAGGATTTAGAACATTAGTATGTTTCATGACGTGTTTCATTAACCTATTGCTGGAGAGCATTTACACAGAATATCCCTCCCATCTCCAAAAGGTGTCATTTGATTATCATATGATAGAGTGATATTAAAAATGGTGAAAAGTATGTTTTATAAGGAAATAAAATTAACCAGAAAGTGAAACTTAAAATCTGAGCTTACCTCATTTCAGTCAATTACTGAGAGGAAAAAAAAACCCACACCAGATTTAGAAAGCAGCTTTTGTCTGTGTCACTGATGCCAATATCCTTATGGTAAAACACCTACATATTCAGAAACTGTTTTTCAGATAAGAAATTTATAATACTGTAGCAAAAGTAAGAGCTATATATGTCAGTTTAAAAAAAAAAAAACGAAGAAAATGAAGATAATTGAGAGGGCAAAATAAGAGAATAACATAATAGCACAAGGGAAGAGAGGGTCTATTTTTCTTTAATCAAACTAGGCCTAATTTCTAAGGTACCATTTCTTCTCCTCTTCTCAGGATTTTATTAAGTTCCTATTTACCGGTTACAAAACCAATGTATCCTTACATAATATCAATAAACCTTTTAGTCTGAACTGATACAACCAGTGTGTCACTCGCCTGTTCCTGCTAACATTTATCATCCCATACAGCTACAATATTTTATGAGGCTTTGTGGCTTTCCAGTAACTGCATTTCTAACTGGGAAAGGTCTCTGCACGGCCCCCTTTAGTACAGCATGTACGTAAATGCCACAAGAGAAAGTACTTAAAACACAGAATTCCTTCTTCTCTCTCTGCTTTGAACATTAATCTTTAGGCTGATTAACAAGAGCTGTATTCCTTGATTTGTATTCTGAAGGCACTCAGCAGAAATTGAACACTTGGATGGCATTCAGGCAAATGAAGTTATATTTGTAAGAGGTGCCATTTTCTCTGTCCTGAAATGTTTTACAGAAGGACAGCTATTATTTTTTAGGTTGTTTTCAAGCTGCCAATGGCAAGTTATAAAAGATCATTTTTCAATATTTCGTTCCCAGCATTAAGACGATATTTACATCGAAGTATAGATAAGGAAACAGGAAAACACAAGTCTAACTAATCCCCGACAAGGGGCCTGCTGTCTGTGGTAACCTCCTTTGCCACAGTTTCTCTAACACTTAAACACTGGCACTGATATTGGTCAATCACAGCCTACTGACAAGAAGGGTACTAGAATTAGGTGGTATTACATTATAGCATCTAAAACTAGGCATACAATGGATCTTTAAAGCTTCGACGTGGGGGAATCAAAGTTGCAATGCCTGATTTTAGTGATTTCAAAAAGCATTTTTTTTGTAATTTAATAAAAGGTTTTGGATTTACACGAAGACCTATGGAACTCTATCACTGCACGAGAAGTAAAAATAAATGTTAGCTTACCATAGGATTTTTACAGTCCACTAAAGTGCAAAAATAAACTATGTTCAAAATAAGTAAGACTTCACTTTAAATTATGGAAAGCGCAAATATTTTTTAAACTGCTGTCAGTTTTGATAATTTGCCACCCTACAGTTAAAAATGATATCCTACTTCATATATTAATCATTACATTAACAAAGATGCTTCATGGATATACTAACTTCCCAGACAACCAAGAGAGTGTTTTCCTGTTCTCCCAGGAAGTGGACTATGCCAAATTTGTTTGGCAAGCAGTGTGAACTGAAAGATAGCTAAAAGTAAAGATACTAATTTATTGAGAATAATTTTTATATGATATTAGTAAGACCTGAGGGTACCTGGTCCAAATGTGATTTTTATTTAGATATGGGCAAAAGCAATCAGAGCCAATAAATGCTTGAGTGAGGTTAAGACTAGTCAGCTTACCTCCTTTTCTCAGAAAAGTATAAATAAACAAATAATAAAGCATTATTTATAAGTTGTTATATTAACAAAAGCCCTAAAGATTAGTAAGACTTAACATGAGCCAACCTTAATTGTTTTTCCAAGAGAGAGAAAAAGACCTAAAATACAGGAACAATATGGTGAATTGTGCATGCCATCCTTACATTACTTTCAGTGCTGCTTCATGATAAAGATTTTGGGAAACATGGACTAGGCAAGAAATTCTGAAAAGACATGTGCCAAGCTGGCTGGACCTCTTTATCGATTGAGAGTAGTTTATACGCAAATTAATCAGCTGGGGTTGTTCATACATCTGTCCTGGATCTGGTACCACTTAATTATTATCACAAGAGATAAAAGTGGTAGTACAGAGAATATATATGTTCCTTCTTGCCTGTCTGACTGGCTGCACAGAAAGGAGAGAGAGCAAAGACAAACCTCTTTGACTATCAGTTTGTTGCACGGGAGAGAGTGGAAAATGAGGTGAATCAGTGCTCCAGGCTTTCATGTGGTCAGCTTTTCCCACTGCAGGCCACAGGGTTGAAAAGCTTGCCTCAAATCGAACTGCCTGGCAGGAAAGTTTGAGGGCTCTTTTCCTCCTTCAGCCTTTATGATCATAAGAGTTATAACAAAACTGAAACGTATTAACCTCAGAGACAAACACTTAAGCAGCCCTGCCTAGCTAAAGGACAGATCTATTGAACAATGCTGTGTACACGTAAGAGTCTACAGCCTTCAGTCATCTTTTCTTGTCAGTCTAACATGACTTTTGACCAACTAATACTTTGTTCTACAAAGTCCTACGATACACTGCAAAATCTGTGTCCAGATTATTAAGCAGCAAAGTATTTTAGCTATTTTGTATATTTCATATATTATTTTCATAGTGGTGTTTTCAAACAAAGAGGTCTGCATCAGCTCCTTTTTTTGTAATTCAAGATTCCTTATCATTTATCTCTGCCTACTTAAAATTTTTCATTTGGTAGGGAAATGTCACGTCAAAATCTCTGTCCTGGAAATAATGGCAGTCTGTACCTCCCCAACATTTTATAACAGTCACCATTGTACTTCTTCCCACTATAGATTGTGAACATCTCTTTAGAGCTTTTAACTCATTTCTTTCAAACACTCATTCAAAAATTTACCAATACATAGAGGAGAAAAAGCCATAGGTAGACTAAGACAGCACCAAATACAGTAGAAAATACTTTCTGTTGTGCTTTGTTTTCTTTTCATACCCATCTACTGTCTCCTGGCTGCAGTTTGGACCATCTGCTCTTCAGATAACAGAATGAAAGCCTATTTAAAGATATATACATATATCTAAGTGTATATTATATATACATACATATACATATATATATATACACATTTTTTTAAATTACTCAAGATTTTGAGCTTTTTAATAAATGGTGAACTTCTGAACTCTCCTGCAATGCCTGCTTCTAGCAGTACTTTTGTTCACACAGCTCTCTCCCTGGGTAGTTTGTCTGCAATCCCTTATTGCTCTATGGACTAGAATATAAAGACAGGTCACACTAAGCTTCCACCAAAGCTGCTGCAAGCAAGTTTTTCCCCACTAATACTCCTTCTGCAACAAGAAAGTAGTCTCAGTCTGCTTTGTATTTGTTACACAGGAATGAAAAAAGGGGGAAAAAAAGGATATGTTAATCATTTTAGAGTTGTTTTCAATACAGAAAATGCATTCAGAATGACCAAGCGTAAATGAAAAGACATTACCGAAGGTATAACCAAAACAATTATTACACTAAATTGACAAACACTACACCACTATCACCTCTTGAAGGAGTTCAATCATTTACCATTCAGTTTTTCTGTATGCTCAAAAATCTCAAGTGACAAGAGACATTAACAGCAAACCAGGCATACCTACAATTACAAACCAAGAGGATGTTTCCTTTATCTGAGCTATATTCTTCATAAGCACACTGAAGGTCAAATCCTGCACTGATTTTCAACATTAGAAGTTTTTAAAGTATAAAAACACAATTCAGAACAGAATTTCAAAGCAATCAGTGCCGCAAAAGAAATAATAAGAATTGATTGTCACAGATCAAGTAATTTTATGGGCATAATATTAATGTAGAATAAGTCCCACTCTTCTCTACAGTAAACCACTACTGTATACAAATTTCCAAGCACACTGAGACAATTGATGTCAGCTTGTTTTCCTGACAGCAGCATGCCATTACATTCATGGCTGTGCATTATCTTTCACTAGATGCATCCTAAAAGCAATGACTGATCAGTCAAACACAAGCTGTGTGATACAGAGATAAATATATTTTGTAGTTCTAATAAGTTCAGAGTTTTACCTGCGACATTTTCAGCAACAGTGCCTCTGACATTAACAGGGCTTTTGTCAGTAAAATTCTCTGGTTGTCACTTTGAAAAATTAAGTTTTCCTAACTGTTTTCTAAATATCTATACAAATACAGCAGGGTCCTTGGTCCATGAAAAGAGGACCACCAAGTTATATTTGAATATTTAGTTCAATCGTTTCTGTTTGGCACAGCAAGCGCAACTTAATATAGTTACTTTTATGGAATACTTAACCTTCAATTCATAGATGCATAGGTCATTTTCCAGTGGTGAGTAAATAATATTTCTGATATCACGATAGGAAGAGCTTTCTTAGAAAAGAGGTGTTTTCCATATAGCCTGCAGAAATAAGAAGCAGCAATATGGAGTAAGAGTCCACAGGACACCAAGCGACCCAGCTCAAGTCTCTAAAGAATCACAGACCTTCTGGTGAGTAGCGGTCACAGATGACATTATTTCTCACAAACATCCAAAATCCTACTGACTATAAAATGGGCAGACAACAGCTCTGCTTATAATACAATACTGTTTTTCCTTAGAGTTGATTCTACCAACAAAGTGGTGATGGAGGTTTTGAGGAAACAGGCAGTTTCCACTCATGAAAAATAGATACCCAAGAACTAACCACAGAAACCATCACTGCAGGTGAAAGTTCCCGATGCTGCAGCTTTCCCCAGCCCCATACGGGTTGCTTCTTCATACTGTGTATTTAAGAAATTCCAAAAGATATGTGGAGCGCAACAAAGTTCATCACTACATGAAGCAAACACAGCAGGGAAACAGCTGCCAGTGTCAAGGGCCTCTTTAAATCAACAACATGTGGTAGGATTTTGTTACTTGTATTTGAGGGGGGAGGTTTTAAGAGTAAGAAAAATCTCAGACATACCCTACTTTAATTTTAGACTAAAGGTACGAAAGTACTGGAGAGTTATAACACTTATTTTTTCTGTTAATGCACTACATTTTTACATATGATAAAAACTGAAAAGACAGGTGCAGAGAATGCAGGCTGCTATGGGTTGCGGGGACGCTGATCATTTCAGTAATTTTAGTAATCTCTGTGTGGTGCACGATGGTCTAGTGTTTGGAGTATTCAGAGCCAAGTTTTTTCCTTCTAGTGACTGCCTGGTTGCTGGTGTGCCACTTGAGCTTGCCTTGCTTTCATGTCCTTAACTACAAAGGAAGATACTCAAAAGTTGGTTTCTTTCTAATGTACCAAATCTGTAAAGTTTGGACAATGTTGCTGACACACAAAATCAACAATCAACGAACTGTTGAAGGGCTTGGTTCAAAACTCCTAAAAGTCAATGCGTTTTCCTAATTATTTCAATTGTCTTTGAAACAGATCATAAATTATCCTGGAGGTTAATGCACTGCTGGGAGAACACTTAAGAACACAAGCCAAAAGTTTCTTAGAAACACACAAATTCAGAATTATTGTGCGCAATAATAATAATATGCCACTAAAGGAATGCAGTTCTTCACTTGGAATATAATTTAGAACCTATATTGATTTCACAAAAATATGGGATATTGTTTTAATTTAAAGAAAATAAACATTAATATTTGCCTCACATTTCTTTCAAAATATTTGCATTGTGAAGTTTTCAGAGTTTTACATTTGGAATCACAAATTATGGCACCCGGTTTTTCTCCCACAGATGAACAAATGTAGAGTAGGGATCTATGTGGATCCAAAAGAAAAGAGGGAAACAGTGATTTTAAGCATTTCAGACTGAACAAAAATTTATTTTGGTGAAGAAAATTTGATGAGATTCAAGACATGGCACAAGACATTTATTTCATTTTTTCTGTTTGCTTGGCCTCTTATTCTTTCTTCTGCCCTTTTCTAACTTTCCTTGAGACAAGCATGATTATGTATTACCACTGCAACCACACTGCTGAACAGTAAAAGGACTGCAAGCATGATAATGCAGGTGATCAGAAACCATAAATGGAAGAACTTTTTTATACAGTTAGGAAAAAAATTATCAAAGAGCTATTTACCCATGAAACTTATTCCTCCTATTTTTCTTTTTTCCGTTCAAGCCCGTAGGGTGATTGGCACAGGGATTCATTATTACTCCCTTTCTGATAAAAGGCATCATGCTACTTGAAGGCAATATAGTACAGTTGGTTTATACCAGGCATAAAACTGATATTTTAATTTGACATTTGCAATGCTGTCCTTATTATCATGTGTGAACAGTCTAAAGGAATCAAATACACCTTGTGGGTAATTTCGTGCTTTTGCTTGAAACGCTTTAAAAAGCTCATATAGAAACTTCAAGACAGAGAGAGATGACAGACCTTACTGTGGAGACAGACTCAACTTAGCAATTGAAAACAAACATTAAGTACAAACTTCACTGTAAAATCATTAAGGGAAAACAATAGTTACATTACTAAATAACAATAAAATTTGCCTTAAATATGCAAATATTGTGTTGCATAAATCTTCTTTTGGTATAAACCAAGCAAACTTTTTAAATTGCAATGCATGTAAAATAAGCTACCTGGCTAAGAGGAAAAGCACAATCATACTAGCACAATATGAAGAGCTATCCCATAATTAATATGGAAAAAAATCTCCACGACCACTTCCCTCAGGATGAATTGTTTTGTATACATATATACATACACACAGAGAAGTGTGTGTGTATTCTCACCTGAATGTATTTACTCTCAGTAAAATTTAGCTTAGTCATTCATTTTTTGACTCAGTGGCAGTATTAGGGTCATTCAGATCTGGCCCCATACACATTTTCGTCCTAATGAGCAGTATTATATGAGGTACAAATTCCATAATTTTGAACACAGGTTATAACGCTCTCAGACACATGGAGCAAAACTAAGACAATGATCCAACAAACAGATCTGTAGAATCAAAGGCAATGAATGTTGTATATGCCTAAACTGATCTAATTTCAGGATCTAATATTAAAAACTACTGCTTAGATAACACAGTTCTTTATTACATATTGTTCATTTGATACCTTTACCTACTTATATCGAGATGAAAGAATCAATCTACACTTTCAGATAATTTTACTTGAGAGTACTGACATTAGGTAAAATTAAAATAACTGCCAATTAGGGAAGCTGAAACAATCAGCCAAGGAAATAGGGAATTTTTTCCCAAAAGGCTCATCTCATGGGATGACAGTACACACATGTCACAGTTTCTAAGCTACTCAACTCTGCACCAAGCTCTTGTTAAGCATACCTGCTAGAAACACAGCCAGTGCTGACTGGAAGATTGCGAGAGGCAGACACCCACTACACCCTTAGCTACACTGTTCTACTGATTAATTGCTCTCACTTTTAAAAGCTCACATCTATTCTTAAACTCACTTATCTTGCCTCAGCTTCTAGCCTTTGGTACCAGATTAAATAACAAGTTAGGAGGAGCAGACAATACACAGATAGATTCCAAGAGAGCTGACAGGAAAAAGCAAGTAACTAGGCATACTATTTACTTCACTTTGCAGCTCTTAGTTCTAGGCTTTCCTCCCAGTTATCATCATTCAAAAGACCACTATGCACTCAGCTACCTTCACAGTCTCAAAACCTGCTGACAAAACTTCTACATTTGTCCTGCTGTATTACTGCTCATGTTCAATACTCTGCTTCCCAGCCCTTAAAAGAGGAATTGCAAGAAAAAGTATCTAAATAATTCCAATGGAGTGACCTAACACAGATCAGTACCTGGTCCTACACACTGGCTAGTCTGTGCTGTTGTGTTTTGCTCGTTTCCCTCAGTAGTCTTTACCTGAGGAAAAACGGTGTCTCTCACTCAGACCAAGTACACTTGGGAGCCCAGCTGTGTCTGCACTGCTGTGCTCTGAACACCTCCCACATCCCACTTGCTGCTCCCAACCCATTGCAAGTCAATCAATAACGCCAGAGCTCCAGCTGGAGAGAGATCAAAATTCTGGGGAGAGAAACAACCACAAATTTGCTAGCTTGTCAAAATAAAGTGTTGCAGTGATAGTATAACACAGCCTATGCCCATCTACAAATATGTCTTTTGCTATCTTTGGTGCTTCAGAGATTCATGAATTACTGGGATCTTGCTTGCATTACTGAGTTTGATTTGTTTGCTGCCTGACAGGCTGGGAATGGCAGTTCACTGTTATGAACCGAGCCCTTTAGATCTGCACTAGGAAGTGAAGTGACAAAGCACTAGCTGCAGTCATGCAAGGAGGTGACTGGAGGAGACTACCCCAGTGACAAATCAAAGTAGCAGTCGGGAAAGAAGCATGGGGAGGCTGCAGGAGGGAACAGTTCACTTGTCACTTCTGTACTAAATAACACGACCTTTACAACCCCATGTGTGTTCTCTCCAGAAAACAGAAAAAGGAGAAACAGCTGAGGGACTCTGCCAGCACATTCCTGCCAGTTTTGGATGCCAGAAGAAACGTCCACCCAGAAGGAATATGGTAAATGATGCATAACTTAAATCTATACGATATGATGCAATTTTCCAAGGTGCCAATAAATGAGAGAATTCAGGTGTCAGGATCTGTATTTGTGCAGTGCTGTGGCTCAGCCAAATTAACTACTCTTAACAGTGATGGAGTACTGCATCAAAAAAGCCATATTAGTACTCCAAAGCTAATTTGTGCATCTTGACACCGCATTATTTTGGAACATAGTAGTATAACCACAGAGCTTGAAATTCAAAAAAAAAAAAAAATTTAAAATCCCCACAAAATGAAGTACAATACTGAAATGTTAAGATGTAAGAAAATACTTCAGTGTGTTATACCAAGGAACAGAGAAATAATTCTGCATGCTCTGAATAGAACTGAACTCACAAATAGAGCCTCAGTACATTTTGTGATGAGGATGGATCACAATACAGCATTCCAGCCTGCAGAAACCAAGTGCACATTGTTTTTGAAATTCATTAAGAAATGTCTGAGGTATTAACAGTCTCCATGGCAGCTTCTGAACAGGCTGCAAATTAACGTGCTCCAACAACTGAGCTCCTTACCTATTCGCATTCTTCACTGACTGGTTGAATTGTTAAGAGATAGAGTTCTATCCTGTCTTCATTTTCCAATTATTCAAATATCTCCTTCTGATCTTTTACTCCTCTGACACAAATAGATTAGTACTGTTATACCTGTCATTCTCCAGACAACCAGGAACTTATTTAAGTGCATACATACATGCATTGTGTTTGTATATACACACACACACTTAATAAATACATGTATGTTTTAATAGCACGTTACCAAAATCTCCCAGAAGCATTCAAAAGCCAAGAATTGACTGGGATACTAAGAGACTGCAGGTACTTATAGCCAAGAAAAATTTCAGGATGAGGGTATGAAAAAGACACACAGCAAAAGGCACATGCTGCACTAGGCTTTTGCCCAGAAGGCATATGGAATTCTTCAAAGAAGAACCAATGAGCAATTAACCTAGGAAAAAAGGGAAAACATATGCACAATAACTCTCAGAAATATCTGCACAGCTATGAGATATTCCAAAAGGACTCTACAGAGACTCCAAACAGAAAATATGAGTCTAAACATTAATATTTGGTAAAGCTGTAAGCAGCCGAAGACAAAAGCCTACAATGGGAAGTGTCAGGCATCTTAATAGGCAGCAATATAAGCACCACCTATAATAAATGAGGGAGGGACAGAGAAAGAGAGCATAAACAAATTAACTGTAGCCTAGAAACCTCAAACAAGTGTCTCACTTTGCTGAAAATAAGATTTGTCTTACTAACAAGTACAGGATTTTTATATGACATATTGAGAAGTATATTTCTTTGTGATGCTGGTCTATCTCAGAGGTATCATAAGTATAGAACCATGTAATGTGGCTGTTACTATGGAAACAACTCCTTTTCTAAGGAAAATCAGAAGGTATAAGTCAAGTAAAATCCCAAATAATTTCTTGTGACATTGGTTGGACACGTTGTTAAACTGCACCCTTAACTTATTGCATTCTCATTTCTGTCAGTTCTTTACTGTCTCTACATGGTTCACATAGAAACAAGCAATACTAATTTTTCCCCACATTAATTGAAGTAATATATCCTGGATATGAAGCACAAATTTTTTCACCTCAGCAGTAAATGCAGAACAGATGAAGATGGGCTCTGAGGATACCTCTGCTAAAAGATGTACCTTGTTCACACAAGAATCTGCCTCATTAGGGCATAACTTTCCACCTTGCATTCTAATCAAAATAAAAATGGCCAAAATAATACATTGTCAATTATACAGCAATTTGTTTTCCATAAATAAAAATAATTCTATACAATTAGACAACTCACTATGAAAAGTGCAACACACAGAAAACAAAGATCTAGAGAATGAATTGCTGAGGGTTACCGTTACAAATTCCTCTCTCCTAAATGTTTAAGGATGTTACTTGCTAATAACCCCTTGACTCTTAATAGTGCCCTATCAAATATCCACAAAGTCTCTCCAAATAAACCCTGATAATTAACTGTTAACAAAAGCTATAAAGTTTAAGCTCTGTTTCAGCAATATTACCTGAGCCTGGTCTACAGGCTAGAAAATATTCTTCCCTTACTCAGCTTGCCAACTAATTTTATCAACTTTTAATTTCCAAACCCAGTTTTTCTTCGCTAAGGTCAGTGCCAGTGCAGATCTGCTCCTTACTGCCTGTATTCGGTTGAAGAACAAGCTCTGGAGAGTGCACCATTATCCTTCCTACAAAAAATTTTGGCTTCACAAATCCTAATGACCTTTCTCTTTCTCACTATTGCTTAAGCACATAAAGGCTTTGCACCACATTCAGTGTGATATGGCACAATGCTCGACACCGAGAAGTAAAACAAATTTCAGGGAAATAAAAATAAACTACACTTTTTATGTGGTTCTGACATTCAGGAAATTAAAATCAGTAGATAAAGGCCTGACTATCCCCTTTCCTAATAGGTCTATAAACACACAAAAATTATTTTGCATGAATGTAACAGGAGAAATTTAAAGCTGAACTCTACCCATAGCCAATATATTTTGCGCTAGCCTTTTATCAAAATAAATGACATTTCATCCAATGCATCTGTGATCCAGAAACGGAAAAGATTAAGAAATTACAAGGAATTGCAAACCCATTTCTGACTCTCTCTATGAAAAACAAAGCATGAGCTTTGCCCCTTTTCTGAATACTTTTCCTCAATATAGAGGCTATGCTCAGCCAACAGAGAGACGCAGACCCTCCCCACACGGCTTTGGGGACCAGCTGCAGCGTCCAGACCCTGGTACTGCTCAGCACCTGGAAGGCTCCTTGCAGTAAATCAGCATGTTAAAAAAAAAAAAAAGGTTGAGAAAATTTGAATAATACATAAGTTGAAAGGCATTGTCATCTGCTAGAAACTGTGCAAACAGAAAACGGTGCTTCAGTAATTCATCAACTAAGCTCTTCGCCATGAATTATTCACTTAGTTTTACTACTAAGGCTTCCATGTGCTTCAAGTCACATAAGTGTGATAGGGAGATAGCAACCTGGGAGTCGGGGTTGTGAAGGTCTTGCCTGCTCTTATATTTTCCAAGAGGGGAAATGAAGTTAGAATAATTATATTTTTCTATTTTTATCTTGACTATTAATCTCTTGGCTGGATTACTGAGGGATGCAGTATCTCTGCTTTGCCCTTTCAATGCCCAGTTCCTTTATAAGTTGCTAAGGGAAATTCTTCCTTTCAGTTGCATTTTTCCCCTTTGTGAATAGTCTCTAATGATCAGAGAAATCTAGAAGTGAGCTAAAGAGCCTGTGGATCAGAAGACTTGTTTTCATGATGGTACCCACATTCATGAAAGCAAGTAATCCAAGGAGAAAAAGCTTCAAGAGAAGTTTGATGATATTATAATAAAGAAAGGAGAAAAGAAGTAAGAGGAGAAGCAAGAGCCACCCAAAGACCAGCATGAAATAATGATTAAGATGCAAACAGCTTAAATGTAGAATCCCTCCTCCTTAAGTTCTTTTTTAAATAGAGTAGAAGTTCCAAAATACACCAAGATTATAGAGAAAAATTAAATCATGTTATTCTGGTAAAAGACACCGCTGCATCTCCCAGATATGCAGAGAGTGAAAAAAATTTTTCTCTTGAGAAAATAAAAGTCCTTGCTTAGTGGCTATAGAAGTCTTCCTGCAGAGGCTGCAGAAGGCAGCCTGCGTGCTTGAACAGAGCTGCAGGTAAATACGGTCTCTTTCACGACTGACAACAGCCCAAGGACAGAGTTTATGCCCCTTAGTGAAGCATCAATTCCATTTGCTGGAGCTCTAGAAAACAAGCTCAGAGAACCACTTTTAAATGTGTGTGAATGTCAAACCACCCTCATGGTTTGAACACAAACTCACTAATATCCCATTGGATTGCCCGACCTTGTGTCCTATAGCTGTACATTCTCCAGAAGTCTCCAAAGAAGTCCAAAAACTGAATGGAAATGCATCCTGTCCTAAGCAGTTCACCACACACAAAGAATTTTGGTAGAGTACTTTGGGGAAGCTGGTGGAGATCTGGTTGATACAATGCATTTTTCCAAATAGTGTTTTATTTGCTGTTTTTCAATGCTACATGTTATAGTATAACTTTAACCCAGCAAACACATATGCAGGATTTTTATTACTTAATAGTTGTAAGGTTAATAGCAGTGTGTAATGCCTATATTTAATATGTGAACAAGGCTGTGATATCCAAGTTGAATAGCTTTAATACCTGAGTTCTATTTGTGAACCTACAGAAATAACCTCACCAGAAAAATGTTCAAACAAAGATCAGTATTTATTCTAGTCCCTGAAAAATGCACAGACTGTGGTAATTTAAAATTATACATGTCTAAAGAATGCTTACCAATACTAACAGAAAGAGAGACAAATCTAGAATCATATGATACACCAACTCTGAAGAACAAACACCACTGGTGTATATACTTAATTTCTTTTATACCTACACACTAGAGAGCAAGTGTATATACTAACATATCAAGGAACACTGAATTCTGTGTACTAAACTTACATTTAAGTAAAGAAGGAGTGCTTGAATTAACTAAGCACGCACCAGGAGTTCAGACTAGCATTTATTTTGATTTCTTTTTCATCCATTCTTTTGACAGTGGTTTTTATATTCATGATTTGTGGTTTACATTACTTTTTCTAGGTACACATACTTTCTACTGATAGCAAAACTTCAAAGATAATAGTGCAAGTGCCACTCTATCATTTTGTCCACAGGTATCGGCTTAAACTGAAAGCAGGGAAGTAGAAGGGACAGAGAAGAGCAGTCAGCCAAGGCGGACTGATTTGCTACCATTACAAAAGTGGATCATGACTGAAAAGAGGGAACAACATTGAAAGAATGTAAGTATCTGAAACCAGATTTGATTTCAATTTGTACTTTAGCTATTTTCCTAAAGCCTGTCTCTTGATGACTAGTCCAGCCACTGAAACACACAGTTTTGCAATGCCTTTCCACTAAGTGTGTAGTAACTCTTCTCTAACAGGGAGAATATCCTGTGTATTTCAGGAGTTACTTATACACACTTGCACAGATATAGCCTGTAGGTATATATGTCCATGTGCACATAAGTCCTGACTAGAGAAAGGTAATACAAATACATTAGCAATTACAAGTGTTAAGTTACAGTTAATAAGATTTTTGTTTCTACCATTTTAAATTTCTTCGAAAATGGTAAATGTTGCCTATCATGCTTACTACACAGAACTGCTACGGAGAAGCTATGAAAATATATGATAACATATTAATCTTAAGAGCATTAAAGAACTTTTAAAGGTTCAAAGTACATATACCAGCTAATATACATATATATACACACACATATTTAGAAATACTGAGTTTAAAAATGAATGAGCTGTTTCAGACTGAAGAAACTCTGATTTTTAGTACAATTTTTGTTCCAAAATGCACGCCACACACCAGATCCTTAGCGTTGCAGTTGATTAAGGCCTGTTGGTAATAATGGCTGTTACATTCTTCCTTGCCTACAAATTCTTTGAAATCTTTTTCAGGACCTTCCTCATTTTCAGTGTCCTTCATTCTTTCTCATTCTGTCCTGCCTTTGTATCTCCCAGAAAATTTTGTATCGCCAAGTAAACTGGTCAAAATACAGAAAATATTTTCCAGTGTCTGCTAGTCAAATTGAAAATTAGAGTGTTTAATTTTTTTTTTAATAGCATTGAAGAAAATTTTTACATCACTTGAACGACCAGAAAAGCTCTGCACAACATTTCCTAAAAGAATGTTTAGAACTGACTCAGGTGGTCTGATACCATCCGAAATGAAGGTCATGAACCGCTGCTGCAAGGGAATTTTTTTTAAGCCTCATGGTTCTTTAGGCCAGAGCTGGCAGTCAGGGACAAAGCCTGGCATGTTTTCAGCACTTGAACAGGGGTATCCCAAATCAGAGCAGGTCCTGCTGTTCTTACCATTACTAGTGAAAACTTCTATTCCAGAACAAGGACTCCACATCAAAGTATCCTTATTCAGAGGACTTTTATCCACAACAGTCTTATTTACTTTTAAGAGTCAGTAAAAACATTCCATAGTGGAAAACCTAAAATACTATTTGCTTGCAGCAACAGGCTCACAGCTGCTTGGTCTTGAGGGCAGTGGTGTGTGAAGGAGTTCAGTTTTGCTTTATATCATAAAAAGACTTGTAATAATGTCCTTTTCTCCTAATAGCTACTGCAAATATATCTCATTCCCCTGCAAATGCCACAGTCCACCAGTTGAGAAACCCTGCTCTGCTTCTAGGAACATTTTCTGGCCACCAGACGGTAGGAACACACAGGTTCTCCTGGATGCACCCTGTGGTGCTCAGGCCTGCAGCTCTGTCCTGCCCTCACAGAGGTAGTGCCCACAACAGAGGACACTGTCACTGCCGTGACAATCACATTTTGGGCCAGTTTGCATCATCAATCAATAATATCAGTAAACTGACAGGTGATCTGTATGGCATAAGTATGAGGTCACTGTCACTATTAGCCTTTAAAAGATTATATATGCTTATTCATACACATATATACAAATATATAAATTCTTATATCCACCTAATTTTAAAAAACAAATGCTAGGAAGGAGTTAGCAAGCTGCCACTCACTCAAACATCCTGCCATGTAGCCATGTCTGGTGTGTGGGGTTTAGGGAGGTTTGGCAGTCAATGTGCTTACCGTCCATCTGCTCACAGCAATATCAACAGGGTGCCAGGTTTCTAACTGCATTCTTCAGCAATGCTACAGTGTTTATTGTTCAAGTGGATTGTTTTTCTACTACTCAATGCTGATTTGTAAACTCTGTTTCTTTTTAGCACTGTTTTCATGAAAATGAAAGGAAACACAATAAATGACTAAGAGCCTTTCTTTCCCTGTACTGCAGTTTAGGGGAGGGCAGAGGGGAGCCCATTCTTGTTGGTTGCAGTTAATTTACTGAGTAAGAGACAGTTCTCCATCTAAATTTGAATATGTAAATAATCCAGTTAGAAACACACATCTCTCCGACATGTATTTAATTTCTACTTGCTAGGCCCTTCCCCATGCTGCTTTGCATCTCTATAAGTCTTCAGTTGTTATCGTTGAATCAGTCACACAATGCACACCCCGACTGTCACATGGATCTGCATCAGTCACAGGCCTATAGTTCAACTCGACTGTTTCTATGTTTATGACAGATATATTACTGCTTTTCCTTAATTATACACCTTGCTCTTGACCACCCTTTGCGATCCAGCCCCTACATTAGACTCTTTGCAGCAGGGCCTGCTGACATGATCATGAAGGACTAACACAGCATTGTATTTTCTTAACCCTGAGCTGAGGAACACTGAATGCTTAAAGAAACTGTACAATAAATGCCAATGGCCACAGATAGCTACAGACACTGATTTAAGGCACACAATGATATGAGCCCTATGCTACAATGTGCAAGATTTTGTGAGAAGTTTTGATAAGCATGGTTCTGTTTTTAAGCCACTGAATGACCATCTGAAACTTTCAGATGGCTTTGCTACATTTCACATGACATTGTACCATAATCTACACTTAGCAGAGCAGTAGCTGTTTTCTCTCAGAGACCTTGCATTTTCTGCAAACTGTAGTTCTCAAGCAAAAACATATCTCTGCTTGGAGGGTTAAAAACAACTTCCTCCTAATGTCACAGACATTTATGCTACTCCAAACGCAGCTAGCCTCATTATCTCATTGTTGGCCTAGCATGACTCACAGAGGTTACATCAAGAAATCAGCCTAACTCTTATACAATAGTTGAGCTCTTAAGATTTCTTGCTATGTTCATCCCAGTGCACAACATCAGCATCTGATTCATTCAGCGTGTCAATTCAACACAATTATTTTACACCAGGAGCCATCAGCATCTATTCATTGTGACACAGCACATTTTTGAAGAAAACCTTTCTTTAAGAAAAAGAATAAAAGCTCAGGGAAAGAGGCATTTCCACACTATTTCATTTGCCACAGCTCTCACTCAGTCCTGTGGCACAGTCAACCTTCCTTTCTGAGAGGCCAAAGTACTGACAAAACAGGGGACCCTGTTTCTTATCTTCATTGGTGTACTTCTACCCCCACTTTCCACAGCCTTTTGGAAGCAGGTGGTTAGTACCAACTGTTGGTTGCTACAGCCCATTACAGCTCCATTCCTGCACCAAGACATGTAATGCAGAACAGCACTGGGAAGAATGGGACCATAAGTGAAATACCATCCCCTCCTCTTTATTGTGCAATGTGAATGCTGTGGAGATCCGAGACATTTCCATCTCTTCATCCCTCTGCAGTCATATCATCTTAGACTATACAGACAGACCAAAAAACCAGATGGATCTGACTTTATGCCTAGTGAAGACTGCAGAGCCCTGAGAGAGCTGGGTGTGTCTGTCGAAGCACAGGCAGTAGGGGACAGTACTACGAACACAGAATCATGAAGTAAACAGGAACCAACGTGCACACCATTTACTTGTGAGCACATCGAGTTCAGAAAAGAGAACCTCACAAGAAAGAGAGTATTTTAAAGCACAGAGACTGGGGATAACAATGGGGGAAAGAAAACTAAGTGGGGTTGGGAGAGAGGAAATCAATATCCATGATGGGAGAAATGTGAGAAAAGGAGAGAAACAAGTGTTGGACAAAATACCCCAAGTACTGCAGAAGTGCCCTGTAGAACTAATTAAACCTATTGGAATGGCAGAGAGAAGCACTGAATAAGAACAACCTCTAATTCATAAAAGTGAAGCATAAAGAAAGGATGGCTTACATGTTAAAATAATGATAAATAGTGTCTTAAACTTCCCCTTTGTCCCAAAGCACATCAGACAGGATAATCTAGCAGGGAAGCTGCAGGCTGAAGCACAGGGACTGCTTAGCAATGCACACAATAATGAAGGGCAGGAACACAGGGACCAGCACATTCAATTCAAAGGGTAAGAAGAATTTAGAAAGACAGAAGTAATTACTTAAACTGTAGCCTTGCCTGCTATAAAGACCTTCAAGAGGTAGAACATCAGGTACAAAAGAAAACTGGGAAGATTATATATAGAAGTTCCGAGAGCACAAAAAGAAAATGCACCACAGAGGAAGAAAGCGAAGCTACACAAGAGGCTAAGCTAAATAACAAGAAATTTTCAAGTGAATTAAGAACATGAGGTCAGTGAAGGAGACAGTATGACAGTCCTCTAAGAGGTAGGAACTATAATTTATTCACCAGAAGGGGAGAAAGGCAGTAATTCAAAGTGTGCTAAAGCCAAGAATCCAAGTGTGAAGTTCAAAAATTACACATTCTGTCAAAGGAATTCAAAAGAGACATAGCACATCAGGTCAAAACAATAAAATAGGGCAAATTACTTGGAAAAAAATCTACTAGAACATCACTGGTTTTAACCAACACCTTAGTGGTAACACAAAGATGTGAAGCAAGTGATGATGCGGATGAGATTTAAATAAAAGTTGTAAATAAAGTTGTACGTTTCTAATGGAAAAAAGAGAAAAAGCAAAAGTAAACAATGTACAAATGAAGCATTGCAGTGGAGGGCATTGGCCAACAGGAAGAATTTTTCACTATTAAAAGGATGAAGTAAATAAAAAGACAGCCAAGTGCCAAATCTCTAAAAAGCATATGGTAAAACTACAGTTTCCATCAACTACTGCAATGTTATATGAATAGTGAAGAGTACATGCAGTGGCATAACATTTAAAATAATAACTACCAGTCAAAGTCAAGAAGGCAAAGTGGCCTGAGAATGCAATCATGGTATCTCTCTGGTACACAGAAGTTTAACACAGTTGTATCCCTCCAGTAATCCTATATTAACATGACCAGATATTTTGCAGAAAGAGATCTGAGGAGTACCAAAAATCCCAGTACGGAATTATGAACTCAGGTCACTGTGGCTTGATCCACACTTTATTGATGTATTTATTAATGCCCCATCTGCCAAAAGAATTCTTTTTTCCAGCTTTCCTCTATTTTTAAGAAACAAAATATATAAAAACCCCCATGAACTCATGCCTATGAATACGAAAACTTCCTGCAAAGGGTTCTCTTAGACCAACTGAGTAGCATAATATTCTATGAGCACTTTCTCACTAAAGAAATCCTTTTGCTTATCTCCTCAGGAAAACTCAAGTGTCTTTCAAGCAACAAAAATCCAAATAATAACAATAATTTTTTTTTTCCTCACAACGCTATATATCCACAACTTAAAAGGATACTGTTATTGAAGACCTCACAGTATATATTCACGAAGTCACACCCACAAAGAAACTGACTGCCTTCCTGATTTAGAAGCCAACTGATTTTGCATAGGATAAAATAAACACAGACTTAGAAACAAAATGGTGAAACATTCAATTAGTTTTAGCTTTGTATTACAGCAGCTAAGGGAAATTCTGATCAATACAGTGAACATTCAGCTTCCTAAACGTAAAGCACATTTCATACAAAGCTGAACATTTTTCTCCTTGTCACACAGAATTATCTTAATTATTGTTTCAAAGAACAGCTTTACATAGAATCATCTAGGAGTCCAAAATGCTGCTCCGAAACTCATCACTGGAATAATTTATGATTTTTTCTTCCTAACATCTTGGGTTTGTTTGATATGCTTGCCATTTCTCTCTGACAGGGAGGTCGATTAAATCACATTTATATTGTAAACGTATGCATTGCTTTTTACCCTAGGCGGTGGATGAAGAGATACAGAGGCCCATGGGAAAAGCAAGCCAATCCACTTTCATATTGCAAATTTCTGCTCTTCGGAAGAAATGAATGGTTGCCAGGGAGAGCTGGGAATTACTCGAGGATGCAAAATGTTATTTTAGAATCCTTTTGAGAGAGGTTTTTCTCTCCCCCACCTCACCATTTTCACATCTTCTGCTAATGCAGCTCACATTAGTTTCTATGAAAACACTGAAGGAATGCACTTCACCAGCATTCTTCAGAGGATCTGTATAAATCAGGCTTTAACTCTGCCTGCATAAAGCAGGCCATTTCTTTACTTTCAAAGGGAGAGGGGAGAAAGGATTTGTAACATTTTCCAAAGCTTTATGTCTGCCAAAGATCATTGGAGATGAGGAAGGTCACCACATGTTTTTGAACTAAAAGAAAGTGCTAAAAATGGGAAGGGTAAAGGTCATTGCTCAGGGCCATGGAAAAATGAGGCTGCAGTATCATTAACCTAACAGAACTAATTAGGAAACATTCAGCTTTTATAAATTATGCAAAGCACTCAATTTACACTTTTTCAGATTTCTACCATAACAGAGATAATTAGGAAACATTTACAGCAACAGTGTAACTTAATAAAGCAACCCTTTCATATCAGGATACCTTCCCACTAATATTTTCATATTTACAGTAGTGAGAAACAGGTATTATTACCTGAAAAACCTTTATGGAAATCATTTCATCTATGACCGAAGACCAACAAGATCATGTTGGTATTTCCCCTTCACTTGAGGACATAGCACAGAGTCAATCACCCAACTAGGTAAATAACTGCCTCTGTGTAGTTCTAAGGGCTTCTCATTAGATTAATTATAACAGAAAATTAGCTTGCATGATTTAACCTTAAGAATATAAACCTTGCCATTCAGGAATTATGTAAACTCAGGGTCAAATCCTGCAATGGAGTCCATTCCCACTTAATACCCCTGAAAAATGAGAGAGGTTTTACATTTTAGTGCTAAATTTAACAGCATGAAGTATTCTGAAATATCAGCTTGATTCTCCTATTAATTTTTACAGAATTTACATTGACTAAGTATTTTTAAAAGGATGCTCTAACAAAATATCCTGAACTTAGGAGCAATCAGCAGAGAACATCTTTGCAGCAAACAAGATATTCAAGTTATTTATCTCCACACATCCTGTATTTGGTTTTGAAACCTAGGTTGCAAAGCTAACCAGATCATATTCCCCCTCCTATTAGGGAAAAAGAGACAGAGAACAAAACCTGGTGAAAAGAATGGGGAGGTGAAATCAAACTGGGGAGGGACAGGTTGGGGATGGGAATTGGATAAGAAGAGAGGGGAAGGTGAGGATAAAAGTCTCATAAAAGTTTAAAGGTATAAGAATTCAACTACTCAGTTTGTTTACTAGTATTTCAAGGGGTTAAGGAGATATGCAAATACACTCCTGCCTTCAGATATTCTTTTTGTAATGCTCTAAAGAGTGACTTAAAGCAAGATTCAAAGTCAATGGAAAGATTCCCTCCACTGATCTTTAAATGTTCTGTAGGAAATATATCCTGATTTGGCTATAAGATTTTGATGACAATGCAAAGGACTTTAAATATAATCATGGAGATTCAGCTTGTAAGCCGGGGGAGATAGACAAAGAAGAAATTCTGGTATACTACAGCTTTCAGAAAAAGTACAGAACTTATCTCAGTGAGTTTTCTTTATATCATCCATCATTTTTCTTCTCATGAACTGCATAGTTCAAAAATATACCATATGACTGAGAACAACAAAAGTGATCTTGATAAGCCTCTAATGTTTTCCCTCTTCACCAAAACCTAAGTTTTCACAAAGATGTTTGCCAAAATCCTATGTTTCTGCTATTGATATAACCCCAATACTTACCCAGCTCTAGAGAAAAATAACTCTTGAAAGCTTTTCATGATATCACTGCATAAAGATTCCGCCAGGAATCAGAATAAAATATACATGTCTTTTCTCCATCACCCGTGTTTATCTAGTTATAGCAAAGGCCTCCCATTCCAGTGTTCCAGGGTCTAAGCAGAGGATCAGCCCCTCAACCAGGTACACTGCATTCCCTGATGCGTGGGGTAGTTTGCTCAAGTGGAGTGTACAGAAACCAGCCAGCATTGAATGATATGTAAAGTTTTAACCCAAATACAAGCATTTGCCTTACTAGAAATATCAACTGCCTGATCTTTGTTTTGTTTTGTGTTTATTGTCTTACATTTATTTTTACAAAGTGTTCATGGCATATGAATCTCTTGTTCACACATTAGAGTTTAATTCATGATTTTACGTGGTTTAGTGCTACTTGTACTATAAATGACAAGAAAGCAAGAAAATATACTATATCATTAAAATTATTAAAAATACACCATGAACAAAATCTTCAACAGTGTAATTCAGTGTAGACAGACACTTTTAGTGAAAGCACAAAGCAGAAAACAAGAAAACACGAGATGGTATTTTTGGTTCTGCCACTCACCTGCTACATAACCATGGGAAAATAATGATGGCTGCCTAATTCCATTTCTGCTTTTTTTCACCACTTCTTAGGTGCATTAGGCAATGATTATTAATTTTGCTCAGGGATAGTAGGCACAATCATAATCCAGATAATACTATTAAAAAGATAACATCCTTGAAAGATAAATTGAATTTCGTGGCACTGCTTCTATGCTTTTGTTTACCTGACTGGAAGATGTAGATGTGTCCACCAGTCATTGCCTGGAAAATCATGAGAACATTGCACAGACTGACAGATATACCAGACATCAGGATGTGTGGTAATGGATCTCTGATACAATTCACTCAAACTTATTGCAACTACAGTTTAAAAGACAGCCAAGGTATTGACACAAAACAGAGACCCAAAAAAGGAGCTATGAGAAGTGTTTCATTATTTGCATTCTGCACCCACACCAAAGAAAAGACACCTTCCACAGCTGGTATTAGTGGATGCCAGAAAAAAGTGTTGCTCCATTTCATAAACAGATGTTCCCAGTAGAGCTGCCAAAGTTGCTGCATGAACTTACAGAGCCTCATTTTCTTGGGACCATCATAAGGGCTGAATGTACCAAATTCATTCATACTTTTCCATAAACTGCAAGGAGGTGAAAAAACAAAAATAATGTTGCAGCTTTGCAGATGGCACACCTTGGACGCTCAGCTCTAACAGCCGTATCTGTGGCTGCAGCCACTCAGCAGAGCCCTCCCTACCTACAGGCTTGCCAGCTGCTCTCAGATCGCCTGAGGGCACTGCTGTGGCTATGGCAGAAATGCTTTATGTGAATTAATCTCATCTCTCACTACACTCGAATCCTATCAATCTTTTAGTCCTGATAGAGTGATGACTATGTCTTTTGTTTGTTCTGCTCTTGCATCTCATATTCCTTTAAGAGCAGGTGGCTGAGGAAGTTCTCCTTGACTTGTTACTATTTTGATTCTAATAACCTACTATTGTTCCAGGCTGGCAGAGACATATAATCCAACCTTAGATATTCAGTAATAGAGAAATTCCCTCAGCAACTGCTTCATAATATTTAGAAGAACTCCGAAGATGTACAGAAACGCTTTCCAAATCTTCCAACAACATCCGTGATCTTTGAACAATCTTCTCTAAATTCTACGTGAGTTGTGTTGCCAGGACCGGAGCCTCAAGAGCCTAAGCCCATTACCCTAACCATAGACATCCTGACCAAATGCCTTCTTTTCATAACGCGAATTCACCAATGTTTTTTCAACCTCAAAAACCTGAAGAATCAAAATAGTCTTCAAGTAATACCCCCTCATTCAGAAGTCCACCAAGTAATCCTTTTTATCTTGAATTCCAGATATAAGTACAGTTATAGAAAAGATAAACATTTGCCCACATAAATGAAAGCTGCCTTGCCTGGTCCGCATGAGTACAAATTCACCTGTCCTTTGTTTTCAGCTTCTGGCTGAGAAGAGCAGATATACACCGTATTCATTAGAGCCCTCATTATGACTCTTGCTACAAGAACAAGATACCCTAATTGTAAGACAGATGAGAAAGACAGCGGCATCCTGTAGTACTGTGACCTTTCCAACATCTCATATTTTGACTTGCTGACCATCCCATCTGCTTGTTGCACACTGCAGGGAAGAACAGGATAGTCATGCATGACGGTAACTAGGAGGAAAGTTAACCCTTTACTGCAAACCCCTGTAATCTCACTACAAGTTTTACCTCAGTTCTATCTCGACTCCTGCTAAACTACCAGGGCTTATCCTGCATTTCTGTTAACAGTGGCATTTTTATGAAGATAGTAATATCTCTGAAATTTCATTCACAGATCAAGCTTCTTTCACGAAAAAGCAATGATGGATTACTATTCTGGGCAACACTTTGCAAAAAGTGACAAATCACTTTTAGTTCCTTGGATATTCATTATCATAACACTAATCCATCTGGCATTAAGGAAAGAATAATACTCAAGCCTGTATTCTTTCCATTGCAATTTAATACAAGTCTTGAATAGCTTTGGAGATCTTATTATCTGAGATCCCCAGGTACTTTCATATCACATAAAATACTACAATATTACAGCGTAACTAATGTCTCAGCACTTTTACTTGAAGACTACAGCACAAAGTTCTTCAGATGAGACTTGGCCTTTCTGTACCTTCCAACACCAGTGGCACTTGATAACACCATTACTGCCCATTGGCTCTAGAAACCATGTCAAAATTCATTGGTGAACATAAATGTTCCCAAAACTACAGAAAATAAAAGCCTGAAGTAATTGACAGTCCACATCAGGGAAAATGGGACAGACAATCTGCCTCTCCAAGTAGACCTTAATAGCACCTTCCAGCACCTCAAGGCAGCCTAGAAGAAAGCCAGAGAGGGACTTTTGAAATGAGCACATCAAATAAGATAAAATAAGGGGGGATGGCTTTAAACTGAAAGAGGGCAGGTTTAGATTAAGTGTTAGGAAGAAACTCTTCACCATGTGGGTTTTGAGATACTGGAACAAGTTGCCAGAAAAGTTGTGGATGTTTCATTCCTGAGAGTGTTCAAGGCCAGGTTGGATGAACAATCTGGTCTGGTGGAAGGTGCCCCTGCCCAGAGCAGGGAGAGGGAACTAGATGAGCTTTAAGGTCCCTTCCAACCCAACCATTCTATAATTCCCTATGGGCAGTCGTAATTTTAAGGTACAAGTTATGGCAAATAGTGCTCCAACAGTGACCAGAGATACATATTTAACATGCACAGGTCTTTAAACAAAATTTCAATTTCTTTCAGCAGTATGAGCAAAGAATTAAGGCAAAATATTTCAGATCCAAGATCTACATCCATGTCTGCTTCTGCTAAAGATTGACCAAGCCATGGAAGCAGTCTGAGAAAGGTAAACCTCCCCAGACTGGGCCAAGGGCCAAGAATAGGAAGGAGGTGGATTACAGAATTGTAGAAACAAGCCAAAGGGGACAGTCCAGACTAGAACTAGCAAAAAAATAATACAGCAGAGAAGGTAGGAGTCAGATATTGAAGAACCTAAAAAGTAATGGAACTAAATTTTACAGAAAATCAGTCATTGAAGGGCTAAAAGAATGAGCAGGAGGTAGTCACACAGCACGGAAGTCATTCTGAGAAACAGAAAGGGAAGCAGAGTTGCAGAAAAACAATTGAATTTGAGATGTTGAATTTAAATATTGGTGGTGCAACAGAAAGTATTCAAAAAATAGTCAAAATACAAAACTGCTAAAGTGTTATTGGGAGGTCTAGAGAGATATAAAGGCAGAGAATATCAAACTTACAATACTACCTGACTACCTTCCAAGAATACATCTAACAGTACACATATTCACCTAGGAAATCTGTTGGAAATTTGATTATCAAAATAAATAAACAAAAACCCAAAGCAAAATCCAGCAACAGCAAAAACACAAACCCACAAATGGGCAACAGCCTGGTATTTTGGCTTCTTAAAGTTTGATAAAGCTACACCTTTCTAATTGCTCTTTGCCTAACTGCTATTCAGTATGTAAATATCCCAGTCATGAGGAATTAATAATTCATAAGTCAGGAAGTTAAAATTAATTCTCCCATGTCTGATTTTCTTTTAAAAAAATACAAAATACACAGTGGAAATGAAAATGACTCAAGCTGTTTTACACTGGCTAAATGTATTCATGTTTTCTATAGAGCAGTCTTTCTCTTTGTATGAGAACTGTTAAGTCTTATTAATATTATTATTTAATAAGATTAGTAAAAATTAAACTCCACCATTAAAAACCCCAGAAACACGTTTCCTTTTGTTTACAGGTAATTAGGTAATTTTAAACCAGCACACAGAGAAAGAAATTAATTAATGGGGGAGGAGGGGACATGATGACTAGAGAGGAACTGATTGGAACTGAGAGGAACTGCATGAGAACTAAGGCACACTTATTTCAAATATTCCAGTTACATAGCAGTATCTAAAGTACAGAGAATTTTAAATACACAGAATTTTGCAATGCATTAACTACTTTTCCTGTGAAGTAAACCATTTAAATCCTGTAGTACAAATGAGGAAATGGACAGATTGCATGATTTTCACAGAGACTTTTCAGGTATGTTTACAAAACACAACATTATGAGTCAGTGATGTATCTGCTGGAGTGCAGAAACTCCCGGCACTGAAACAAGAGGCAGTGTAGCATCTGCAATTATCTAAGGGATTAGTTCTCATGTTGCACATTTTGTTTCTCTAAAAAGCCTTTGATATGCGACCAGTGTTGGAGTATGCGAGTTACTGATGCTCAACAAGTAGCAAATTAAATGTATACGTAACTGCAAAGGGCCTCATGCTGGTTTCGCCTAAATCACAGAGGTCGGATTCAACATAAGACTTTGTTCTCACCCACAGCTTGCAAAAGGAGCATCCGCATTATATAAACCAGCTACTCCAACACCTGCTAAGGAATACACACATTGAGGGCAGCAGGAAAAGTTGAGAGAAAGAATTACAAGCAAACACACTCCTGCAGTAAGGATTTTGGCAAATACATGGAACACACAGACAAGTCACTGAGCTGAAGAAATCGAGTGCGCAAAGAACGCTTCTATAGAACTTTGAGATAAAGGACTACAGCCATTCATGAGTAACAGACCAACCATTTACACACTCATGAAGAGGCAGAGTCAATTCACATTACACGAAGACTAGATTCCTCCAACTCTTTAAACTCCAACTCAGAGAAGCATTTAACCATGTGCTTAACCATAAGTGCACACCCAAGCCAATTCTTACTCATCAAACACTCATATCTACACTTAGAGGTGATATGGGTTTGAATACTTTGGCATTTGAACAGCGTGACCAGGCTGGTCCCACACGCTCTACTGCAGCTTGCTGCAGCTTTGCAGCTGAGAGGGGCAGGGCCTGCCCTGCACTGCAGGGGCTGTGCAGTTGAGTCCAGACCCTTCCCATTTCTCACCTTTCTTTAATCTTCCTGTACTGTGCCTGAAGAATCCTTTCATTACTGTGCTTTGTGGGTCAAAGTACAAACATGCATTCTCAAGTTGTCCATCACTTGAGTCCTTACAGGGAAATCCCTTTCATTAACTGCAAGAAACTCTGAGAAAGAAAGCAACACACCTCACCTGTCAACAATGTGGGGCACATTTGACTTACATTCTGAGTAATTGTTTTGACTCTGGTGTGGACCACCAGCAATTCCTGACCACTTAAAGGTGACTTCTGAAGCTCTGTCACACTGGGTTTGAGGTTGTCAGTTTTGGGTTGGGGTTTTTGTTGTTATTGTTGATTTCTGGTTTGGTTTTTATTGGGTTTTGGGGTTTGTTTTGGTTTGATTTTGGGGGATTTATTTGTTTGCATCTTTTTTCAGCCTTTTGGTTTGGTGTGAGAGTCGTAATCACAAGAAAACAGGAAAATATCATATTACTTAAACCTGGTATTATTCTCTCATTATATAAACTCAACCAGGCATTTATTAAGTTCCTCTTGCAACTGATCTTCTGCAGTCGACCAGCATTAAAATCTGGTACCAACATATTTGAACACAACTAGATATCAATACGTCCAATAAAAGTTTTATTTCAAAGTACAGTGTGAGAGGGTGATCAGTTATGAGAAAGTACACCCCTACAGAACACCCAGACATAGTCAAATTGAAGATAAAACTATTGATTATAGCTCATTAGGTTGTCAGTGAGTCTGTGATAGCAACAGATTAGAATATAAAGCCACGTGACTGCCCAAATTACACGAAAGACTTCAGGGTTAGGAGCATAAACTGTATAACATGAAAATATTAGAAAATGTACCCTTGTTTCAGTCTCAGCTTAGTGAACAACAAGATGACGCAAAAAAAAAATCTTAAGAAATAAATGGATGTGCCTCATAACTTGATATTGTGTGTCATACAGCGCCTTTCATCTAACATTTTCCTATTCACCACTATTAACATGCCATTTGTTCTAGATCATCCTCAGTCAAGAAAATAAATGTCAGGTTTTGCTTGAAAGACCTTTACATTCTTGCTGTGAAATACCAGTCAATTGGTCATACTGATTTTAAGAAATGCAGGTATAGTCCCATTATTCTTTTCATTCTTACTCTTTTTTTATTCTTATTATTTTTATTCTTTCTACTTCTAGTACCTCAATTCAACTCTATTAATTACAGTACTTTTTTCAGTAAGAATCTGTTGATACAAAATTAGAAATATAATTTTCCAAATTAGTCATATAGTAGAAGATTACAAATCCAAGTTCAGCTATGGTAGAAACAGAAGCACAAGAGGTTTGCAGAATTTTTTTTTAAAAGGCTTTTGGTCTACCAGTACCATAAACCTAGCACTTTCTGTAAGAAAAAAAATAAAATCAGAAGTATCTACAACACTGTATTATAATTTTTAAGATAGCACTTGCTAGCTCCCTAATCCAGAAGGCATTTTTGAAATTCTGATAAAATATTTTAGTTTAGGCATGACCACCTTCTTTTCTAAAGCAAGCAAGAGAGTGCTTTCTCTGCTTAACACCTTCAGTGCTGATAGACTGCTCACCGACCCCCTGAGACAGTGCTTCCCAAGAGGGACTATGTTCAAAGGAAGCAATATCTGAGGATTCTTACCACAGCTATATTTCCTAGGTGTACCTGGTGGAAGTCTATCAGCATTAGAAAAGTTAATTAGTCAACGGAGAGCTGGAATCTCACCAGGCTAATTTTTGCTGTCAGGGATAATGATAGATTTTTCAAGCCTTAAACCAACAATTGGTGCAAAAGATCAACTCACTAATGATTGTCAATTAGTCGTGTGACTGTTGACTTCATTTTTCTGCCTCTGAAAAACATGTCATACTCATTCAACAACAGCCCCTACCACCTGTATTTTGCAGCTGTGAAAATACAGATATTCCAAATGAACCCCCAGAGACACCACAGCTGAATGTTTTTCGGTAAATAGTAAAAATCTTATCATTGTAGTGTTATTAACTATGTTAATTTTGCTAGTGAAACACAGTGCAGCATTCATAACTGCAGAATAATATAAACATTTCTGACTATAAACTAAGTCATCCATTGTATTTACTTATAGCTATCTTCATATGAGAACTAAAAACAAGACATCAGTTAGAAAACGGAAGGTTCCCACTCAGAGCAATGTTATTTCCAACAGACACGACTGCAACAAACTAAAGTTTGTATGTTCACGTACATAATCTAAAATTATTGCAGAAGCAGAAGTAGTGGAGAGGTTCTATAAAGGAGACTAACACTTGTCAGAAAACAATTCAGGTAAGAGAAATTGATCTTCATCCCAACTGAACACAGTCTGTACTTTAGCAAATGTTTCCTTTCACATGAAAGAGCACACGTCAGTGAAAGAGTTCAAAGCATCACCTCACTGTATAACCTCAGCATCCACAGCCCAGGAAGTAATGGGAACTTCTCAAAGTCTTCTTAATAAATACGCATATGCTCATCTAAAGTAAATAGAAGGTTCTACCCCCACAGCAAATTGTCAAATTGGGATGAAGTTCCCCTCACACTAATTTGAGGTGGGCTTCAAACTGAGTTACTTGCTGGAGAGAGTAGCTTTGCCTTCACTCTATCCCTGCTACTCCCACATGACTAGCAGAGGCACCAAGTAGTCCTAATAACAGCAATATTTTTAGCAAAATCTCTGCTACTAGAAATCCAGTCAGAATCAAACTGGATTTTTATCTTTTCTTCACATTTAGTAGTGTAGGTTATTAGCAATATAGACATGGAAATAATATTGCAGTGTATAACCAATAATGCTGAACACTGAAAAATTAGTTTCATGTGCACAAACCCACACTACAGATCTAGGAAATTGTACAAACCCTTCTTGATTCCTAAGCCTTTCAGCCTATTTTATCACACCAGGCCCCCAATGAAAAATCTCAACTCAGAGTAGCTTAGCACCCCTTAACCATTTTCTTAGCCCTGCATGGGAAGGTCAGTCATTCCACGTCAAAAGGAACATATTCTCTTCCATCTCTCTCCAGATCTTACTGATATCCATCAGACAGAAAGTCTGGCTGTGCCCTAAATGCCTTCTACATTGGCTGCCATGGTCACAACCACTCTGCCTCAACTCTTGGTTACTTGGGAAAGTAACAGAAAATGCAAGGATCAGCACCTGAAGACACAGCATGAGGCTGACAGAGCTATTTCCAGATCTTACAGAGAGGAGTAAAAACTTTACAAAGGGATTGCAGCAAGACTGGTCAGACAAAGCCCTAGTGGGCGTGCATACACTCACACTTAGAGAATGAAGCACTGAAGATTATCATAATATATTGCAAAATGCCTTCTGGAAAATTTAGAAAGATTGCTATCCAGACTCTAGAGAGTTCCTAAAAGGCAAATATCAATATATGTACAGATCTGACGTGCCTTCCCAAACTATCTGGATAAAATTACTTTTCAAGCGAACTTGTTCATGGTTTTAGGAGGAAGATCATTTTAAGCAGTCTGTTAAAATAAGTTCCTTGAGATTTCATTTAGAGAATGAAAATTGATAAAACTTGTCGCCATTTTATAGATGGAAAAACATAGGCCTTGGGGAGCTGAACAACAAGTTAAGTTCCCCTCATACATGAGTGGTACTGAAAAGAACTCAGTTGGAACCCTCAGTTGTAACACTAATTCATGTACCTTTAAAATCCAAATAAGTTATATATAGAGAGAGAAAAGGGGTTTAGGTCTTAGTTTCATAGTTCAAGAAGTATCATTACCAGTCAAGTGTTAGGAATTTGTTAAAAAAGAATTAAAAGTTATCTGAGCCAATAATAATAATAAAATGTTACTCCGATGTTGGGAAAAAAAGCATATTTTTAGCTAATTCAAAAATTTTAAATATGCCAGGTTTTTCATGAAACTCCCTTTGAGTTTTAAGGTCATAACTTAAGCAATAGCTAAGCACCATAAAAAGCCTTGCTTTTAGTCCCCCACCACCCTCAGTCTGCACTCCTTCTCCTAAAGGGTTTCTCTAATTGCTACTACTTCTCACTGTCCTTCCTATAACTCATAATTGCTTTTCCTCAATACTTCTCTCTTCCCTTCTCCTTATATAATCATCTTTTCTTTCAACCAGTGGTCTTCAATAAGTTTTTCCCTGTATTTTAAGTGCCTGGTCCAGACCAAGCAAGTACTGAAGATTTTGTGAATCAGAATTAGAAAGTGCCTGATGTCATTCTGACTAAAAGCTAAAATTTAGAATTAAGAGACAAAAAGGTAATCTTCTCAATACAAAAAACTCCCTCTGAGACGCTGCAGACACTCTATGAAATGTGCAAGAAAAGAAGAGGCAATCTTAAATATGAGCATAATGTTTGGTTCTACCTTTACTGATAACTACTAAGATTCATTCAGTATGAAAACCTAGATGGACAAAATTCTAAAGGATATTTCATTTCCAAATTATAAGACTCAGAGTTTGGTATTTGATGAGCAGTTTTCGAGCGTCACCAAATTGCAAGTTTCCCATCAGAAGGGGTTCAGCCTATTTACTTATTTAGTAACAGCAACTGAATGGATGGTGCAATTTCCTGATTCTGACAGCTGGCACATAGGAAAAAAACAACAAAACCCATGACACATCTAATAAAAATCTCAAGAAGTGATACTGCCCTCTCTTAGAAAAAGGCTATGAAGGCCAACCCTCCAAAGATGTTGAAAATACACTGCTCAATCAGAAAGGGAGCTGTCAGTATTTAGCAATTCCAAAAGAAAACAAACAAACAAACAAACCTCAGCTCCCATTTTATATCATGGTCTAATAATTAATGTACTTTATTTCTGTATGTATTGGCCCAAGGCAAACTGATGTTAAAGCAACTCTTGAATGATAATTTTCCCAATTTCCCACATGGAAAAACAATTTTCAGGGATCTTAAAATTAGTATTTGTAATGCACAGACTGGACTATATCTTTTCCTAATTCAGTTCCTGACTTGAAAGCAATGAACAGGGAGAATCTTCTACATGACCCTTAATTCTGTTCACCAGAATTCCCATGTTGATTTTTTCTCTAATTTTTTTATTATTTATTTTTCAGAAAGCACACTCCTGGGAGTAGAGACTGCATCCTAATTTATGTCCACATCAAATACAATATAATTCCATCTTAATCGGGAATTTCCATCCTGCCTGGGGACCCAAATGAGGTAACCTTATTTGTATTTTTAAAAGCAAGCAAACACAGCAAGATGACCAGTAAAGGTAGCAGTGCCCGTTCAATTTGTAATTTCCAGAAAACCAAGTGTGTGTTGCAGGAGCAGGGCACAATGTAATGAGGCACCTTTTTTTTTTAATTCACGTTAAACCTGGAGCTAGGCTAGACAGCACATCATATCGCAAGGGGGAAAAGAAAACTTCATGTCACTGGAATTCTGTGTCGGTGGGAGCTGAGAGCTTGAACGTTCTTTGGTTATTGCTATGCTGAGTGCTAAGATGGCTGTTAAATATTTTATCAGCCAAGACTAAAACCAAGAAATGTACTGAAAACAAGACTGAATGATCTCTGTTTTGAGTCTCACATTGCGTAGATACACAAACAGATTTTCTTTCAATTTTTCCCCCCCTTGCTTTTTCTATTTTCATTTCTCTCAAATGCCTCCCCCCAAAGCAGCTACTCTGAGGGTTTTCTTTTCCACAGCAGCAGCTGCGGTACAGTGCACATTATAAGGGCTGACAGTTGACTGAAGTAAACATAAGGACACAGCAGCATTAGGGTTGCCAGTCTGAAAATAGAATTTCGTTGTAATTCTCTGCGTGAGGTCTTGGAACAGCCGATGGCTGAATTAAGAACAGTGCTTCTGCAGATTTTGTGGGGCTGATACATGTGACTATCCCTCCCTCCCTCTGTCACACAACAGGCTTGGATGATGGAAAATCATGAGATTGTCTGTATGTGTAAGTGTGCATGCACAGCAAAATATTTCTCAGGTTCTTGTTTTTCCTTTCACCTGTGAGCTCTTTTCAGTGACTGCCTTACACCAAACACTCTGATTTAGTTGTAGTGGATGGACACAACAACTAAGCAATGCTCCTTTAGCACCTTGCAGCCCACTTCCCCTTTCCCTCTCTTGCATGTACTGGAAAGCCCCTCTCAGAATCCTTTTTCTGCTGTAAATACTAACTTCCAGCTATGAATTTGTCTTTGTTTTCCACTGTGTGGTTTGAGCTGTCATCTGCTAATAACAGTTTTTACCACCATCTGCAACACTGAGCTCTTCCTGTGGTTTCTCTTGCCATTTCTAAGAATTTGACAAATAAATCACATTTCATCGGTGGATCAAAAGAGAAATATACGGGCACCGCAATCCGGCTTAGTCTTTGTTTCAGGGACTTTAAATGACAGATGTGTATCTCCTAACACACGTCAGCAGCATCAGCGAAAGCCCTGGTTCAGGTTCGAGAGAGAAGATCAACAGCTAGAATTACCCTGGAACCAGAGCGATTTGACTCTGACAGAGCCCCGTCTAATACGAGCATCCACGCAGAGCCCGGACTGTGCCTGGAAAGGGTCCATCTTTGTTTCATAAGGTGGAGCCATTTCCTTAAAAGTAGATGGATTTCGATAAGCGAAAGAGGAGGCGCAGCGAGCGCCGCGCTTCGCTGTGTGGTCTTTGCATTTATCAGACGTCCTGGGCTTGGCAAAATGTCTGCGGCGGGGCCACGTTACACCTCCTCGGAAATCACAAGGTATCGATCTTCTCCAGCGATGCGCTCCCCCCGGTGCCCGCACCCCGCGCGGCGGCGGCGCAGCTGCCGCCGCAGGAGCGCTGGGAGCGGCCCCCGCCCCCGAGTCCATTAGTCACCAGATGTCACCTTCTGCTGCCAGCGCCTCCGACAGCCCGGCAGACAATGTCCCGAGCCCGCGGAACAAGGCGGAGAGCTCGGCGAGCTGCGGGGACGGCCCGGCCCCCGACCCCTGAGCCGTGTTCACAGTGACACCTACAGCCGGCGCGCACCGGCGGGAGCGCGGGGAGCGCCTTTTGTACTGCCTCTGCCCTGGCTGGTTTTTGGTCGTTTTTTCACTTGTTTTCAAGATACACCTCTTCTGAGGATGTAATTGATTTTATTCACCGGAGGAAATACCAGCTTCTCTATCGATTTCTGCATTTGCTGAATTTATTTTGTTTTCGCCTCTCTGTGATACCATAAAACGTTATTAAAAAGGTGGTGTAGATCAAACAGAAAATTATTTCTTTTCCCCTAGAAAGACTAATTTTTAAAAAGTACAATATTTTAAACGTGTCCGCTCAATGGCAGGGAAAGAGATTATTTAGCATCCACAGCCATTACCCGGGGCTCGTTAGCAGGTTGTTTATGGGGCTGCAGAGCGCAGGGCAGAGGCTTCTCTGCACCTTCCCTGCATTCACCATTTCTTTATAGCCTCATCAGGCTCCCCCGGCATTTCACTGTGAAGGACCGAGCGTGTATTAGAATAAGATTTTCAGATGTATTTTAAACAGTAAACAAAATCCCACAGAGAAACATCTATGAAAACTAACAGTGCTATAAAAAATAACATTAATAAGGCTCTGCTGAATTAAGTGGGGCGGTGTTTACCTGGGGTTGTGTAGGAGTGTTTTACGCCACAATCAAAAACTGATTAGAAATTTGCTCACAGTAAAACAGACAGTTGTGTCACTATACCTGAATAATTGTTCAAGTGTTTCCAAAGTTAATCCAACTACAAAAAAACCCAAACAAAATAGATGTCAATTGAAATTTTTAGATTATTCTAATTACACCAAGCAGAAACGAATGGTGTTATCAACTAGCTTGCCTAACAGAAAGGAAATTTAGGGAGGAGGTTTAAGGTAAAATGTAGTCAAGAGATGCGAGATTTAGAGTTTTCAAGCAAACCAAAAATGTAAGTTAGGCACACGTTTTAACATGAAATAACTCTGCATAAACCTGGATTTTTTTTCAAAAGCACCAGAAAAATATTTTAAATTTCTTAGAATGTATGCCTTAACACTGAACCAGCCAGATGTAATGTTTACAGATTTTCTGTAAGGTAATTTCCTCTGGTCTCCTTTCTTTACACTTTGGGATTGTGGTGGTTATATATTTTTTTTTACTCTGATAAAGATTTTCATATTTAATTATCATCCCACAGAAAATAAAGGATATTTGGTCACTGTTTTGAAGGTCTAACAATGCGCTCCTACTCTTTGAACAATATATGGGGAAATAAGCAAAAATTTATTCTACAGTAGAGTAAAACAGTTCTTTGTAACAAACATAAAAATAACTGTTACAATTAGTACTTCGTAGCAATGCCATTTTTGCAAAATATTAATTCTTAAAAATGCTTTTCTTTAAATATATGTATACATAAAAACAAGTACACTTTATCTGTGGGACCCTTTACAATGAGGTCTAAATAATAGTTTTTAGATTTGAGGTTACTACAGCTACTGTCTGTATTGCTGCAAGATCAGATAGCTTGTGGCACCGAGACACAGAACCCTATGCCCACATTTCACTTTAAAAATTGGACTGTTCTTGTTTTTGAGCCTTATGCCTGAGCCAGTTTCCTTGTCCAGAAAAATTTCCTTTAACTCTCATAGCTCATAGCATGTAGCAAGGAGTTTAATTACAGACCACTTGTTTTGCTTTTTGTTTTCCAGGGAGGCACAGCATCCACATCATCACAGAAATGGACTGCTGCATTTAAACTTGTACGTGACGTATTCTAACACAGGTGCATGAGTATTCAGCCTACACAGTTGAGAAGGTTCTTGATGTTTGTTTCCTGTACATATTTATCCCGTACCAGAGCAATACTGCAGCACCCCTTTGTCTGCTTAGCCTGAGGCTGTATGTTATAAAATGTGGTCTGCAGTGAAACACCTGAAGTTACTGGAATCTTTCTGAAATATACCTAAGTATTTTCAAAATTCTCAAAAATTCAAGATCTGTTTCTGAAAACAGCCACCAGCACAAGCATTTATGGACACAGATTCTTAACCACCACCTACTGGTGCGGGGCACACACAAAACCAACGTATTTAATACTATGTTGAACTTTGAAGTTACTAATTCCAACACAGTGTCCAAAGTGTTTAGAAAATACTTTCAAACCATTAAGAACTGCCATTTGTAAGGCTTTGGAATCTGCAAGTGCTTCCTGTAAAAAGCTGTTTTGCTTCTATTATCAACACGCCTCAGGACTTAATGAAGCAGGCATTTCAAAACACAGCATGCTGAAATTCGGCATTTTCATTTAGCGCTTACATGCTATTGAACAGAGGGTAATGTATGGAAGAAAAAGAGAAAAATTTAGCAGGAAGGTCATTTTCAAAATTAAAAATCTGTATTGTTGATGTTGCTGGTCAAAAGGTGCCCCAAACCATGTAAAAATGATTTTGTTTTTTAGCACTAATGATCAAAATCTAGGGCACTGGCTCTGAATTAATGATCAGTTGGGTGGAGCTGATTCCATTAACCTCAGGTGCTCGTTAACAGCTAGAAGTACTTACATCAAGGTCATTAGTGCTATTAAAAGCTAAATATTTACCATACAATGGTTTGCTGTTTTTTGCCTTATGAAAGACTTTCAACAGAAATGCTTTGAGTTGCCTAAGTGCACTTGCTTAGGTCCCAGTGATGTGTCTACAACTTGAAAACACTCACAAAAACTGTTACCATGTTTTCTTGCCTTGTTATGAATCCAATTAATTTTAGGGATTGGTTTCTGATAGATCTCAATATAGACAAAATGTACCCTTGGTTGGTACTTGTTATTTACACTGACATGCACAGGTAGCAGAGCTGGCAAAGACTCACTGAAAGCCTTTGTCAGCTGAGAGGCAGCACTTAAATCTCCTTCCAGCTGAGACAAGCCCAGTGCACAGATTTTCTGTCTTTGGCTTTTATCTCAAGGAGGTGGCAGGCAGTGGTTTCAGCTTGTAATGAGCACCTTTTGCTCCCACCTCCCAAGAACAGAGGTGAGCACTCACGCAGTGAGAGCAGCGGGATTATTTGAAAAGCACTAACCAGGTGGGGTCAGAAGGAGTTTTTGGAATTCCTCAGCTGTGCTTGGTGACACACTGCCTGTCCTGGCTCTGTGCTGGCACAGAAGAGCCTGATGGCAGAGACTGGAGGTGTCTGTAGCCTCACTGGGTCACCCGAAATCAAAGCTTGAGCTCACACCAGGCCAATCTGACAGCGAGGCCTGAAGAACACAGTGTTTATTGCCTTACAAACCCATCCTTCCCTGAACACTTATACACTTACTAGATTGAGTACCATATTCTTTATACCAGAAAAAGTAACAGATTCAATATTTAAAGTAAAAGCATGAGATAGTGTTGCTTTGTAACATAAATTCACCTAATGTTTCTTTTTTGCACCTTTCTTGCCAGTTGTCATAAACTGAAATATAGCTAAATTATCCATTTGGGATAGCATAGCATTGATTTAGACGTAAAAGGACACAGGCTGGCAACGAGTTAATTAACTATTACTCACATCCCTAAGAACAGTCTGCTCTCTCTCTGGTATGTCTCAAACCCATCACATTTTGCTACATCTCCTATAAAGGTAAAATTAGAAAAAGCTGGAGAAAAAAAGAAAAGCAAGGGAACATGACTACTTTTAATATATCCCCTAAGATATTATTAATGTAAATAACCTCTTTCTCCCTGCAACATTTGATTCCTACAGTTTGGAGATGCTTACTACAAAATTTTCTCATTTATGTTTTGGCCACGTTAAAACATACTGAAAAATCTGTTTAGTCCAAAGATATTTTCTTGTTCTATACCCACTTGTTTTCCACATATTGAATCTATGCCACGACACCAGTACCTCGATAGTGATCTACATGATTGGTTTCATCAAAATAATTTTTGCAGGTATTGAGTATGAAAGTACTGGGAGATGGCTTTGAGTAATGCCATGGTTTTCATTTCTGTCTTTTGAAAGGGGAACTAGCTTATATTTAATCTTCCCAGAAAAGAACACAGAGCATATAGGAAGTAAGCCTGAAATCCTAATTATCAATTCCAGTTCTCTATCAGCAGCACCATATCACATGCACTCCTTGGCAATTTCTTGCCCTCACTACTTTAATTACAAGGCTACTTCAAAGTCTGACTCTTTCCATGGCAAGGATCCTCCTTCCATTTTCAACCTACAATTTATTCATGACTGACTACTTTATAAGCATTTGTTCCTGTGCCTGTCCTTTACATTAAGTAGCTCATCTCTTTTCCCCCTCTGTTTAAACTACCTCCACCTTGTTTGATGTCCAGTCAGCTTCATTGTCCTAAGTTAAATGAGCAATTTCTTTTCAGTCTCTTCTCACAAACCAGGCTTTTCATTAAGCTCATAGAAATTCTGTGGACCTTTTATAGTTTGAGTTCATCTTTCTAGAACATGGATGAACAAACTTGTACCCTCTGAAATGTGCCATTGTGCAGCACTACTGAATTAACACTATTCAGTGTCAAGTGAATATACTTTATTTCCCAAACTGCAGGACTGTGTGCTGGCCCTCCCCCAGCTAACATCCAAGTCTTGCTCTTCCCCTGCCATTTCCAGCTCATGGCCTCAGTAACAGAAAATAAAACGTCTATAAACAGAAAATAAAGAGAGCAAGAACTGAGAGGATAAATTCACTACAAATCTCTCTGTGATTAGTCTGTCACTGTGTTCCCTTAGAAACCAGTAACAGCCAAAAAAACCCCAAAACTCAATAAAAAGAACCCAAAGCAAATGCAATGTTAACAGTCAAACTCGTGATACATTCATTGCCCAAGACTCACTGTTCCACACCTACATAGTAACAAAATCCATATATTCATATTTCCAGTAACAGAATGCAAAGAGTCTAGGGCTTAGGAGGGTTAATTTCCCACTTGGGTGTTTCAGCATCTCAGAAAAAAGCCCCAAAAACAACAATCAAAGAACAAACAAACCACCGAACTGATCTCTCAATTCTGTAAGCCACAATATTTTCTATTTTCTTTTGTATTTAGCTGTCAACCACGTAACGAAAAAGACTTGTCCATTTCACTGCATACCATGGACATGAGCGTCTTTAATTAGGAGAACCTAATTTTCTTAAAGTATCTTCCTGGCAATATTACAGCTCTGAAAGAAGTTTTATGTTTATCTATTTGCATCATTTTGGTAACCCACTTGCCTAAATCCAGCTACTCAATTACCTACACCATCACAGACATTTTATCCAGCAAAATAGCCCACTAGGGTCACTGCCTCTCCAAAAACAGGTTTGTTTCCCACATGCTTTAGGGATACATTTGTCCTTATTTATAGTCTTGACCTTAGCTGCAATCAATTCAAGTTTATTTTCTGCACACAAACTACCTGTACCACTAAAACTAATAAGGGCAAAAGAAACCACCACTAAATTGTCACAAACCTACCTTTAAAAGCATGTGGGGCATGGGCAGTTTATTGGGGAAAAGGCAGTTTGTTGGGTCCTTTGCAAGCTAAATCAAGCCTCATAACTAACATACAGAGAAGCAATGTTGTCCTAGCTGAAAAACTGATGCAGGTTTCTTTCATCTTAGAGCAATGAATGAGAAAAGCAGGAATTTGTACCCACAGCCCACAACCAAGACTCTGTCAGTCACCATTGATTTCCTGTACTCCTCAGGTAGCACCACTGTAGCCAGCATGAGACTGCATGGTAAAAACCTGACCCCTTTATGTCAAATAAAAAATTGATCTGGTGGGCTGCTCTCAAGTTTTCAGCCAAATGAAACTTTTCAGTGTCTCTTTGCACTCATCCTGTTCACTTTGGGCTAATTCTAACATGAGGATATGGAGTTGAGATTGTGAAAGGATAAAGCAATTATTTAAAATTATAGTTAAGAATATTAAAGCTGTCTGCAGGTACAGGTGTTTCATTAAAAGTAAAATCTCTGAGAAATAACAACCCAACTTTCCCTTCATCAGAGATTCACAAATATCTCAGCAGTAAAACTGGCATGTTATTTAGCAGTGATGTAATTGGGAAGTAATTGTTAATGTTTCACACATGCAGAACATTCAGTCCTTCTTCATAAACAAATTAAAGATAAGCAAAGTGACTAAGAACAAAAGAATATAAACATTCATTCTCATTAGGAACAGTAAACAAGGTCTGAGCATGAATGTGATGTCTACTATGAGAACTCCTCCTGTCTAGAGACAAGTTTGCAAAAGAATTCCTCTCTGACAACTCTTCAAGAGCATAATATGAAAAGTACTGTCTTGTTAAAAAACCTTCTAATACCAGTTTTGTGTTGCTGAAACATCAAAACAATTCTGTCATTTTCCACAAATAAACATGAAAATGAGGGGAAAATCAAATTGAATAATAATAAATTATTCTGAGTAAACACACTCAGCAATGGACACATTTATAGCCATCATCAAGTATAAAAAAGAACATGACCTTCTACAAAATTCCAACATAATCAGTGAAAAAACAACTCAGTCTCGCTGATTTTTAATTCCCTGAGAAAGTCTTCCTCTAATCCCAGTACCTTTTTGTCAGAGGTAGCACCAGCTATTTAGCACAAGAGCTAAGATATATCCAGGGTAAACAAGCACACACCAATCAGCTTACTAAAGTCTAGTGTGACTAACAGAGCAACTAACTGCAATATGGTAGACTGATTTGATGCTATTCAATAACATTTCACTCAGTCATTTATTATGCAAATATCATAAACCAACAGGCATCATTGAAGTCTTCATATTATTTCTTTATTCTTACGACAGCATATAAAGGTCACCACTAGTCTGTAGGAACCCTTACACACACAGAAGAAAGCAAATGCCTTCAATACCTTATCATTGAACTGAGCTAGAGAAGCAGGAGGTCAGAGAGAAAACTTCAACGCAATAGGGCTATAGAGATTTCTTGAATATCTGTACTAGAACAAGTGAAATTGGAAAAAACCCATCTATTTACACTTTATGAAGACAAAACAACATGAACAGAATATCTGTCAGGTAACACTAGGCATCCCTATGTAATGGAGTAACACTATAAAAAAGAAAGAATAAAAGAATGCAGGAATTTGAATCAACATTCTCTGTCACGGCAGCATCTCTTATCTGTGGGCTTTCCACTGCAATTTCAGCAGCTGCCCCCCAAGGATCAACAAAGTCCAGCAACTTCCAGGCAGAGCTACAACAGAGAGGGCAAGCAGGCAACAGATTTTTAGTTTAAATACCCTGCTCCCTGAAGCACTCCTGAGAGAACAACCACTACATTTATTGTAGCCCTCCCTGTGCTCACCAGTTACATCCTATTCCCAGTGGAAATTTAATCACTGACTTTATGAAGGACAGGATAAGCCACAGAGCATCTCATATCTATGTAATCCAAGAAGAAGCCCTGTAGACAGGTTTTGAAACAAAATGCTTGTATGTCCTTGTCAGCACGAGTTTTACCATTTCAGTAACACCTTACTTCAGACATTGCTCCAACAGTGAGTCTTCAGGTACCAGTGTGGTAGAAGCAGTTTCATTCACCTTCAGTAAAGGCTCAACAGAGTCAAATCAGAGTAGCTGAGGCTGGACAGAAACCTGTGAGTGTCGTGTAGTCCAAGCATGCCACGCCCTCAGTCAAGAACAGCTTTGCAGTAACAGCAGCCACTTTCCTCAGCACTTATGGCTGTATCCCATCAAGTCCCATGGATTTATGTAAATCCAGTTAACTGCAGAGCTCCATAGCATGTCCCTCCTTTGTCTAGGGAAAGTCTGCCTTCCTCCAGACCAGTTTGAAGGACTTGGGATTCCTGAACATTAGCCTTACCAGTAAAGACCGAAGCAAAGGAGGCATTGAGTACAGCTTCTTTTGCACACCTTTCATGTAACAGATATACTGTGATACAAGCCCTTTCTCTTAAGATATTTTCTTCACAAGGACAGCTCAGTCTAGGAAAAGCAGTCAAAGACATTTAGTAAGGCCTGGAGGAATTTGTGTAGGACAATACAAGCTGTGTCTTTACTTTTAAATGAAACTCACTACAGAGTACTTAGCTGCTACATCGCTTTCCACTGCAACATCTTTCAACACTCACTGCTCAGGTGTTTTCATCTTCTTTGCCCTGACTTCTCAGTGGAGCAGTCTGCTACCTGTATCCTCGACCTGGCCTTCCAATGATTCCCCTAGCCTGCAGGGTATTGTCAGTGAGTAATGACTTTAACAGTGCAATAAGAAAACAGTAGGGAGAAGAAACATGCTCAAATCACCCGTCAGTCCTGCACCAGACAAAAACAACCTGCATTTGAAATGGTGCACTTTCTCTGATCCGTCTCCCTACCAAAAAGCTACACCTCTTCAACATTAGGGGCCCTAAGATTTCCACTGCTCTGCATCTTCCCAGCCACTTTCCCATCCCATTTTGGGTATGTGTTGTTTCTTTTGCGAACGCCATGCTAGTGATCTGTGCCTGACAGGTTGCCTAAGAGACTATAACCCTTCTGTTTGGGCTCCTGCTTTTTACATATATATGTAGAAAATGTACATATACACATGTATAAACACACACACATATATTCTAAACATCAGAATCACATCTCCTCCATCCCAATCAATCATCATGCTCATCAGGAGCACTTGGGACGGCATGGGGTGCCATCTAAGTATAGCAGTTTCCCACAGAATAGTGCACTATGGCAGTTTTTACACTGTCTCTTCATGCAATCTCTTTTCCTCTTCTGTCATGATCTGTGGGCTGGATGTGCTCTATAAGACATTTTTTCACAATTTATCTACATAGAACCTTTAGTAAGTCCATGTTCCTGAAGCTAGGATTCCCTAAAGCACCTTTCCCAGAAATAACAAAACACTGTTTTTTCACAAAACAGAATACCATAAAGATGGAGGAAAAGTAACCAGTCTTTAGTCCCAAAATTATTTCTTTTTTTCAAATCATGCAAGAATTATCTACCTCTTCTTCATGTGAAGTCTTCTGACCTCCTGACACTTCAGCCTCCAACAAATCTTTCCTCTTGTTTATCTTCCACAAAGTTTTTCATGGAGAAAGTCAGGATATGGAAGACTAGGCATTTTAGCCCCTTTTATTACCAGAATAAGGCTTAACAAGACCTCCCCACGCTAAGTAATTCTCCTTAATTACAGTATCACAGATACAGAGAGAGAGAGCTGCATATTACAACAGCCACAGAACCAATCAGTACTTTCAACGGTGCATCTCTGTGTATATATTCATGTTGCAACACAATTGTAAATCACAGTTTTCAAGCTAAGTATTTATTTTCAGTCCAAGTAATGGCCACTAAACCAAGAAAGCATTTTACAGAACAGTCCCTCTTCCTCAGAATTGTAAACTAATTTCACAATTGAAATGTCAGTGAAGAATTTTACTAGTTTAAAAAAAGGTGTCGCACATGAGCTTACTCATTATCTGAGCTCCCTCAAGTCAGTCTTAATAAATAATATTCTCTTTTGGTTTGGAAATTTGCCTAATTTTGTCAATTTCAGAAATCAGACAGTTCCACCGAATTGATCTTTTACACTTCTATTATTTTTCATGTCATCATCATATACCTTTCTTCTGCCCTTTCCTGTCGTCATATACTAAATCAAGCCAAAAATATGTTTTCTTTACACAAAACAAGTTCTATTCTAGCTCTGCATTTAAAATGCTTTCTAAGAAAAGGTGAAGCAAACCTTGAATGAAGTACATATTGACACTGCAGCGCAGCTAAGTCATGTATTGCATGCTGCCAGTTTTCTATAAGGCATCAGACATTAAAGTTGAACTTTTGTCTGGATTTTGTCATTTGACTTAATCTATTTCTGCTAGGAAACACGTTGGCAGTGGCAGGTGAGGGTCTTTATGGTCTAACTGAAATAACAATCAAGCCAGGCTTTAGAGAAAAGCCAAGTACTGACCACAAAAAAAAGGAGAGAAATAGCAGCTTGTAAGAGCTGACAGGAAGCCCAGCTTCCCTTACCACTTAGTTCAGTGCATGAAAAGGTCAGAACTGCACTGCAGAATTGTTCCAAGCCTTTCAGACAAAATAAATAAATAAATGAAATAAACTACTCTGGTTTTCCTCCCTTCAAGCATTTCAGCTCGTTGTTGGAAGATGAAAAATTTACTTGCATTTTTACAAGGAGACTCTGTCATACCTAAATGGTCGGTGACAGCGCCACCCATTATGGGATCGCCTTCTGTGTTTGACGACAAAAGGGGACAAAGTAACTGGACCAAATCCTAATGTAACTTCTTTCCAAATAGATTCTTTGTTCTGGCTCATTTAAGCATCACACAAGACTCTAACATGGCATGAAGCCCTTAATTTTCCTCTGTGGTGGGGAGTGCCTTACTTGTTTTAAGGGACTCTTAGGCAGGTAATGTTTGTCCATGGCTAAAAAAACTACATCTTGTTATTCCCTCATAACTAGTAATAAAATCCCATCTATTGACTAGGGATTATTCTCTGCAGAAAAACAAATTTCTCTTTCCCCTCTGTTATACATCCAGCTCAAGTATAGTCAATGAGTGTGCTCACATAAATGGGGCAGATATTGCTCAACAGTGTGCAGTCTCTGTATGCAAGGAACCATACACGTCAGTAAGAGTTATGGAAAAAAGAATTAATATGGAACTGTCTTGCAAAACTAATAAAAAATTCCTTCAAGTCTCCCCTCTCTTTGGTTTGTTTGTGGCAAGGGTTGTACTTTAAATGGAGCCCATCTCCCTTTGGATTTTTTCTAGATCAAGTTAGCTCTTGTTTAAACATGTAAATGTCAATCTACTAAGAAGCAAATTAGATATGTATACATAAATTAGTTACAGCAGACATGTATTATACATAATTTGCCTTTTTGTGTGGCAAAATTGCAGCATTTGATGCATGATTTCTTCATTTCACCATCCAGAGGCAGCAATCATTAGCCAGATTCAGAACAGCACATTTCAAAGCAACTCCATTAGCCACCCCCACCTTACAGGGGGAATGTATTTACCAGAGCCTTCCTGGTCCTCCTAACATTTCTCCAGGCTTTTCATAACAATTATTTTTAAAAATGCCTACTAGAAAAGTCAGCCTTTAGAGTTCACTGTTCCAGATCTTTCAGAGCTAAACAGTTCTCTGGCAGACTAGTTTCTAATTCTGGTTTCTAATTCCACTGGTTACAGATACCTGTGCAAAAGAGAGCCTTTCCGTACTGGGCTGCCTGTCTTTGAAGAACCCAACCATCTAATTATACAAATGTGGAAAGAATCAGTACCATCAAGAACCTAGGTTTATCATAACACATAGTTTTCTTAGCTGATTTCTTTCTACGGCTACCACAAGTTTTCACATACACTGTTTTGGTTTTTTCAAGGTAAGGTGACATATAGCAAACTGAGGAAAAAATTGTACTATATTGGTACTCTTAAGTGAGGATCTTTTGTGGATAGAAAGATATTTAACTTAAGGTTGGGCTGCTGTCCCTAGTCATGGTCTTTTATGTTATAAAGAAAGAGAGAAATAAAGCCTAATGACCGTTCCATCTCTCAAAGAACTCTATTTTTTAAATAACTCATGTATTTTAGACACAATCAAATCTTTTCAGATTTTGTTTTCATATTTGAATTAAATTCAAAGCATTTCAGAGAACATTCCTGAAATTACATTCTACTTCAAAGTGCATTTAAATATCTATATGAAGATACTACTTGTCATCTACTTGAAATTCATACAACTTCACTATTTGAGTCAAAGTGCTGAAACTGGTGGAATAAGATCGAAATTTCAAAATTAATTTCTATGTCTCATCTGTTAAATTTCACACATGAAGCAGGTTGTCCACTTTGGGTATTGAGACTATAATTCAATTTACGTAATTCATACAACAAAGGGTAGTCTTGTAAAAACACATCCACTGCAGGAATGAAGTTTAAGGTGAGAGACATTAGATTTTTCTCTTTGGATCTTTCAGACAGCTGTGGTTTATATTTTTCCTAGGCAAATCAAACCAGAAACAAACATGCACAGTGTAATACACACTACCCTGCCCAGAGATTCTCTCCTACTGCTACACGGTACTGCTCAAGGAAGCCAAATGCACAGCACAACAGACACAACACGTACTTAGATCAGTTTTATATAACTTCTTTTCAAAAAATTTCCCTGGAGAATTCCTCATTATGGCAGCTTGTTTCCAGCTAATCAAACGTGTGTGGGCCAGAACACAACGGAACACGCGAGCGCACCCTCCAGGACCGCGCTCTGCCCACCGTGCTCTGCCTGGGGACATCAGCCACAGCTGAAGGACAAGACTCTCTTCCCATCAAATGGCAAAGGCTTTCAGCACGTGGGGAAGGAAATGCTGTTAAACAGCCATTTCGGGTTTTGTCAACCTGCCAGGAGAGCACTTCTCAATGTAAATATTACGTACTTTGCTGACTTTGCTGATTTTCCTTCAGAAACCTTTACCTACCAGCTTACTTCAAAACCATCTCTCTAATCACACTACACAAATGTTGATACAATTTTTGCTTCATGCGGTATCTTTTTTTGACCTACTTAAATCTAAAATAATCAACTAGAAGTTTCTTTCTTCACTCGTTTTGTTTATGTTGTACGTTGCCCAAAACAGACTAAGCAAATATTAATTCATCTTTTCCTTGCTGTTTGCAGAGAATGAAAATGACTTTAATTTCCACTGTAATCTCTCAATTACAAGCTACTTGAGAATCCTTCCTCTTTTCACCCAATTTTGCAAAACTGTGTATGCCATTATAAAGTTAGTTCAAATTAAATATTTGACTATTGAAACTACTGCCCATTTTGCAGGTTTCCTGCATGCACTGACACAGAGTGTTTGAAATTGTATCCCAGGGCTGCATTAATTATGCATTGCAACAGCTGCCATAGATCCAGTTGTGCCAGCTCTTTAGGATAGGCTTTGCTATTTGAGTCATGAATACAGGAGTGACACCCTGACAGCATTGTGCCTCCCATCCAAGCTGAGTACAGTCATTAGTTTTGATTCCAGTGCTGCTGCAGAACGCTCTTAAATCTGGATTTAGTCATGTTAGCACTTCCTCAATGTCAAGAGCTTTGCATTATGTTTCATCTTAAATTTTATCAGAAAACTGTAATGTTCCTACTTCCACACCTGGGAATTTTCAGGGATGCTACTCAGAAAAACAATATCAGAGATGACAAAATCCCTGCCCTTGGAGCACCTTGGAGACTGTGAAATGCAGCAATCTAAGAGTAAAAGTAGTAGCCATACAGTAAAGCTTTGTGATAAAGCTGCTTGTGTATAACACAAAGATGAAAGAAAGGACAGGAAAAAACCTGGCAGACCAACAGAACTGTGTAATAAAATATTATGTGGGTGGAAAACACTTCTGGTTTTAAGCAAAGAGTTAAAAATATTTTGACTAAGATGGAGGGAACAGGAGATGAACATTAAATACATTGTCTTGCAGGGAAACAGCTACTTTTAATGAATTGAGTGCAAAATGCTTGAGGTGAAATACATCTTGGAGACCATCAACCGTATTTATTATATTTCTCTTCCTGATGCATTAATCCCTCTGCAAGGTGCTGTGATCTACAGTGACAACAATCTAGTTAGAGGCCCTTGTATATACCAAATAGGCACTTCAGAATAAAAGCTCTGAAACTAGATTTCCAGAGTTCCAAAGTGTTTTGTTTTTGGAATTCACATTAAATTCTTATGTCATGCTCATAAAAAAGGAGAGGTTTAGGAAGAGAAAAATATCAAGAATAAGCCTGTAGAACACAAAATAAATCTCATTTGTCTGCTGTCTAATCCCTGTAATTCACATGCCATTCTATCCTCAGCTACCATCCTTTCCAGTGCTTTTCTTGTTCAGGAAACCCTTTCCAGAGCAGGACACTCGCTCCCACCTCTGATAGCATCACACTCACAGTAGTGTTTCAGGAGATGAGGGGGGTGTTTAATTTTTTTTTTCACTTCCAGGGCATAATTTCTAGAATAGTTATTCACGACCAAGTTGAAAGCACTTTCCTTGAGGAAATGAAAGCATTTAAAAGAGTTACTGAGTCTTAACTGTAACAAGATATCAGACAAAAAGGAAAGTAAATTACAACAGTTACTCTAAAATAATGTGTATTTACCCAAAACCTGTGTTCACACAGTTGATCTGTACTTCTTTCTCTGTGAAGTATTGCAGTCTGTTTTTCCACCAGCACCTCATGGAGTCAGCTTCTCACCAGACTCTGATCTCCATCATCATGTGCTTATTGACCCAAGGCATCCGTGCTTAGGCAAGTGGAGAGTGGCAAGTCCCAGCCTCACAAACAGCTGGGAGTAGTGACCTCCTCATTATTCACTTATTTAGTTTGCAACCTTTATTTTTATGAGCAAGAATATCTAAGATCCAGGAGCTGAACAGCATTTTCTTTCATACTAACAATTATTTAGGCCCTAATCCAAAAAAGCACTTAAGGATGTACGTAACTTCAATTGCATTGATTTCAATGCGATTACACGTAACTGTTGTGCTGGATTTGAGGATCCATGGACTAAATATATATTTAGCCAGCACTGTTGAATTGATCTAATTACTGTGTGTTAATTACTACAATAACTATTTCAGTATTTAAATATTCAGGTTAGCAGCTGCCAGTACAAACGTTTTTGCTGAACTGTTTAAGACAAACAATAATCCTGCAACAGGTTTTCTGATAGCAGATGAGCAGAAGTGAGCTGACAACTGTTTACCATCCATTTGGAGTCTGAAATACACAGACCTCTCTACACAGATCTTCTCTTGAGTTGCTTAAAAAGAAAGTGAGACTGATTTTGAAAGAAACTGCTTCCCTATACAGAGCATACACCCCCCAATAGCTTAAAAACAGTCTCTTTTGGTAATTTTACATTTAGAAGTTCTCAGTGAGCTAACAATTAACATTTCTAGAAAACACTACAAGTAAAAATGTAGAAATCAAAGGATACATGTAGCAAAAAAGCATCTTGTAAATATTTATAACTTTTGCTTTTCAAAAGAGTATTTTTAGTGAAATAAAGCAGGTTAATTAAAACTATGAATCAAATTGCACAAAGAAATAGAAGAGAGAACAAAAAACCAGCCTTGTTCTTTGAATTTATTAGGTACCTGAACATTTACAACTGATATCATTTTACACACAAGAAGAAAATTCATCCCCAAAAACTTCAACTGAACCACTCCAGACCTGGAAGCACTCTTCAGTGACAGTGAGGTTCTATTACCAGCATCCTGTTTCAGATGAGCCATAAGTACAGCCAGCGAAAACCCACAGATTTTTCTCAAAATGCAGAATTATTAATTATTAATGCATACTCTGGGAATTACTTCAATTCATATTATTTGATTGTTTTTCATGCTTCACTCACTATCCCTCCCAGACTTATGTTCAGAAATAAGCTTATATTCTGCTCATTTAAGGTCTGAACAAAATTTCAAAAAATATAATCTATCTCTAGATATAATCTAGATATCTCTAGATATAATATAAAAAATAGAATATCTAGAATGAGATAAAGTAGTTTAAAAAGTCCCAGAAAAGGTGGGTGTAGAGAAATCTGTTTATGTAACTACTCTAATTTTTGCAGCAGTAATACACTGTAGTGTTCAGCAGCAACTAGACAGTGTCCTGATTCAGACAAGTACAGGATACCAAGTATTTTAAATGTTGAACGAGTTGAAGACATTAACAACACTTTTAAAATTTGTTACTGATTTATTGCAACAATTGTTGTAATCACAGAAGTCTTAAAAAGCTTCCAACCATCAATATTCTTGGAAATACTGCAGACACTGCTTTGGCTGCAGGTTAGCACAGATGTGCCCACACTGACTTTACAGAAGTTAGTACAAGGACTATCTTTACAAAAGTCTCAATGTAATGACACCACTGTGGACATATCAAATGATTTAAGTTTCCACATCTACTTTCAGAAAGAACACTTGCACTACAAAGCTGACATCCTGCAGGTACAAACCTTGACTTTTGAAAGCTGCTCAGGCACTAGAACTACTTTAAAAACCCCTGGGCTTCAGTACCTCACTGACACTTTCTCAGCACTTTTAAAACAGAAGCCGGTAATATCAAAGTAAACAATAACTTCATCCCAATATAACGCCATACATTACATTCTCAGTTTTAGATATTACTGAAACATATCCCATAGATCACATTGTATTTGACTTGAAATCCTGCTTTATATATTCTAACCTTCATACTAATGGACACTTTCCCTTTCTCAAAGGTGCAAGTACAGTCATGTCCCTGTTATCACTTTTGGCTCATTTTAACCATGGAGATTTCTTGATGGCACCATGGTAATTCCTTAGAACAGTCCTAAAACCTCAGGGCCACTCATTTAATCACAATCAGCCAGTTACTGAACTTCCACTTTAGATGTCTGTATCTTTCATAAGCAAAAGGAATAAGGAAATCTACATAGAAGAACCAGGTCACATACCCTGCATTCCCTTCTGTTACATGGGGAGAGACCCAGACTGAAACCCTGGATTAGGCATTTCATAACTGCAGGTTTCTATGGATGAGACAATTGGAAGGTAATGCTAACAAAAGGAACATCATATTTGTTGACTCTGCATTGCCAAGATGGAATATGGTCTCACTTGAATATTATAGCTTTCCTTCACTTTTCATTATTTTTGATTTTAAAGACGTCAAAATGAATAAGTACAGCACAGTTAGGTAAATACTCATGGCACACAGCTCTGCTGAAATCAGATATTAGCAGGGATGACCACCTAATATAATGAGAATTTTCATTTCATATATTTTTTTATATATATATATATAAATATATATATCTATATATATCTCCTGTACAGATACATCATAGCTCCTTTGGGAAAATTATTTTTGGGATGTGAACTGTGGTGACCAAAGAGGGGGTCCAATCCCCTTACCCAGTCAAAGCCTCTACAGTTATTTAAGCCCTTTATACTACCAGTAAGGTTGTCCTCCCTTCATCTGCTGGCTGCTAGTGCTGCAAGGGTACTGCAGTGACACCCAGCAGCCTGGTGTCACAGTTGTTATTTAAGTGCCACTCAAAGCCATTGCTGACACAGTATTGAATTCACAAAGCTACAATTCCTCAAGTATTTAAAAGTAATGAAACAAGCAATGTTCTAGCACCAACATCAGCTCAGGTTACTTAGTTATCCACTGTGGTTTATACTATGTATTTCATGATATAAATTGCTGCATACTAAACCAGATCAAAAAGAGAAAATATATTTTCTGAAATCCTGAGCCTGATTTTACTTATGAGTCTATATGAAGTATTTTTCAACTTGGTACTAACAAGGAATTAACTGGTTTCTTTCTTGCATTAGCCTCCCCCAGATTTTCAGAGACAACCACTGAAACAGTCCTTTAAAACGACCTCTCCACAACTCTTCCTGACATGTCTAAGTTCTATGGGTTTGATATGAGAAGTTCCTTCCTGTGGTACTCCTAACCTATGGAGCAAATATCCCTCCACTGACTGAGCTGCACAGCTCCACTCACCCCTGATCCCCAGAAGCAGGACGTAGGCAAACCACACTCAGTGAAGAACTGACACCGCAGACCCCAATCCTGAAGGAACAGGTGGTTAATACACGGTTAGCATTCTCTGCTGATAACACAGTGCTTGCTCCAGGCCATCACAGAGACGAGCTGGCTTTGCACAACGAAGGTCATGTAGGGCCAGCAGCCTTACAGTGAAAAGAAGGTAAAACTGGGATATGAAAATGGAAGAACAAGTATGTTTATACTTGGAAGACATAATAATACAAGCCCTTCTGCCAACTGTAAAGCAACACCATTACTAACTCATCTCAATCCATTTCAATAGAAAAATAGAGGCAAAATGTTTAATTTCCAGTTAAGACCTTTCTAAACCATCAGCAACACACACGTGTCTTTCTAGAGTGTATCTTGTAGAGATTAACCTGAACCGTGATCAGAATGGTCTTGATCTCAGTAAATGCATTCTTAAAGTACTTATAATGTACTGCTTCATCACTGATATTTTAACAAGGTTGTCAAAGAGAAATATCATTTTTCGTACTGCTTTATTTCACTTTACTTCAAGATGTAGTAATTAACAAGAGTCTTTAGATGCTGGCAAAACTATCCCTTTTGAAGTGTCTACATAGCTGTCACCCTGGAGATAAAGGCAGATTATTCAATCTTGACTTTATAATGGTGAACTCAAGATAAAACACTGGCTTAGCAACTTCATAACTTCATGCCTAGGAAAAAAAATGAGATCACCATGAAGTAATTTTACTTCTCGTTTTGACTGTTTATGGAGTTTCTTAAGGATGAAGAGAGGAATAATATCATGTCTTGAAAGAATATGAAATGAGTTATATATCCTTTTGAATATTAACTTTTTTTATAAAGCCATACAAGAATACTAGGCTAACCACCTGGCAGGTAAATTATTCCTATCTAAATGATGAGTACTTTTATGTTTTCCAGGAACATGTCTTATGTATTTTTTTTTCCTTCCTCTGTATATAAATAAGAGGAAATGTGGAAGTGAGCACATCAGGAGACTGATTGTACCAAATCTTTGCACCTAAGTCACTGTAAAAAGAAACAACCTGAACACTAAAGAAGGTTGCATCCTATAACTCTTAGGTGGCATGTATAGTGGAGTTCATCTCCAAGCAAATGTATCACGTCTTTCTCATAGAAAGCCTTGGAAACTGTGGCTGAGAACCTGAGGTCTAAATTAAGAGGGAAAATAGTTATTAACTGTCTCCTAGACTCCTAGATATCTTTCCAGTATTTAGGTGCATTCTAAAGGAACAGCATAGAATCAAATTTCTTTGCCCTTGGAATATTATTGGTCCATTTCGTGGAAAACAAGAAAATACATCAGGAAAATGACCCATCAGGATATAATTCAGAGATAAAATTTAAGTCTTATTAAGGAAAGTTTCACAGGCCTGCTAGTTAGACATCTCACAAAAAAAAAAAAAAGGGTTGCAAACCCCATCTTGTAGCAGACTGACAAGGCTTAGTGTGGTTCACAATCTTAGCAATGAAGAGTCTCACTATCAGCAAACCTAAACGGCAGAATCAAGCCAGCATGGCTCACCAGGAGAGTAAGGAAGCCTCTTTGGAGCAAGACATCATTCAGAAAGCTGGGGCTATCATCAGTTTAAAAAACCTGCTCATGATTAAAAACAGCAATTAAACTAAACTCGCCAAGTTATACCAAAAACAAATTCAAAGAAAGATTATCAGGAGTCAAGTGCTCCTAAGTTATTCTCCAAATGCATAAGGAACTTGAATACTACAAGATAAACCGTAGGAACACAAATAATAACAGATGTTCTGAAGATCAGGTGATGATCAGAACACAAATGAAACTTTCAAATACGCAGGAAAAAAATAATCAAAGTCTTTGTATCAGTGTTGATCATGGAAAAAATATTCCTATGCCGTGGTCCTTAATTTTGGAGGAACTTTAAAGGTCTCCCTAAAATTAAAATGCTTCTAAAGAATATAAGGAAAAACAAGGCAGAGTGTCAAATTCCCAGGACTAGCTGATAGTCACCCAAGAATTCAAAAGCAAGTCAGGGTGGAAGAGGTTTAGTCATTAACAATAATAACTAACAGCTCTGCTTAAAACAGTTACAATGCTTGAAGCCTAGTCAGTATCAAATGTGACTCCTGGACAAAGAGGAACCCGGGAGATCCAACTCAGGGGAAAACTACACAGCTTCAGAGATAAAACCCTAAAGTACCAATACAAAATGAACATCCAAATAGTAGCATCTGAACTAGTTGAATGATCATGAAGTACATATGATATATGACATCCACTTGCCGTGTTCTTACTCATCCCAGGGCACGCACTTCTGGCCACTGTCAGACACCAGACAGACTGGCTACGTAAGCATGCCACTAGTCAAAAACAGTACAAGGTTCTAAAGTCATGTTAATACATTAATTAAACCCCTTTTCCAGTGAATTCTACAAAATCAGTTTAACACAGAGAACAGACCACATGGACCAACAGCAATCCCAACATGTAACTGATGAGAATGAGTGAACGAAACCCAGAGAATTTAATAAGCTATGTATATGCTTAATAAGCTCCTGAACTCTATGCAATATTTATGCTGAAAGAGTGAGACTGGGAGTAAAAGTGATCATCTCTGTTTGTACAAAACACTCATGCAGCTTCAGCATCTGATAAAATCCCACAAACTTACCATCTGGTCAGAGCAGGTGCTATTTCATTCTTAGCTTATTTCAGTAAATGCCTCAGAAATGAAAACCCAGATAAGGGAACACATGAGGAACCATCTCTTAGGAGTCTTTAATTCTTTGTGTCAGAGGAAGCATTATATAGCTCCTCCTCGTACTTAGCATTGCTGGGATGCCCCGAGGTTTTTTCCAAGGGTACGAGTGATAATCCCAGCACACTGCTACCACTTACATTTAAAGAATTTTGACAGGACTAAAAGGATAGAAACAGTAAGACCTGAGTGGCGTCACTTGGTAAACTGATGTAATACCTCATTACAAATCTCTAAAAGGTCTTCATTTGTAACCTTAAAAAATAATTTAAAAGCCTTAATGACACAAGAATATTTATTTCTATCACAATTATTTATTCTAAAGCGTCTCTTAAATATGACTTTGGCACAAAACTAAGGAATTTCCCCTCAAAAAGGCATTTACCTCTCAGTTAAACCTCATACTCCAGATTAATTACAATCACAGCACTGGTCTGAACTCAGAATTATCTCACTACTTTTTAATTGATTCAGATGTGATTGTTGTTCAACTAAATCCAAAAGCTTTTATTTTTTTTAACTAGGAAACGTATCAGTAATCTTCAAAGTTATGGAAACCTGGGGAGCAGTGCACCATTTAAAGAAAACCCTTTTAGATCAAGTGTTTCAAGAGCAAAGACAGAAAAATCTGCAGTTCAGCTGAAATAGATGGGTATTTGCTGAGGTATGATTGTTAATATTATCACAGTAAAAAGGAATAAACATTGGATAAACTTTAAGACAGTCATTTGGCGTGAAATTTGAGTGCACCTGTGTTTTTACCTTTCCTCCCTGATATTTTTTGTAGGAAATGGAAGTCAAAGTGTGCAGTATTTTTAAACCAAGCCTTTGTCCAATTAATACAACAACTGGACTGCACTAAACCCTGCTTTTGTCTTCTTGGCTTTCCTACCTACTAATGGCAGTGACACATCAGTAAGACAGAGGTACTTTTTTGTAGTAGTTATGTTTAGTGCCTGTTTAAGGTCACTTTTTTTTTAACCTTAAATCCACCAAAGTAATTTGTAGCCCTGAAATAAAAAGTCTGAGGAAAAACAGGTGTAGAACACACATTTTTATCTTGCAAGTCTTTACTCAAAGAAATTTGAGTAAAGGCATCATGAAATGCAGGGTCTAAGAAAAGGAGTGCTGAAAATCTGAATTTAATGAACTTTGCTCATTTTTAAGTTGAAAACTAACCAAATCAACTCTCATCTGATTCAAACCAGACTCAGACATTTTAAATCCTCATATCTATATCACTATGTAGGAATTCACAGAGCACTGAAGTTGCCAGCAGATCTCAGCTGATTCTAAAAGAGAACTGTGAGGGTCAGATACTTGAAGATACCCACTCAATCTGTTTAAGTAAATTTCAACTGTTTAACTGATTTATCAAAGTTCAGTATCACATATCTGTTAATTCTTAAGCCTCAATGAACTCATGTCTCTCATGTGCAACATACTGATATGTTATGATTGATATGTATAATGGTATTACTCTACCATTACTTAGCTACAAAGAAACAGCTCTAAGATTTGTGACTACTTCAGATTCCAAAGACTGAAGACCTCTGGAGGCTGCTGGTGCAGGACTTGGACTAAGGGAGCACAAGTCAGGCTGCACACAAAGCACTCCGCCAGATCTGCTGTGAGGAAATTTTTGTACTCTCAGTTTCAACAAAGAGCCCAGAGTCTGAACCAAGGGGAGGCTCAGCTACCTCCTTTTCTTCATCAGATAAGACTAAGGCACGTTTGCCAGGCTTAAAAGGGAGTTCTGTACTTCTGATGCCTCTGGTTTGCCTGTTCTGTCAGAGTGCCACTGGCTTTTTACATTTCTGTGAATCTTGCACATTTCATCAGCACTAATTTAATTTCTAAAGTGCTCAAAAGGAAGTTCATCCCCACAACAGGAAGATCAGCAACATGATAATTTACAAATTACTTTAAGAGTAACCTTAAAATGGAAAGGAAGAAAGGAATTCCAGGAAAACTAACTCTATAATGTGTTATAAGGTGTGTGTCCTAATATTCTTTAGCTTGAAATGTTAATGAAATTACTGGCAGGCAGTGGTTATCTGTTACTGTCACATGATAGCATCCAGGAAAAATGAAAGAGATGGCTTAATATTGTTTTTAAATGTTTAAAATAAATTCATAAGAAGCAGGTGTTAAATTATAAAATCAATCCGAAAAATGATGTATTTTCCCTGAAGATTTATTAATATGAAAGCAAACACTTAAGAGAGCCTAATACTATTTCTGTGGTATTAAAAAAAAATTAAGATATTGTAGAAAATAAAAGAGAAGTACTTCCAAATATGGAAGTTATTAGCATTTTAAAGTGCTATACAGCATGTGAAGAACCTCTCATCTTCAAGTGCATCATTCTTATCCACTAGGTTAGCTCAAGCTGCTGCTATATTGTCAGTGAGTCTACAAAGACAAGGGCAAGTACTACTGCTTCAGTTAAGGATTCATGCTTGGGTTGTTGTTGATAGTTCTGATGAAAGGGTTTGAGTTTGTTTCAGTTTTGTTTGGGTTTGTATTTAACATATGGGAAGTGTGCCTTGCAACCTTGCACAAACTTCCAGAGGTAACTCTGAGTATCAAACACATTTTTAAGAAGAAATTCTTCCTGGGAAAGTCTGCCCATAAAGGCAAATTTTCCAATTATTTCCATGAGGTCAGGAATTTATTTTTACTATCAACTTTAGACTTGAAATAGATCTTAACAAAAAAAGAAAAAAAATATATTCTAGAAGGCACCTATGTTTCTCTGACTTTCCCTCTGAGATGGAAAATGTGAGAGCAAAACAAGACTCAAAGAGACTCAGCAACATAAAATGGCATAGAGAAATACAGTTCCTTTCCATACTCCTTTTCTAAAACAAGATGACAGCCAGGTTTAACAGCCAATGAAACCAGTCCAGTCCTTGCTCACGGGAGTTCAACACCCAAGGAAAAGGCTCAAGCCAAGGCATCCTTATCGAAATGACCAGCACGCAGTTTGTAGCAAATCTGAAACTCCTGACAGATGAAGGTTCTGTACAAGACGTATGAGGTAATCCATAAGGAGATGCTAGAGAGGATAATTACAGAAGGTAGGGCCACAGGCCTCACTCCCAGCAAAGAAATTACCTGTCACTCCTGTGCTGCACCCAGGCAGCAGCAGCGGAGCTGGAGACAAGGGCTGGGGGCTCATGTGACACTCAGGAACATGAACAAATGAGGACAGACACCTATTTTCTCCTCACCACTGGTAAATCCTATTATCCTCTTGCTCCACTGCCACAACTTACTTCCCAGAAGAGCAAATTTCAGAAATTTAAACAGCTTCTGTGGTTTCCCATAAAAACTGAAATAATTGGCAAAGTCAATTCCCTTTAGCCAGGAGGGGTTTTTTTGGAACACACTGAGGAGAGGGGAAAAGGGGATTTTCCCATGCTGTCAAAATATTTTGACATCTTCCAGATTAAAATAGGTCAAATTTTTAGTTAGCAACAACCTTCTATTTTCAGTTGCAAAATTTGCTTTACAATGCTTCTTTAAACATAAATGCTCTCTACTGTCCAGCTCTGCCCTCCTGCAGCTTGTGGGAAGGCACTGGACTCATCTTGCTTCTTGTGACCTCCAGCAGCCCTTTGTGAGCCAAGAAACAGCAGCAAGCTGTCACTTCTCTCAACACACACATGGCCACACACTGCAGAGACTTATCTAGGAAGAGATTAGTCTGACTGCGAGTTGGGCCAGAGGAGAAAAACTGTCGTCATCTGCTGTTGCTATTAGACGCACAGTCACAAAAATGTTAATTCCTTTTTTAAATTTTTTTTGTTAATGGGTTCAATCACTAGATCAACTCTGGTTATTTTGACTTTTTTAATTGGTAGTTTAAAGTATAACCATGTAGCTGGGTACATGGATACTGCCTCTACACAGAAAGAATGTCAGTTTTCATCCAGCAGCTGTACCTAACTGCAGTACATTTTTATTATATTTAAAATATAAGTATAGGAAGCTTCTAATGTAGCCAAACTATTCTAAGGAAGAACTCAACCAACTAATTATATGCATAACATCAGTGAAGACCTATGGAGCAGCATACATCAGGAACGTGTTTGAAGTTTAAATCCAGTGTAGCCAGATAGATCTGGAGGGCCATAGGCAAAAGTTTGAAGACTGACCCAGTAATGTAATCCAGTACATTAAACAGTGCCATTAGAAAGAGAAACCTCGTAAGAGCAAAACATTAATCTTGACATCAGCCCAACAGTGGGCGACTTGTCCTACACAGCTGCTCAAGGGGAGGCAGGAACAGGAAGGCTTCCCCTCTCATCTCTCCCCAGCAGAGAAACTAATCAAAACTGCTGTCCTCACACTTCACAGGGTAACTTGCATCAGAACTTGTACAGAAAAGCATGACAGCAACATAGACCAAAAAAATCTCCTAGCTCCTGGAATTAATACTGGGATTTATTAACATAACAGGCTCTGAAAACAGACACAAAGCATACCACCACCTATGGGAAGCAGGGGCTAGATTAAGGTAGGTGATAAAATGGTTCCGCTTCACATAACAAAAATAATTAGGGAACCAGCCTGCACCTTTCAAATGGATTATACCATGTGTGCCCAGCCTGCCATGCCCTGAACAACCCGTGAAGGCAATTCTCTTCCCCCATACTCTTCTGAGGCATCATGTTGTCCATATACTGAGGCTTAATGAAAACTGGTGTTCAAAGACACTTCAAACTAAAGCTTGCAACGATGCAGCTTCACCAAGCCCAGACAGAGCAGGCACTCTGACTCTTCCTGCCACAGGCTCAGCTACAGCCCAAGAGGCTGCTCTGAACCCCTTCTGAAGCACCTACTCACGTAGTGGTTCTCTCCTGTGCCCCCCTGTCCTGGGGATATTCGTCTACACCTCAAGTCTAGCCCACCAGAGATATGCTAATACTGCTAAAACTAAGTGCTCCCAAATGAAACCTTTCCTCTCACAAGCATATTGTGTGCTTAAATGCCATGAAAAAATATAAATTGTTCTCCTCAAACCCCAGCAGGTTCCTTAATGACTAAGCTCCACTAATTAGTAACAGCTGCTAATGAAGTGAGCAGGTACAAAACTAACCTCTTCAATTAATGCATGAGATTCTGAGACTGAACTAAGACTCAAAGGAAAGCTGTTAAGTAAAAAAGGAAATTGAGAAAAATAACATTCAGTGGTCAATATTTTTGGTGCTGAGATCATATTATTTCTTTCAACCCCACATATATCTGTGTTCATCAAATGTAGAACCTATTTGTACTAAAATCTTACCATTTCTGTACAGTCTAAGCAAACTGAAATCCTGCCACTACTTTTTAAAACCTAATGCATCCTTTGTTAAAAAATAAGTCAATATACAAATATATACAACAATTCAAATATGGAACAACAATGTTAATGCTTGGTTAACTGTATAATTACATCTTAGGAAAAAAATATATGTGGTTTCTATGTTGGAAAGCTTGATTTGACAGAGAAAAGGTTCTGCGCACTAGCAGATCATAGTAAAAATCATAGAATTGTCACTATTTCTATCACATTCTACTCAACTCATTTGCTGCTAAATTGTACTTTTATTGCTGCACCATTGTTGTAATCTCCATTTCTAATTATATAAACTTTCTTTCTACATATTTAATATATTGATTGACAATTAAGTCCACAGACCAAAAAAAAAAAAAAGAAAAAAGAAAAGAAAACACCAAAATAACTCCTTACAGGAGCTGAGAAATTGAAGAGCTCTCCATTTTCCCAAATATGATATGACAGTATTCCAAATATTACATTCATTTCAATACACCTGTTTTCATTTTCTATAGCATTGGTGGAAACCTGAAGTTTCATGATTATTTACAGAGAGTCACTGCACAAGGAGATTTATAGCTATCTTGAAATGTCCTTCTCAAGGCTGAAATTAAATTATTTTTCCTGTTATTCCACTAGTGAGGAACCATTACAAGTCTCCTACTTATCAAGTTCCCAGTGGTAAAATAAAATTAAATCAGAGACTGCCACTGTCATCCTAAGTAGTAGGTTTGCCATCCAAAATGGTAAATTGCAAATTAAAAGAAAAATGTTCAAATGAATATTCAATACAAGCAGTTTGCCTTTAACTATATTCTAAACCTACTTCACAAATATATACAACAAAATGTTCTTAAATATAAAATGTTACGGAAATCAACCTGTTATTAAAGAAGTCATAAAAGAAGGAGGAAAGAAAGAGAAGGGAAATGCATTCACTAAGTTACTTCCAAAATGTTTGCCTAACCTTAATTATCATCTGTAGGTAGAACTGTGCAGATGCCTGGTTAGAGCTCTTTAGAGATCCTTTTGGGACTTTGTGATGAAAGGGCAAGTAGGGAGGTATGACTAGAGACTAAGAGTTATGTGTTTACATATTGGCTTTAAGGATCCCCATTTTCCAATTCTTTATCCCAAGTAGTATCAGTTTTAAGCTAATAATCACTTATTATCTTAGGTAATTAAGACTATAAAAATATCATAATTTATTGAGCTAACTGTATTAGAACAGAAGTCTAGGATTACCCAGTAGAGGGATTTTTGCTCTTACAACGTGTGCCCTAGAAACCTTGAAATACAGAAGAAAAATACACAAAAGAACAGAATCATCTTTATGCAATGATTTACTATGTGGAAGCAACTTTGGGGAAAAGGTGCAACTCCAAAGAGCATCCGTCATAAGAAAGAAAACCAATAAACCCCAAGCAGATGGCCGCCTTCATCTTCCTTTGAAAAATCAACATTTGTTTGGTCTTTGCAATTTTTTTGTGTGTGTTTGTATGCCCAGAGCTTTGCACAAGTTCCCCAGCCAAAATCTGTACAAGCCAGTGGAAACCCCCCACTCATATGACTGCTTTTAGAACACTGGATTGAGATCCAAACCTATAACTGTTATCTGGACACTGTTCCTGTACCAAAGCCTCGGTCTGAATTATTTCACTTCTTCTGCCATTGCCCCCTGTGTAGCTGTAGTTATGTCAGTGCAATCTTGCTTTATACCAGGATATCTTATTCCTGTTTTCATTACAGAACGCATTTCCATTCCCCTAAGTATTCTCTTTATTAAAGGATCTGTAGGCAGAAGAGGAATCTCATACTCTTTCATGTGCAAATAAGCCTCAGACCAAGAACTGAACGTTGCAGACACAAGCCCACACATTCATGTAAGATCTGAAAGAACCCTTCTAAATTCAGACGACGTGTCGAGCATGAGCTGGGCAATGGCAGAGGAAGAGAATTGCTGAGACTTCTGGATGTCAGCTGTACAATTCAAGAAATTATCAAGCACCTGCTGAATAGAGCATACAGAAAGTGGGTGGAAGCTGGTGGGGAATTGACTGTAAGAACTAAGAAGATCGGTTAAACCAGCCAAGCAGGAGTTGCTACATAAATTGGTGGCTTATTTCTACATTGATATTAGCATAATTGTCAACTCCAGGGGTTTTTTAAACAAAATATATTAACAAGATAGTTCTGAAATAAAAGCTTTTGCAGTTTTTCCTTTATTTTTAGTCTTTTCTTACACCATGCCGGTTGATATCTTCAGAGTTAAAAGACAGTTCTTATGGCACACATTCCATATATAAAAAGATCATTGAAATACATTTAGAAATAGTATTTACAGGAAAAAACTTATTTTTGTTCAATATGTTGTTGCTCAGCAAGAAGTCTGACCAGAAAAGACTTTTATTTTCCCTCCTCTCAACTTCGTCCCCAAAAGCAACGGGGAAAAAAACCTGCTTTGCACAATTTACCAACAACTGAGTTTCTGCTCAACAGAAGCTCTTCCAAATGTTTCACTGACATTCTTAGGTTGCAGAAAAGACCTGAAGTCCTATCTTTCTTCTGGCCATCAGAATAAATCATAAAATTTTGAGGCTCTACCAGACATCTTCCAACAAATCTACCTCAAATGGTTTAACACTATCACCCTCTACTGTCTCCCCTGTCCCTCTGCAAAATTTACTGACTGTAGAGAGATTTTCCATTCAATAAAGTCAACCATAAGACAAGTGGCCACCTTAACCACTTGCAAAGATGGTACAACATGGTTGTCTTTACTACAAAACTAAAGTCTATTTTAAGTTAAGGATGGGAAATTTAGTCAAAAGTTAAACATAAGTCAAAAGCTCCCACATAAGTGTTTTTAGTAATGCAAAAATTGGCACAGCTTCACTGTTACTCCACTTGGACAAGAGCAAAAACCACAGGCAGTACCACACATCAGGTAGACTGCCAGGATAAGTATCCAGGACTTTGTTTTGCCAACCATAACATGATGTGTGACTGACCTGAAGCACTGCCATTGCCACTTAATGTAGTTAGGGGGTAGGAAGGCTTGAGAGCTCCTGGTGCCTTTAGAGAAAGGAGGAGGAAGGGAAAAAAAAATAAAACCAACACCCCAGTACACTCAAAAGCCATGCCCATACAAAAACCCAACTGAGTGGAATTTAGAAATAAAAACCTTTAAGTCCCCAGGAATATCACAAAGGAAAATTTCATGTTGTTTTTCAATGTTGCATCAATCCAGCCAAATCTAGATTTCATTAAGTAAAATGTAGACAAGTATAGTTTTAACTTGAGTGGAATTCGGGCATAAGGACACAAAGAAACTCTAGGGACTCATTGTTTATGCAGGAAAGTGATGCTTCTTAGTTTGCTCAGCACTGAAACTTTAAATCACCCCACACATATTACTGCTTGATGCCAGCACACAGTAACATTTGGTAACAAAACACAGCTAGAAGGGAGCATTTCCAGTACAAATACCACATTGACAATGCAGGTTTTACTTATTACCTTCAAGTTACAAATATGTAAGAGTGGAAGTACAGATTATTACACTGAAAGTCAACCAAAAAAAAAAACATCAACACAACAAAACAATACCTCTGGAGTGTGCTGATTTTGGCCAGGGTAAAATCAACACAACAAAACAATACCACGAGTGTGCTGATTTTGGCCAGGGTAACATTAATTTTCTTCACAGTGGCTGGTATGGAGCCGTGTTTTGAATTTGTGCTGAGCACAGGGTTGATAATACAGCGATGTCTTTGCTATTGCTGAGCAGGGCTTGCACAGAGCCAAAGACATTTCTGCTTTTTGTACTGTCACACTGATGAGGAGAATGGGGGTGCATGAAAGGTTGGGAGGAGACAGAGCTGGGACAGGTGACCCAAACTGACCAGAGGAATATTCCATAGCGTGTGACACCATGGTCAGGATATAAAGTGGATGGAAGTAGGGGAAAAGGGGACATTTGGAGTGATGTTGTTTGTCTTCTCATGTAACCATTACACATGCAGGGGCCCTGCTCTCCTGGAGATGTCTGAAGACCTGCCCAACTATAGCAAGAAGTGAATTAATTCCTTGTTTTACTTTGCTTATGCTTTTACTTTCCCTATTAAACTGCCTTTATCTCAACCCACAAGTTTTCTCGCTTTTACCCTTCTGATTCTCTCCTTGATACCCCTGGTGGGGGAGTAATTGAGTGGCTGCATGGGGCTTGGCTGCCGGCTGGGGTGAAACTGCAACGTGGAGACACCATTGGAAGGGTCTTTTCAGATATGCACAATTTTGCTTTCCATGTCCATGACTTTTCGGAACACTGACTACATAAATGACATTACTATCAGAAATGAAGTTGAGGTATAAGATAGAAGAGTAAATTTACATTCCCTTCCATCATAATTTTTCCAGGATACTACACAGTAGCAAAAGGACATTACTACATCTCTAGGAACTAGTGCTGCTCAACTTGACTAAAAGTTATGGCATAGACAGGTATATTGCATGCCTCATTTGAAATATCAACAGCATAATTTTTAGGCAACTTCCCCCCCCCTTGTTTGTTTTTTTTAACCTCTACATTAACTGTGCTGCCAGGCACTTTGGAGACTATCAGCAAGTACTGAAATTGGCAAAAGCACTCATTCTTTGCAAGTCAGGATGCAAGCTACACAAGAAAAAATTTTAAACAGTTTCCCTAAAAATCACTACAGCAACACAAATACTCATGTCATGAATATTTCTCTTTGATACCAATGGCTCAAGTGGGTCCAGGTGATTAGACAGTTAATAGACAGTTAATGGAATTTAGCACCAACATATTATCAACCATAAGAAAGATTAAGATGGAAAAATTTCTTTAAGTTTCTCTTTGCCAGTACTTCCCTCACAGACTTCAACACAATCCATTTATATATATACCTGTGTGTATATATAATCCATAAATCATTGTACATATGCATTTGAAATGAAATATTGACATTGACTTGTTTACTTTTTAAATTTCATTTGCACAAAGTTTGAAGATATAACAAGACTCAGTCATATTCACAACCTTAGCATAAAAGAACCCCAAAAGAGTAATTTAAGTCTGTCTTGAGTGAGATCGTTTAATGAATCTTCTAGATACTAAGAGGTTTTATATGCTTTAAAAAAAAAAAAAAATCATTTCCCAAATGCAGTGCCATGATATTGCCTCTGAGAGCTGAGATAAAGTGATACACATATGCTGAACACATGGATGTGAACAAAGTGGTTACCTAGGCAACAACAACCTTGTAAAAGCTTCCTTCTACTAAATTAGAATAGTGACTATTGGAGAAAATATGTTTTTTCCCAGTCAGATCTTGAAAATAAGTTATTCTATTTCAGTTGTAGATTTTTCAGAGCCTTAGACTTTTGCAGTTAAACTACACCTCCTTTATTCCATGTACCTTCAAGTTCTAACACAAAGAACTTTTATAGTATTTGGCTTCTATTGATTTCCAAATTCAATACTTTCTTTTTCTATTCAAATAAAACTACAGATATATTTGAATAAACTGAGTTGCTCACTATAGTCTGCAACTGCAGATATTCTACATACTGCAAAGGCGTAGAAAACAAATGATATTTTAAGATTTTCACAACTAGCTTTCTAACATAAAGCTACATGTAAGAACCTGTTATTGAGAAAAATACATTTTCAGCTATTACAAATGGCATTTTCAAAAAGTTCCTGGTGAATCAAGCAACACAACTTCAGCTAAAGAATTTCCATGTTGCCAAATTACTTTTCTGTCTGTGAAAGTCCTGTGTCACATATAGCTGAAGAATGTACACCTGGGAGCATTTCCCCAGGACACCCTTTGCCACAAGCAAACATGCCTTTTTTTTTTTGCTTAGGAGAGTCCAAAGAACATTCTTATCACATATCCTACAATATGATACACAAAATACTTCCAAAAAGCTAATGAATTTATGATTGCTAACAAAAAACCAAAGTCACAGCTCAGTGTGTGAGAGGAGGTGAGCAAAAATCCTCAAGAACATGGTGGATGCCTGATCAGTCATCACTGAAGAATACAGCACTCCCAATTTTTGTACAAGGCAAACAGGAAAAGGCAATAAATTCCTATTCATACAGTCATATCTTCCTGGGATCGCACAGGCTTCCTAGTGCCTAGAGCAGATTGAAAGTTTACAATTCATCTTTCAGATACAAAGTACATCTACCTATTTGTATTATATTCTGTCTTATAATGGTGTAAATTACTCATGATGATCTTGCTTTTATTAAGTGTGGCCAGCCACTATGACAGTCTCACATTATTTAGTTACCACTCATTCAGAAATGCATTAAAACAGTATATTAGTATGTACATTAAGCCCAGCCCAACTGCTTCTTGGAAATAGCATAGGAGACTTACCTTTTTTATATTGTGATTTGTGTTCATTACGTTCTAAATCTTTGCATGTGCCTCAGGAAGGAGATACTTTCTGAATACTAGTCTAATATGCTAATTACTACCTACTATTAATCACTTAGGTTAAAATTAATGTTAATAAGTCATGAATGAGGCAAATCTCGGGTACCTGAATATGCCAACATCCTACCAAACCTAGAGAAGAAAAAGCTACCATGTCCAGCATGTGTAGTTACAAACTGACCCCAGTCATATCAAAGTAATTAGCCTAGTGAAGAAAACAGGCAATTGCAATTAAAAATCTCTCCCCCTTCCACCTTCAGTTTCATATGCAGCTGCAACCCAGGAGCAGCAGTACGCAGGATTAGAAATCTGTCCTTAGTTTACAGAGGTACGTGGCAATTGTTGAATCAAGAAGTACAGTATGCATGTACACCCATGCAAGAAAAATGCTCCAGTTGTACTCCATTCCCTTCCGTAGGAGAGTCTCACTGTGGACTGCACCAGTGCATAGAAGGCAGCTATATCTCTGTCTATATATATTTTTATGACTATGACACATACAGAGAGAACACTGTCTATAATATACCTTATTTTTCCAATAAGAGTCACTAAGGACCTGGATGAGCAATGTTCTCTCTGGAAAAAGCCATCAGAAGAACAGTACTAACAGTTTAATGTCAGTCTAATCAGTGTTACCCTTTGCTGCCTGTAATAGGATTAATCCATATGAAATTGGAAAAATCCACAGCAGATCAAAAAGGCCTCTCTTCTGTATATGCTGTCAACCTACATATTTAGAGACGACCTTGAATTCAGTTTTTGGCTGTTGTGTTCTTTCTCAATAATCTTGAAACTTGCATCCCTCCTAAATCCATCCATACCCTTTGCTCACTGATGAAGCCCCACTGGCAGCTCATGACACAGCTTCTTTATTGCTAAGAGAATGTACATTGTAGTCTATGACTTGCTTACTTGCATTTCCTAGTCATTTGGAAACTACTTCTAAGCCTCGTTGTGCTGGTATCATTTGTTTGAGCAGAAATGCCATCACAGCATCATTTAACTTTAACACCTCTCCCACAGAGTTAACTATTTGTGACCACACCAGTCAATTACTGTAATTCCTTTCCAACAGCGTTCTGCTGCTTCTGCTTCTAGACTGGCACACACAAGCCCAGGGAAAGATACACTAAGCAGGATACAAAGACCATATGCTAATAAATGAAAGGTGTACTAGGTATCCAAACTGGGGAGAGACAGCTCAAATTACCATTGCAATTGCCCTGATAGTTTAAAAAAAAATTGTTCACGGTGTTACAGATATTTCTTAAAATAATCAGTGCAACCAGATTAGAACAGTTTCACATTACAGGACCAAAATTAGCTTCAGTATCCTGGTACAATTACATAAGCAACAGCTGCTGAAGTACCCTCTGAGCCTTTCAAGGAGCTTCTTGACTTCTAGCTGCCCAGAAAGCGGATGGCTTAATGCTTTTCAGCCTCCAATACTCTGCAGAACTTATGGTTTACCAGCTATAAACATTCCAGTCTCATGGCACAACATTCATATGGCTGATGGCTTGCATCCGTCTTACTGTGATAGGAAAATAGTCACAAAAGAATGGATCTAAGTAAAGAGACATAATGCACCTATATTTTGATTCAGAGTCAGCTGAAAAAAATAGTGGATCACTAGACTCCAACCTCTAATCTGATAATAACTGGACTACAATCTACTCCCTTCCATATGACTTTAAAGTAAATGCAAGGGAAATACACATCCATGAGCATTGTTCAAATTTACAGAAAAAAACCTATAAGATTGAACTCAAAGCTTTGCAGTTTAACAATTAGCATTTATTTCATGTATTTGTGTATTTCACTCCCCCTGTGGTCCACTTCAACACAATTTTACAGGAAGATATTTTTGTGCTGCATTTAATCAAATCTGGGTAGACATATCACTCAACATGTCAACATTTGACTAAATTTTCTGGTGTAAATCAGTTCCAATAAACCTTGGTAGAAGAGTTTTCTACTAGCAAATTCAAATAATCTAAATTACAATTATCAAATCTGGGAACACTTGATTCCTAACACCAGTGCTATACATTGGCTCATATGTTGGTTCAACAGTACACATGGGATGTGCTGCTTTTCATATCTAGTCAGCATAGACAAGCATACGCTAAATGATTTTACATATCTGAAATCAAATGATACAATCTGATGAAATACAGCATTTCCAACTACTGGTAGAACAAAGTATACAATGTTTCATAGACCTAGTACAGCTGTCCATTTAAGAAATCTTGATAGCATCTTTCTGGAGCATGACTTTTGAGCACAGAAAGTTAATACTCATAAGTCAGCAGGTAGAAGGCCCTACATCTGTGACTATGAGATTAGAAGAACTGCCATATTAGACCAAAATAAAGCTCTACCTTATCCAGTACAGCCACAGGAGCACACACTGCAAAAACAAAACAACAAAAAACCCCAAACCAAACAAAAAACCCCAACAGGACAAGTACACCCAAGATTTTGGATATAGCCACCAACCTTCAAGCAGGCAGCAATTAAGAGTCTGAGGAGAGTAAACTGTTAAATTAGTAATTTGCCAGCAGCAGCATTACCATGCCAATGATGTAGTTCAGGAAGTTGCTAAAACACACAAGTTCAAGATTTTGTCCTAGGAGACAATTATTCTTCTTTAGAGTAAAAAAAAAAAAGTAAAATAAGTAATTGCATATTTCACATGTAGATTCAAATGTAACTTACTGATTCAGTAAAAAAAAATCTTTTCGTAGAAAACTGAATTCTCAATTATTACAGTTTATGCCCAACAAGGGCCAGATATCTATATAGTGAACATGTAAAGTGAAGCTATTTTCCCTTCTTATTCTAACCTTGCTCCAGAGAGTCTAAACTGACCCGCTAGGTGAGACAGGAAACAAAGCTGCAGACAGGTGAACTGATTTGCTCTCTGTCACTTCCCAAAGGCATGACAGAAGCTGTGGACAGAATTAAGGCCCTCTGAAATCCAAATTAGATTGCTTGGCTGGGATTTATACCACAGAACTTGAAACACATCTCTGTGAAACTATACAGGACATTTGGGTCTAAAGGATTGTAATTTTTACACAGAGGACCTACAACACAAAGCAACATATGAAGCAACTTGGTTCAGGAAACAACCCGGATGCATTTTATACCAAACAGAATAGATGTTGAAATTAATAGGCTGTAGGGAGCAGAAAAAGAAAGAAGAGGTATGAGATAGAGTCATTTATATCACAGTTCAGCAACTGTATGCAGCTACTTGCTACCTCAGATCTGCTTTCCAACAGCAAATAATAAAATTATACTTTTTGTGCTGTTAATTATATGCAAATTAAAATTGGGTTCACATTAATGCAAAGAGTTGAATATCCATTTAATCAGATCCTCCCTGCAGGGTCCAATGATAAAAATGACAGAAGACTTGCATTACTAATTCTGAACTTCTCACATCTTGTACCTACTTACCTTGCAAACGAACAGCTACTGTGACACCTGCCTGCTGGGCTGAAGGTTTATGCTGATTAGCTCCTATAGACCTAATGGTAATCCTCCTGAAGGGAAAGTTCAGTTCCCTGAGCTAGGAAATCTAAAGAGCAAATCTCTGTAGTAACTGCAATCATTTAGCTGCTGAAATCAACAAGCTCCTAATATTCAAGATCGTTTGATAAGGATTTAGGCTGTAGTCTATTCTAACATGCTCCATGGTGAGGCCGCTGATCTATTGTTTACATCTCACTTCCCTCTCTTAAATCAGCAGGGAAGAGAAGTGTCTCTAAACTATCTGATTACATGTATAATCTCCTTTGTGTTTTCCTTTCTGAAAAAGAGCTGCTGAATATCTACCCTTTTCTAAATGTCTATTTTCTTTCCCACTTTCATCTTCACTTCTAATTCTAATATTGAGAGAAACTTTCCAAGGAATAGAAGGGCAAAATACTCCTTGATGTAGATTCTCTGTATTAATAAAAGTGACAAGAGGACCCTTAACCCTGTTTAATAGCTAAAAAGACAAGTGGTAGGGGAAGGAAACATAAATGTATACGAATGAGACCATATTCTACTATGCTGTCTCACATGGTGACAGAATAGACTCATGAATTTTCATCTGACATGACAGTTCAAATCATTCCCAGGGTCTCACTGCAGAGAATGCAGATTTGTCTTTCTGTCCACCTCACAGGACTGTTCAAATCAGCACCATTTGGTCTGGCTGCTCATGAAGTCATCCTTATAGGGAAGAAGGATGAAAATATTTCCCCACTACCAGTATACTGCTACATGGAAAATGTACAATTCCTTTTGGGATGGTAAATCCCACCAACCTGAAGAGAGGCTCCCTTACTGTCAAGCTGCACAGCTTTGCCCAAATAGCCCAGGCAGTCCTGTTTAGTGGGTAACCACGATTAAACTGGATTTGGGGTGGGGGGAAGTATTGTATAGCAGGAGGGGTACTTCAAGGGTTAGGTATGTGCCATGGATCCACTTGCTTTCAGCCCAAGACTGCAGAGCAATAAGGTGATAAGGTGAAAATGCAGACATGATGGATGACAGCAGGGAGTGAGCCCTGATGCAAACCCTTCCTCCTGGGTACTATTAAGCAGAACTTCTCTTGGAGTCAACTGCAGTAGAGAAAGTACATAACTACTGCAAACTCAGTACCATCCCAGTGGAGCCCTCTCTAGGATCCAGAGCATCTCTGTGTCTAGAAGGAACTCAACTACTCTTCTCTTATCAAGGCCAACACATAAGAAATTATTTCTTTTGTTGTCATCTAGAAAGGTCAAAAAAGCACTTCATCACACAGTTCAGCCTACCTAATATAGCACATCTGCCTTTAACATAGATTCTCCCTTTGCTTTTCTTCAAAGCTGTGAGTTACAGCAAAACTTGGGTTTAAATCCTAATTCATTTCCTTGCTTTAGTGGTTGCTAATCTAACATTGACTATTTCATTTAAAACTTTCTACAGTGTGTTATACATACTTTGAAATGGCTTTACTTATACATGCAATAAATGGATTAATGTAGACTTCAGAGAGTGTATTCTTTCATCATTAAAACACAACCACACTATTTCCTGCCAAGTATATATTTAAATCAGTCTATCCATGACAACTTTTTAAGTGCCACTGTGTCACTTGCAAATAGGAATCTTTATTTCATAGATTGTTAATCTAACATGGTATAACAGCCCCTTGGAAACTTTTTTACTATATCCATTTAGACACTGCCATGCAAAACATAGCTGTAGAAGAGCTGTTTTCTTGAAGTAATCTTTGTTTTTACTTGTTTTGTTGTTCCAAAAACATGCTGCTTAGTGTTTATGATTTTATATTTTCTTATAAGCAGGGTTGAATCATTTTAATCTTCTTTATCAGTCATATTTAAGTCATATTTTTACTTAATATTTATTCTTAACATTTGCATCTACTAAAAAGGGCATTATTGTTTTCTTCACTGGGTTAAGCTCATTATTGAGTAGGCCAATTCTAAGTTGAAAAGAGATTATGTTCTCTTCCATCTGTAAATAAAAAAGACTCAGAAGACTACAAAAACTGCAAGCTCTAAAATTCTGAATTTTATGGGGAAAGACATTGAAATTTGTTTAGACATCTAAAGATTGATGGATTCTTTTAAGTCTCTAAACACTTGAAAATACAGTGTGCTGAGCATAGATATTCACCACAGCTAATAGATCTTTGTTTCAGTTACTATTGAAAAGACAAGTTAAACTTCTCCAGATGTACTTTTTAAAATTGTGTATCCATCTCATTATAGTATTTTTCCTCATGTAACTTAACAAATCATTTAATTTTCATTTCATGAAGCAAGGCATGCTTCTTGAAAAAAACCCTAGGTAACAATGTATCCTCAAAGCAGACAACAAACATAATTTACCATTCTCTAATATCAGAAAATACAAAAATTAACAGTATTAACAAATATATATTAAGTGATATAATTATTCACGTATGTGTTTTAATACACCCTCTCTATTAACAAAATATATCACTGATTATTATCATAAGATTACATCTGTTTGCAAATCAGTGTGTTTTAATTGTTTATACCTACCAACAGGACTGAAATTTCTTCAGGAAAATAATTAAGTACAGATTAAAATTAATTATTTAAATATGGGGTTCCTGCCTGCTGACTTAAATCATTATTAAAATTGGTGATTTAAATCAAGCCACCCTACTGTGACCTACCAAAAAAAGTTTTCTGAATTGTAATCAAATAATATGCAGTATTCAGTATTAATTGGAGTGTTTTATGTTAGCCCTGGTTTCTGGAATGACACATGCAAGTGTTTTTCTGGGACTGAATTCTTAATTTCTCATTTCCCCTTTCATTACAGATGTCAGTTACAGGGTTTGATTGCATAACATGTACAGTTTCATTTGTTCAGAAAACTGTGTAAGATGGCAGGGCATGGAACTGCATCGCAAAAGGCAGCATTTCTAAAATAACTGTAATACATCATACGAGTAACAGGCTGACAAAAATGCAGTCATAGTGTACCTGTATCATCATAATAGCTAAAGTGCCCCACATCAACTCATTTGTCTGATTTGTTCATATCATTAGATAATTTGTGACCTATTATTCTGACTCAGATTCCTTTAATTTCTAATTACTAACAAAACAAGCCCTTTTGACAGTACCTATGCATTTTTCTTTTCTAACATATGTAGTACCTCTAAATGTTTATGTATTTACCATCCAAAAAGCACACTACATATTCAATTTCTTGGAACTCTAAATATATGTTTTCCCTTATTGTCTTTATATAATTCACATTAAGAAGGATAATTAAATCCAATATTTTTCACTAGCAACTCTGCTTTGGATCTCAGAAAAATAAACCTTTCTCACAGTCTGTGCATATTTAACTTTCAATCTAGTTATGTTTAAATGAACTTACATTTGGGTTTCTATCATTAGCAAACAGAAGTTAAAGATAGGAAAGAAGGTCCTTAGAAAAAATAAGATCCAACTATATAATCCCAAAACAGCATAGTGAGATAGTCTCTATCAAGAAAATGTCTCCCTTCCCTAAAACCCTTCAGCTATCTTGGTCAAAATTCCAGGAAATTTTTTCACATCCCACTGATTACCACAACTAATCATTAGGAGTCATCTATTACCAAGGCCAGATAATATCTTTAGATCTCTAACTACAAAAATAAGGTAGGGAAACTACTACGGCAAGTAATAGAACTGTATCACATAGCTGACGTTAAGAGGATGAAGTTTATAAAGAAGATTTTATGTCACTGATGATTTACAGTTTTACCATCATAACAAGAAATACATGGCATTGACCTTTGAATCTTTAGTACCACACAGAAAACAGGGACAGAGTTGTTTACTAAACGTTATTCAAGTTTTAGTTAAAAAAAAAAATTTAAAAATTTAAAAAGAAATCCACATCTCATGCTGTTTCAAGCCGCAAAATCCTGGAAAAGGGATTTGATTACAATTCTGCCTAATGTCCACATTCTTCTGGCTTCTTCTTCAGGCAGCAAAATAGTGAACAAGAGAAAAAGTGTTTTGACATCTTATACCTCTCCACATTTAGAGTTGTAGCACATACTATTAGCTAAAATATCAATATATACTGGAATGACATTGTTGAACCTTCACATTTAATTATTTTGCTGTTGCTCTGGAAGAAAAAAAAAAAGGAAATGCAGCTACAGTCAAGTTACTCAATTCCACTGACAATTGCAGTGTCTGCTGGAGGCCAAGTGACAAGCTAATGTGATAGTCAGCGGTGTGTCGCTTTGAAGTTAATCAAGCCAATACCTACACCCCAGAAATCCTGGGCTGGACTTCAAAAGATTGCAGGAAAAAAAAAAATCCAAGAAATCCTGAGGGGTAAAGTGCGATGGATGACAAAGGGTTGCCCATTTAGATAATTATGCAAATGGTCACAAAACTATGTCTGTGAAACTCCAAGACACTAAACGGAGAAGCATTCATAGGAATGAATTAACTTGATTTGAAATGCAACAAATCATAAAACTTGCACAGAGATCATGTCTTTCATAATTTAATCAAAATCTTCCTTGCTCATCATAACAGTTTTTTAAACTTAGCAGGAACATCCAAGTTAAAGTCACCATTAGTTCCTATTATTTCACCTCTGCTTCTGTGCTACATTAATGGAGTTCTTTTTAACACAGCCAAAAGTTCACTGCTCAAGATGGCACTGGGCATCCACCATCAAGCTCATAAGATAAAAACTATAATAATTCCTCAAAGAAAAACAAAACAAAAAATCTGAGTAGCAAAAGAAGAAGAATTCTGTAGTGTGTGCAATTTCCTCTCTTGGTTTTCCAGAGTAAGAAAAATCCCACAGTCCTCCAGGGATAGGTGTTTAAGGTCACAGAGGAACCTGAATAGCTTAGGACACAGACCCATATGTATTTGATCTGACTGTTGGCCAAGACAGGTTTGATGTCAAAGATAGATTATATTTCTCTGCATGAGTCCTCATCTCTACTGTCCACAAGACATAGCAACACGACTGTTGCTTCAGACTTCATTTTGCAGTTTCCAGGGTCTTAAGGCTCTATTTTTGTTCTTACTGCTTGCTATCCTTCAGGCAACAAGCTTCCCTACCCCTTGCTATTACACTGGCTATTATCACCTCTGGTTTATGTTGTATTTTTCTTCTAGCTCTTGCACTCACCTACTATGGCCTCAATGTACAGTCAGATGCTGGAGTCACTCTTTTATTAGACATGTGCAGTGCACAAGAGGGCTCCTGTACTTGAACACAAATTTTAATTTGTTACAACGCACGTAAAAATTGATGTTAATATTAATCTTGTCAGGACTGAATGCTTCCAATACACAGCTTGCTTTGCAGTGTGAAAGCATGGGAGAGAACTGCTTGAGTTACAAGAATGTGATGCTACACCTTGCTAGCAGCCTTCCCAAATTGCCTCACACACAAAAAAAGCCTTGAAAAAAGCTAAGTTGCCAGAGCAGCATCAGTCAGAGGAATTATCAGAACTCATTGACTTATCTGTCCTCGTTCTTTGAGCTATAAATCAGGAAGAAAGATGAGGAAGTTCTTGGGTTGGTCATGGTACAAATGGTAAATCTCACAGTTTTTCACCAGCTAATAGAAAAGAATACAAATATGTCATATTAATAAAATATTATTTTAGGTACTTAACAGCCTTTATAATGAATATTAATGAAATAATTTTAAAAATTTATATTAGTCTATAAGCTTTCTTTTTGCAAATAAAGAGACTGACTGAGAATAAGAACAGTTCATGTTTCAGAAAACGTGACCTCTATACACTGCTGTACCGTTTGGCAAATTTCAGTGATGGTTGAAGCTAAGAAAATTAGATAGAGGAGGTGCAGGACAGTAGCATGTCCTCAGCTCAGCCCAACACTGCTCGTGCAGGTTTCTTCCTGTTTTCCCTCCTCTTCCCTTCCTCTGTTTTACCAGCACTCTCAAAGAACAGGAGCACAGACTGCCTTATACCTTGACCTTCCCTCTGACATTGTTGCACTGTAACTTTAGTGCTTGACAAAAGACAGCTGCTGAACACACAAATCGCAGGGAAGCAGCTACCCAGGACGTATAGTTTTCTACCATTTTTCTTTTCAACTCAGGCAAGACTAATATGTAGGTTTTGGTAGCTGGGTCATCTTTTGAGTCTTGTTCTGTGGTTTAGAAAGCAAACCAAGAAGGCAAACAGTTGTATTTCAGACAGATAAAAAGAACTTGGTAAGAATGACTTTTTTCACCATTTTGCCTTGTGCTACTGATGAACACAGACCATTGCCCTTGGTGAGAGGTGGTATTTATAAGGCTTGGCAAATTTGTAGTATTAGCTTTCACACAACACACACATGCAACAAAAATCAAAGTTTTCATCAGGTCATGAGCAGCAGCACAATCTGCTTCACTGCACATTTGTGAGACCCACAGAAATTAGGATTGGGGCCTACCATTACACCTCTACAGCACACGAAATGTGCTAAAACTGCGCTGGTTCACAGAATTAAAGCCAATTGTCACCACTGCCAGTCAAGTCAGAACATAAAATGAGACATCTCTAATCAGCTTCCTGGGACACCAAACACTAAATTCCAGGCCAAAAATATCCCTCTGGAAAGCTATGTCCAGGAGCAAAGGGACAGCATGTTAATTTACCTTAACAAGATATTCAGAGATGTGTTAAAGGAAAGCTTGAATGAAAACCCAACACCAATAAGAAAGACTTCCAAAGGACTACAAAGTCTTACTGAAGCTCAATGAGAAATGGATATCAAAATTCCATAGACTACCTATCAAAATTTCAGCCAAATTATAATTACGCAAATCTGATGCGGATGTTGGGATCAGCATGACACCATAATATTTCCAAGTAAAATATCCATTCTATAGATAGCCTTCAAACAGTATCACTGTTTGCTCTCCAACTTACTCTACCTACTGTCTCTGTGGGCACTTGAAGCTTCAACTCACTGGCACCTTCCAGCTTCACCTTATTATTTTGATGGGCTGATAAATTAAAAGTCAGTGTAGCAAAAGAAGTGATAATGAACTTAACTTTCTCCTATTTACTTTGTTAGGAAAACAAGTCACATATTTCCATGTTTTCCTTGTTCCTAAATATTTTCACTTCAGCATTATGGACAACTTTCAGCACTATTAAGGATCATTTTCTTTGATAGAAGATTAAACTATAGGAACAAGACTAACATGCCCCTAAATTCACATTCAAGCAAATTTTGAATGGAACTCAGATTCAAACTGTGGACATATTCATAAACATTAAAATATAGATGGATGGTAATCGAGTTTTAAAAGCACCAGAAGACACTCAGTTCTGAAAATCCCTCATGGCATCTATTTGTACTTGAGCTGTCAAATATCTCTAAAAGTCCAACTTGAATTGATTTTCATGAAAAACAGAACATGTTTACAGGTACCTAGAATTTTAACCTGATTTTTAAAACTACCAAAAACCTCACTGTTCTCAATTAATACAGGCTGGAGATTTATTCAGACAACAAAATAGTGCCTTAGTCTACAAGCAAGATTCTTGTTTTGAAGTAGTTGACTAGATTTTGGATGGAGAGGGGATCTAAATGTCTTCACCACCCTGTATAATGCTGGACCACAGTTCCCATTTTGTAGTATCTAGTCTGCCTAAGATGACATTTATACTGCCAGGTAGCTTAAAGCTTCTGGATGGGTCAAGAATATCAGGGAGACCATCACTGGCCTCTGAATGGAAAAGAGACATTCAGAAAAAGCTGGCACAGGCTTGGATTTAGTCCCCCAAGCTGCCACTTAAAACTGTGTATACCCACAAAGACACAAAACTTAAATAAGGAAGGAAGGAAGGTTTCAGTTCAGTGAACATTTTAGATCATCTCCCTAGCTCATTTTTTCAGCACACTTAATTCCTTTCTCAGATACTTTGCTTACACTTGCCATGCAAAGCAACACAGAGTTACAGCTAGAGCAGTGAGAGCTCCTCTGAAGATGTAAATGCTCTGACACACAGAACCATGCTGATTTCCAGACAACAGTTTGACATCTGCTCCATCATGTAAAAAGGACACTTTACAAAGCCCAACCTAATTCATTTTAAAGCCTCGTTTGAAGATCCCATTTTAGACCTTCTTGCTGTAGATTTCACTTCCCCAGCTGCTTAACATGCACATTGGACCCTCCAACACTGAGCCATATAGATTTGTCTTTGTCTTTTGTGTTAATTATTAGCTGCTGCAGAGCTGTCTCTGTGGGTGAACGCACACAGAAACAAAGGCGGTAAGGTTGTAAAACCTTTTATCTCTATCAGGGCACATTATTTGATAAGGTGCTAAGCTAATAGCAACGCATGTCAAATTGTGTTTAGACAGATCAGTGTGCTGGGAATTGGAGGTTATATTTGTCTCCACAAACCAGCACCTGCAGAAGCAAAGAGAAATTCATACTAATATTCACAACGTTATGTAAACCATAAAGCATCTCAAAGTGGTTATTTTACAAATGGCTCTAAGATAACAAACCTCTGTCAGTTTATTCTTCTGAGCTTTAATCATTCATATTCTCATAAAAGCAATGAATATAGGAAACAGAATAATGGACAATGAATGACATTACACAGCCTGTACTTTTAAAAGCATCTCTGAGCACCCAGCTGGAGACACTAACTTTGCACTAAGATCTAAACCTCCTTCCTTGAGAAACAGGCAAGGGTGTGCATTTAAGCATCCAAAGCTGATCAAAAGCCCACTTCAAAAAAAAAGCATTCTGCGTGTTAAAAAATAAGCATGATGTGAATTCAAATCTAAAAAATCATTTTTAGCTTTTGATGTTCAGAATTTGGGGAATTTTTAACTTTTATTTACCCACTTCCCTCACAGATACCTCTTTTATGGTTTCAGCTGTCTAACTGCACAAAACACAAGGCAGGATCTGGACAAGACCACTTAATGGAAAGGCAACCAAAACATCACATCCCCCTGAATGTGAACAGCTGATAATGGTGCTCAGCCAGCCTGGAAAACACACTGTTACTCTTCCTCCAGAGACCTGTTCAGATAGCACATTTGAAACCTGCATCTTGCTAATCAAAGCTATATGTGTTCATTGTCATAGTCTCTTTCAAAACCCAAAGGCTTTTTGCATGTAAAGATCAAGACATCACAAGGAATCATCCCAAATGCTAGGTATTTATTTTGCATGAAGGTTACAACCTTGATTATCTCAAAGTCACTAAGACCAAAAAACACACTGAGTTAATCAGGATTTCAGATACTCAAGGATGGCTTCAGCACCATTAACATTTGGACAAAGTTTGAAATAATTAAAGTTCAGATCTTCTGAATTATTCCACACCCAAAGTTGAGATTATGCCTTCTTTACATACCCTGTGATAATCTTGAAATTTCCATCTTATGCTTTCAGCAATACTTTTTCTGTACTAAAAACTGCACTTACAGAGCTATGATGTATTGGGTTTCTACAGTTGTGGGAGTGTTTACATGTAACAGGATACTTTCACATTTTAGTTCTTGCACTGGTTAATAGGCAAGTTTTTTTCCAAAATGCCACACAGGCTAAAAAACCAATAAACCAGAAGATTTTTTTCTTCAATCCCTTTGAAGGAGAACAACTGTTTATGAAACATCCTCAGTGTGAGTAGAGGTAAATACACTTCATTCTTAGTTCCAAAGACGAGGCTTTCAGGAATTAAAACAAAAAGGCTCCTAATGTTGTCTACAATTACTATTAATTCAATATTGTCTCTACTGGAAAACCTTTTGTGTTGGTTCTCTAGTACTGCCTGTTGTCTACCTCAGCACCGATACCAGCCTGCTTTGTTTATGGCACAACCAAACAAGAACCAAACATGCACAAAAACCAGGCTCTGTTTTCATCTTGGCTACTAATTCTAGGGGGATAATAGAGGACATGAACTAATAGTTTACAAAGATGTTACATATGCTATATTTTCTGTGTCTCTTTATATTCTAGTTTGATCTCCATCTGAGCTAAAAAGCAAAATAGCAACAGACTTCTTGGTGGAGAAATTTTGTGAATTCCTGTATTTACCCATCAGGGCAAGAAGGCAGCCTAATAACCTTCTTGCACGTGCGCGGTTTTTTAAATATTGTTATGGTAAATCATCTGTATTCCTCATCAAGGAAAGCAAAGCTCACTGTCACTTTCCTATTTGTGGACTCTCTCAAGGAAAAAATGAAATTGGCTCGTCATAAATTTCATAACATTTCCTTCCCCTTGAGGCTTAGTTGAGATTAAGATTACATAATACCATTTTTGTTTTTAAGAAAATACCCTAAGTAAATATTGATTCTATTCCCAGTAGGCAGACTACTACTCTTTCCCTCCTCCCCACAAAACAACTTTTAAAAGGAAAAATGTGTGTGTAAATAAAAAAGAACAGAGAGAGGAAAAAGTAAAACCAAGAAATTGTCAGTACCATATTTTTTGCAACAAATGAATAGAAAACATCTGATGGTGAAGTGACAGGGCTAGAAGCACTTAATAGCTCACTCTGTGGTCAAATATAACTAAGTTTACTGAGCTCAAACATCTTTAATTTGGGAACTCTTGGAGGCAGGGAAGGGAAGCACAATGAACTGAAGTTATCATAGTGATCAGAAGGGTGACAAAAAAAAAATACTGACACTGTCTCACTCGAACAAGGAATCCATTTTCTACACGGTAAGATTAACCAGCAATCTGGCAGACAGGCAAACTAATTGGATGTGAATCAGTAACTTAAGGAGGGAAGCAGATGTATTTGCAACTAGGGGGCAAGTTCTCCCTTTCTGACCAGAAAATCATAGGAGCTGCAGATTCCATATACATGAAAAACTTCCCTCTCATACTTTCTCTTCACATTGTGCCTGGAGAAATGGATACCTTCTCTGTGCTCCCCGGTCTTTTGACCACTAGTGCATATGCAGACCTCAGAGAAACTACCTTCTTCCATCTAAGTTTAGGTTACCCAATCACCAGTTAATCAGCATCACCCAAGCTCTCGGTTTTGGACACACTGAAGAAAAGATAGAAAAAAAAAAATCAGGGTGTAGCCTAGGTCCTTCCATTTGAATAAGCAGGCCAGCAAATTCGCAGATGGCAGAAGCAAAACACATGAGAATTAATAAACCATTACACAATGGTTTTCATCCAAACATGTACAAGTGGGTAAACAAAAAGTTCATAATCACTATTCTCGTTTTAAAGGTTAAGGCATGCAACTCATACAGAAATGAAAATACTTATCCCAAGAGGCCAGAGGCAGAACTGAAAACAGAGGCAGCAAGAAAATACAAATCTCCAGTCCCACTTTCCCTGTTCTGTTCCAAAAGATTCTCTTCATCCTTAGAAATAAACATGAAGTACCTGCTTGTTTCCCACTCCTGCTAAATATAAAGTTATTTTAATACCATGTTATATGCATCCTTCTCAGTCTAACTCTACTATTAATGTAAGGTAGATGAACAGAAAATAAAATATTGAGTCAAAACATGAGGAATTATTTCTTCCCAGAATTGATTACAACAACATCACTAGCTTGTATGTTATACCATTTAAATACATTTTCCAGTCATATCAATATGCTCGCATAGGGTTTCTAAGCCACAAACACATATGTAATTCATAAGAGCATGACACTCAGCAAGAGGATGCAAATGAGAGCAAACAGCGCAACCCAGATAGAGAAACCTCATCCACCCACAAAGATGGGTTATGCATGTCACATTTTCCAGCCTATTTCTCTTAAACATGTTTTGCACTTCCTAATGCTAAAAATAACTCTGTTACATTAGAAAAAGAGCAGTGGCAGAAACCAGTGCTTGCTGGCAAACTGCTTTCTCTCCCCCAGACAGACCATTTTTTATTTTTGATAGAAACAATTTATCTGTAGCTTTTCAGACACATTTAACACAGCTGTTAAATGGCCATACTTAATAAGAAATAAGCTGAAAACTATTTTTTCTTGTGTAGATCTAATCAGATCCATTCTGCTTTTACTGACACCCCTTTTATTCAAGTGTCTCAAAGAAATGTTCCAGGTGCAAAATCAGTGAGGGTAGACTGACTTTAAAAATGAGTACTTATGTACATATACCTAGAGATTTTTTCATCTCTCTGCTTAATAAAACATGCATTTATTGTCCATGTTACCACACTGGAAACACAATGCAACAACAAATCCCTCCTCCATCATAAAGAGAGGTATCATCTTAGCAAGACCAGGTTTTGCTTTGCCCCTCATGACATGGTGAAAAAATTAGAGCACATTAAAATAAAGCTACCTGTTAAAAAAGGATTTCATTGTAAATATCTCTAAGCCCTTTAGAAATAATTAACTCTTGCTACCTAGAAGTTAAATATTATTCCTCCAGAATTTTTCAAAAGAGCCCCTCACTCCTAGTTCAAGTATCAGTCCCAAAATTAGTTATATAGGTCTTTTCCTTTGTTAATAATATAACACAAAACTGTCTTTAACAGACACCTTTGGTCTACTTAGCAAAGTACACCAGAGTTATTACTATTCCTTAGGAGAAATGGCATATATACCTGGCTACCTTATTTAGTGTTTCCATAAAAATCCAATTGAAAAAGTGATCATATATCAACATATTCATGTGCACTGAAATAATAAACAGTGTTAAGCAAAAGTCACCAAATAGTGCCACCTGCTGTAACCTGCCCAACAGCGCCAGCCAACAGCCCTGTTCTCCTCCTGAAATCAAGTATTGCACAGCCAAACACCTTCATTCAAATGAGAGACTAAAGAGCTAGAGAAAGAAGAAAGGAACAAAGAAAAACAAACATCCTTTAACAGAGCTCTGCTGGATTCAGGTGATATAAGTAGTCTGTTGTTCCAGTGTCTATCTGTTTTTGTAGTGCCACCCAGATCAGTGAATAGGCAGCAATCTGCATAAGAAAATCCTCATACAAACACTGATTCTCATAGGCTGATACTGATAGGCTCACATGTAAATGCCTTTCGGAGTTTGTGGACAGCTCATTAATAAGGGTGATATGTTACTACTGAGATTCTAACAAGAACCTCCTCCAGGTTCCAGACTGAAGGCTTTGCAGCTGAAGAAACAGAACAAATTGCACTGTCACAACTCATGGAACAGAGAAATCAACAGCAAAACTCCCAAGAAATAGTGCTTAAAAACAACTAAGATAAAACTCCACTCTAAACTTTAAAACAGTCAGGGCATTAGGGAATCTTAACTTGGGCATTTAAATTTTTTGGTGATGAAAATAAGATGGAATCAGTTGAAACATTTTAAAATACCTGCAGGAGCTACCTGCAGTGTGTCCAAAAGACAACATGATTAATTCCTAAAGTAGCTACAACTCAGATAAGAGACAGCAGGATATTTTTAAGGTGGTCTCCCTAGAATGTTCACAAGATCCTGAGAAGCAGGCATAACACACATGCCAGGCAGGTTCACATGCCAAAACATGAACCAGTGTAGTTGAACTCACACACAGAGTCAAAAACAAAGCTAGGTTTCTTCATGCCCATGATGATACAATCCACGCTAACATAACTCAAGTGAGCTAAATGCATTGCCACTACATGTTCACCCCACATCTGGATAGAAGATAGCTTTCTACCCTCTCAGAAATGTCTTAAACTTTAAGTTGACCAAATGGATCAGGCTGACATCCCATTTTATCACAACAGAGTAGCTCTCAGCACTTTCTTTCACCATTTGGATCCTTTACTGGGGCCAAAAGTTTCACCTCACCAAGCTTTGCAATTGCTGTATGTCATTTGATCATCAGCTCTACCTCAGAGGCGACTCTATTTCCTCGATGCAAGCAGGTCAACCTACCGGTTAACAAAATGCACTGTGAATGAAATGAGTGAAAATGAATAAGAAATATTACATAAATGTAGATTGTTATTAACAGAACCAAGGATATTTGTGTGCTTCTTCTATCACTAATTGCTGAATCACATTTCTACATGACTTTTAATTTTGCAAAAATAGATTAAGTGCTGATTGATTTCTATTTTCTAAATCATGATGTAATTGCAGTTTAAAGTGTCATGTCACAGGTAAAACTGTTAAAAGCCACAGTTGTAATGACTAATGAAAAAGTATCTCTTAATTACTTGTACATTTATCATGTAATTTTTTAATTTTCTTTTTTCTTTTAAGACACCACTTTTTTTATATTGTGAACTGACTTCACTCAAAAATAGCTGAAAGTACTGGAGGGCCAGATTCTCATATATCCCTAAGGAGCTCTACTCATTGCTTCGCTGCAAAGGAACTCTAAATCAGGCAGATACCGAACTGAAGGCTGTTACAATATCCCCTGCACAGTTATTCATATTCTGAATAACTAAACTCTAAGCTCTCATATCTTTTCACTAGGTGAGATCTAAGCCTTCAGGCTTTCCATGTCTCTGCACTCTTTCAAGCCCTATTCCTGTGACCGAGTATAAAACTTCCTGCTGCTATGATACAAAAGTTAGTGTTTGCACAGGAATTAGCCTTTCCACTAACATTTAAAAATCCCAACATGCTGTAATTCCGGGTAAACTATTTTCTTGGAAACTCGTGTGTTGAAAAGGGAGCATTGTTCATACTTGGAGTTCAGTCCTAGATGGTTTCAGAGCACTTGTACTTGTTAACACTTGGCACTGATTAGCTTCTACATTTAAGGCTATGAAAGTATTTTGTAGACACTACAGGAAGAGAAACTGAAAACATCCTTGTGAAATCAGATAATTTTAATATCCTAATACAGATGGATGAACTGAGGCATTGACACATTAATGGCAGCATCCTTCAGCTTATGTGGGTAAGATGAACAGTACAAATTCTCATTCATGCACTTGAGGAAATAGCTGCCTTTAAAGAGGGACTGAACACATGACCTTACAGAGCAAAAAGAGTTAAAAGTTTCTAAATCTAGTGGTGTTATGAATCCCCAATTAAAAACTAACATTTGAACCTTCCGTCTGAAGCATCAATGAAATGAACGAAATTGTCAAAGAACACAGTTCCATAATTCTAGCTTTCAGGTTATCTTGAAAAGGCAAACATCAAGTTTTGTTTTTATTTTTGACTGCACTAGTGGCCCAGCAATCACACAGAGCTGTAGGCAAAGAGGACTCAATTGGCAATTACCACAGCCTATCATATTCAGTAGTGCTCAAGTGTAACCTAATGTAATTAATAAAATGGCGAAAGATACACCACTAGTTGCACATGAACATATATTATTACATATACCTATGTAAGTGTCTGTACCAAACCAGCAGAGAGACCTACTGGGTACTCCTCCTGCTTAGTGTGTGTGCAAACAGGACTGAACTGGATATGAGTACCTAAATCCTTCTTTACCCCTAACTTGGTAGAACAAATACGGAATTGTGCTTATAACATTTGTTCAGTTTCTCAGCCTCTGGATAAAAGTGCATTGGTACCTGCGTTGTCCCGCTAGAGTCACCTCCACACACCCACCCACCCGGAAAGCAAGCAAAAAAATGGAAGAGGATTTATAGAAAAGGCTGCTTTCTGTGGTGCATAAAAGGGACTGAAAACATATGTGTGTTGAAAACAGTGTTACTTAGAAAAGCTAAGTAGACAAAATCTGCAGGTTGTATTGAAAATATATGAATTTTTACTACGCTGGGCAACTGGATTTCAAGGAAGAAGTTCCAAATTGCAATGAATTTTGCAACCTCCATTCAAACAAAACTGCTATTGGCATATGTAGTAGACATTTCTCCTGAATATTATATGCCCCCAAAGTTGAAAGAAAAATTGAAAGACACTTCTTTTTATAAACACATGCCAGATACATCCAAGACTAAGAACACGAAAAATCTGTTGAAATTTCTGAATATTTCCACTAAGCCACCGTCCACAGCAGCATAAACCACAGCTATACAGACACATGTAATCCATATTGCCATCATCTCTGCACCACTTCTGAGAATATCCATTTGTATTCAACAATTAAATACAATAGACTCTTGGATGCTACCTAAGATCAATCCTAAAGTCTTTCACACCTAATATATATTCATTTGCAGGTTAGGAATAAAGTTAGCTCTGAGATATGCAGGTTGATACTCTGAATTTAGGATCTAACCAATGAGCACTACTTTACACGTCCTCAGTAAGATATCACTTAAAATACAACATATAGTTTTCATCACATATATGCAAGAACAATGAATTTAAATTGGAACAAATTCAAACAGGACCTATTAGAGTCATTAGAAAAAAGACAGTGTCAGCAAAGAAGACAGCTTTATTTTGCTAGCAAAATAAATGCTGAAAAGAAATCTGACTTCATAATATCATTATCAGGGAGGGATAAAAACGTCTTAAGACAGATTAAGGATCAAATGGCTGTACTTTAGTCATGAGTATTATTCCAACTAGTCCTGCAAGACTATATTTTGAGAGTAGCTAATACAAGAAACCTAATACTGCTTTTAAGTTGAAGACAGAAACTTAATCTTGATATTTGAATCCATTTGTATCTGATGTGACCTCTGAAAAAAAGAACCTAAAATGCAACTAGATCATTTCTTTTCATTACCATTGCCCCTATGAATCCCCTACATCAGGACAATAATGGCTAGCCACAGAAACCCAGAGAGGATACAATTTTCCCAGTGAGCAGAGATTCAATTCTGTGTAAAAGAATAAAAGAGGAAGAAAACTACTTCCTCTGATTTTGAAACTTAACATCAGTAACATGCTGCAAATAAGTATTTCTCTTAGAGCTAAAATTTAACTTATCTAGACTATTCTGTCTATAACATTCTTTGTGGAGGTTAGATTTGCACATAATGCTGCAGAGCTCATTTGCACTTTGGGGTTTTGGTGTTGAGGATTTTTGGGTTTGGTTTTTTGTTGTTGTTTGGTGCTTTTTTGGTTGCTGTTGTTCTTTCATAGTGCTACAATTCAGAAAATCATCTAGTAAATTAATAAACCCGTTGAAACCCATTATCACTACACGGTCACTGATGTATGCTATTGGCCTTCTATGTCTTATATACACGGACACATATTTAAAGTCTTGATAAAATATTTATTACTGTTGTGTCATATGGAAACTCTTTTGCATACATATATTTATGTGTGTGTATGTATATCTGCACGCAGAAGATATTCTGTGGATTCCTCCCAACTCACCGTTCACTATAAAATTGCTTGAAATTGCTAGGCAGTTACCTGGTGACACAATCAGAAAATCCATCCTAAAACTTTCTTATTTATGCAATAGTCACCTTGCAAGAACAAAGTGGTTATGGAGCACACTCCTTTTGAGCACTGTCTTCTATAAGATATGCATGGTCTAGTAGAGAAATCACCTGGCAGGTAACACCAAAGGCAACTAGTAGGCTGAAATAATTCATGTCTTCAAGTGGTGAACTACCTCCAGATTTCTCACAGCAAAAAAATAATCTTTGTCCAAGATCTGCCCATTTCATTTATTTGTGCTTCCTTCTCTCAGTGCTGAGGTGCTATGTGAAAAATAAATTTGAAATTCTGTAAGTTTACTGTTGGATAATTGGCAGCAAAGGGGCATCATCAACTGCAGTAAACTACCATTTAAGCCATGAATCACATTTATGATTTGCACTGTAATTGTTGAAAATATTCATCTTGACTGTAAATAGCAGTTCAAAGAAATCAATTTAATAACAAATATGAATATATATTTCCAGATACAAATATAGTATCAGAATAGTTGAATTTAATTGCCAATTCACATTCAGTTGCTAGAGATTGATATCTCAGGTTATGGTTTTAAAACCACAAATGAACTGTTAATTTTTACTTTTCTGTTACAACAGTGACAATTACTGAACACTCATGAATGCTTTTATGCATGTCAAAAGGAGCTAGTTTGATTCCTGACTCTTTACAAATCAGCTTACAAACACATACTCAAACAGCTGCTTTCCTGAAAGACAGGAGTAAAAAGAAGAGGAATGAAGCAGGGGTTGAGCTTTCTGAAACAAAAAAGACCAATAATTTTTTTAAGACCAGCAGGATTTGTTTATAATTTGCATAGCTCTATGCTTTTCCAAACTACTTGGAAAACAACTTACAAGATTATCACCAGAAAAAACACCAGTCCAAAGTGAGTTCTAAAAATCATATTCTGATCGCTTAATGTGTTTTAAGACAATGGGTATGCAAATTTTAAGAAAGAGCATCTGGGGCAATCAGTTCCTGTACCAGAGAAGTATAAGGTTCAGCTTACATGACCACTCTGCTGCCCTGCTCTGTCCAGGGCTGAGTCTAGTAGTGCTGGGCACAAACACAGTATTTTGGTCTTTGAACTATTCACTCCGCCACATCTTTTTCTTGTCAATCCTCCTGGTCCCTTTGGTACTCTCATGTCAATTCTTCTCTTTTCTTCTTCTTTCTATTGCAATTTATTTTCTCACCCTCCACCTTTCCCTACACCAAGCTTTCTCACTTAACATATCTATCTCTACTCATACTCCAGTTCTCTTCCTTCCAACCATGCCAAGTCATTTTCCTTCATATTTTCCATGCAACAAGTTTTGTGTACCCTCTGTAAGCAGCAATCCACATAAAGGTCACACTCCTGTTCAGCTGAATAACCCAGAAACTACATGGGGATGTCATGAATCGCAAATCCAATACATCAGCAAATTAGCAGAGCTCCTCACCATTTTAATATCTGTGGAAACAGACACAAAAACCACACCCACTCCTTGAAAAAACTGTTAGCACATCTTCAAGCTAGAAGTGTAGAGATACTCATATTGCAAGTTACTACTGTAATATTGGAATACATCTATGTTAGCTATGAATAACTAACCACGTTGTTTAGTATTCTCCCTTTCTGCGCCAGAATTAACAATAAGGAAAATTATATTAACCTTGTGTACTCTATAGAAGAGAATGCAAAAAATTAGCATTACATTATGTTTTTCATGTTTGGATTAGAGGTTGACTCCATCAGTAAATCTAGGGACTCACTAGGTTTTACATTAGTAAGTAGTTTGAGTCAATTACCAGACGTGAAAATTCAGGTAGAATCATCTAGCATTAGAGACCACCAGAGTGATGCTAAGCTGATGTTTGCCTGCTATAGTAAAGCCAGTGGTAACTTTTACAATTTTTCCTGCCTACTCCTGAAAATGCTGACAACTGGTGACTGACCCCATAAGAATATGCCTAAATTAGCACCAAGAAAAAAAAAAATTGGGGCTTGGAGGATTGTGGGAGGGTGTTTGACTGATTGAGTTTTGTTTTGGGGAGGGGGTGTGTAGTTTCATTTTCAAACTGCAATGGTATCAAGTCATGTCCAAGGACCTTTTAGAAGCACACACTTTCCAATGAACTCCAAGAGACTTAATTTTCTTTTTTTTTATTTGAAAAGGACATAATTTTTCAGAAGCATGCATACAACTTTAGATGCATGCCAGTTCAAGACTGTCATAAAAGATGCAGGCAGTGGATTCAGGATACTGCCAATTTGGCTACCATTTCCTGGCTTTATTCTTTCTGCCTAATTTTTGACTAAGCCAGTCAACTGGATAATGCTGATGGTAAATAAAATTTACAGAGGAATTTGTGGTTTCAGCCATTAGAAGAAAATTCAGTATCTGCTAAAAATTGTATTTTGTATAAGTATACTTACACCTAACTGTCATGGGACTCATGCTAAAAATTGCAAGACATAACGTGGACACATCCATTTTTTTCAGCCAGAGAGAGCAGGTATTCCAAAGCCTTTGGCAAGAACATTACACCTGCTACATCTCCTCTGGTGCATTAAGGAGTCTCTGGCACTGGTGGCAATGTGCCACCTTCGGAAGAAGAGTCATCCATCAGCTAGACTGCTCCAGACCCACTTACAGCTTATGTTAATGTGCACTTGAAATGAAATCAAATTAGACTACAGGGTCCAAATGCACAGCCAAACTTCCTATGAAGTTTAACCCCTTGTTTGCAACGGAAAAACATCTGCAACCTTGAGATGAGTCATTCTTTTGTGATAAAACCACATTTTGATTTTGACATCTTTACTTCCCGTTTCACGAGTTCCAGGAGAACATTCTCACCAGACGCAAAGCGTAATGGGGGGGCTGTGGGGTGTGTACACAGTAACAGACAAAAAAGCAAAATCAATTTTGATAAAACAGTACGGTCTTATCCCTCAGAGCAGTATTTCAGATTCCATATTTGCCCATAGCATTTTGCCTTACAGAAATCAAAATCAAAACCAAAACATCCAAGCTTATTCTCTCCCCAGAGGGCAATTTTTAAGCTGATGCTTTATATATTACAGGACTCTTCTCATTCCAAAATGATATCCAAAGTGCTAGGTCTGATCTTTAAAGCTTAGGCATATTTGAGCACAAGCTTCATTTTAATATTCTTCAGGGTCCTTTTTATTACAGTAATCCTAATTACTGTCAGTTTGAGGCATAGAATGTTGACTAGAGAAGCGGCACCTTTTGGCAAGAGTGTTGTACACAATAAATATAAAAAATATATCTTAATCCATCTTGTGTTTTCTTTGGTTTATAACATCTGCTAAGAATAAATGGAATGTATCATCTTCTAGCAAAACACTGTAACCTCCCCTCAAACTAGTAACTTTTAAAAAAATTTTGTTTCATTAAATGTTGTTGTTTAACTCCAACAGGACACTAAACACCACCCAGACACTCATCCCCTCCCCTACAGAGTGGGATAGGGTAAAAAAAATCAAAAGAATAAAAGTGAGAAAGCTTGTGGGTAGAGATAAAGACAGTTTAATTGAAAATAAAGCAAAAACCACTCTTATAAGGAAAGCAGAACAAGGAATTTTTTCACCACTTCCCATGGGCAGGCAGGTGTTCAGCCATCCCCAGGAAAGCAGGGCTCCATCACTCTGGAGTGACAATGGTGACTTGGAAAGACAAATGCCATCACTCTGAACATTCCCCCTTCCTCCTTCTCCCCTCAGCTTTTTATGTTGACCATGGCACAAAATGATATGGAATATTTCTTTGATCAACTAGGGTCAGTTGTCATGGCTGTATCCTCCCCCAACTTCTTGTGCACTCCCAGCTTCCTCTCTGGTGGGGTGGGATGAGAAGCAAAAAGGGCCTTGACTCTGTGGAATTGCTGCTCAGCAGCAACAAAAACATTCCTATACTATCAACAGTATTTGCAGCACAAACTCAAAACACAGCCTATACTAATTACTATGAAGAACATTGATATTACCTCAGATAAAACCAGCCTGAATATTAATACAGGTAAAAACAAGAATCTAGAAACAATAAAATCCCCTTTATTTTCCGAGCTGCATGTTCATATAAACCAGCACATAAACAAATCATGTGAAGAGAAGGTAGTATTGTTCAAGTGTATTGGACACTAGATGTTGGCAGTTGTGCAAGACATGACACCCCTTTTTCCATGAGTGTTTGGAATAATGTCCCCATTTTTTTTTGCTATTTATATATTCTCAAACATATCCAAAACACATGATTCGTTTAATTTACTTCACTCTAGCAGTATGAGTAAGGCATTGCAAGCTGCAGAGGACCAGAGACACCAACAGCCTGAGGTCCAGTGATTCAAAATATGTCATTTTAGCTTTGTGGTAGAACAGACGTGACAGGACAAGAATTTGCATCTAGGTGTCCTATGTGCTAAGTTAATATCCCAAAAACCACTCCTTGTCCTGCCCAGCTGCCTCCCTGCATACCTGAATGCCAGAGCAAGATTTCCTGTCTAAGGCCAAGCAGCTGGAAAGCAGACACATCTGGTCAAACCAGATCATGGGACCGTGGAGGTACCAAGGTGGCAGAATCGTGCCAGCAAACTTGTCCTTTTCATTTCAGTGTTCTCTGGAAAGCTTTACCTTAGCTGGGCTGTAACATTCTTGTTCTTCTCCCCAGCCAGCATCCTACAGGTCACACTGCAAGGAGAAGGGAGCCACCTGAGCCTTTTCCTTGAAAAATGAGGTTGAAGTGTCTACTTACAGATTTTCTCAGCTGTGACACCAATTCCCTTCTAATATAGGCTTGTTCAGAGCCTAGCAAAGTGAGGCTCCAGCTGCATATCTACTAGCATGCAAATAATAATGTAAGTTTTTCTGGGGTAAATCCAACCTGGGCATAAATGGATAGATAAGCCTTAAAACAAAGATGCCACAAACAGAAAACATACTTTTAAACCCCACTAACCTTACTTAAGAACTAGTCCCTCTGATGTCCACTCACAACTAACGTGGCTAACAAAACAAGCCCAGTTCATATTGCCACTCTATTTGAGGACAAATTCTAACTATATAAACATGTTATAAATATGATGGAGTAGTCTGCTTTGTCTCTGCCATTTTTCATCTAGGGTAGGTTCATATAAGCATGCTGTGCAGAAAGCAGTACTGAGTAAAAGAGAATTTTTAGAATATATGGTATTACAATAGCTGTGAACAAAACAGTCCTGCAGATATACTCCAACATACTACTGGACTGTTTTCAGTTTATATTTACATAAATACAAATTACTGAGCACTTACAGAGAGGACTATTCACCACAGCTCTAGTACACCAGTTGGCAACTTGTATATACATAGCCATCCCAAAGTCACTCTGAAATTCAAATTTACAAGTTCAGGCACATGTGTAAATGATGTTAGTTTTATAATGAAAGCATAGACCATCCAGTAGTAACAATGGGATGATTAAACCAGGTTGTCTGCATATTAAAATTGCACTTCAGAGCTCAAATCCCTTTAAGCTGGAGCAAAATACTCTAATAGGTTGGGGGGTTTTCCAAGAAATAACTTCCCAATTCTGTCTCAGTTCTGCTAAAAAAACCATTATTACTCAGTTTTTCAGTTTTAAAAGATTAGAAAGAGATGACTGATTCTGGCTGTAGACAGACTTTTTCCTTCCATATGAAAGAACTGATACATTTTTTTCTAGTTCTCTGGCTTGGAGCAGGAGAGTCAAAGTATTTATCCAAGTAATAGGAAAGGATTACACATGTAGATGGATTTACGAAACATCAATCCCGGCAGGCTTCTGAAATTAAAAGAACCTAATGCATGAGGAGTGATATATTTTACAATAAGGGAAATGTCAAGCTGTGGAAAAACTATTCTAGAAGGTAGCTGCGAGTTAAGTACAGAGTTCACTTCTCTTGTCACTTGATCCTCTCCTTAGAATTAAGAACTGAACTTACCATTTTGAAACATGTAGAGTAGCAGCTATAAAAATCCACCAGGAGAACATTCATATTTGGAGATTTTTCTGCCTTTACACAAGTTTAAGGGATTGTCAGAGGTCAAAGAATTGAACATCCCCGCTGAGTCACTTCTGTGAAAGACATGCTGTGGAATAGTGTAGGTGTACTTACTCTTAACAGCTATTGAGACAGGACCAAAAAAGAAAAACCAAAACCCCAAAAAAGAGTATGGCAGGAAAAAAAAACAACCAAAAAAACCAAAACTTGTTCATTATAAACTCATTAGGCCTCCATAATAGGGACCAATATACATTTTAAACAGAGAAGAAAGGATTTTCTGCTCAAGAAACAAACCATATTCCAAGATATTTCCAAAAAACAGTCACACGATTAATTATGAAATTTAGGACGAAGCAGGTGTGGTCAGTGGTAAGTCTAACGTAACTGCAGACCAGACAAAAGATTTTTGTCTTTTTGCAAAACAACAAAAAAAGACACTTGCAGATCTCCAACTAGATTTTAACGAATACCAGAACAACTTCTTGGCACAGAATGACACATACACCAGTTGTCCCTTCCCAGCTGTCTATTATTGCGTCTCTGTCTCCATAGGTGACAGGTGCCTTCCCCAGGCAGCAGCCAACACACTGTGATTTCCTGGCAGGGGGCAGGCTAATGAAGCAGAGCAGGAGCATAGCTCCCATTTAAATGCAAGATTGGACTGAATACCTTTCCAAACTGTTGGAGATGAAGTGGTTTTGTTTAGGAGACGAACAGAACTTACTTTTACCAGCTTTGAAATCCTAACTGCTAATGCATGCAAAATCATCTTACATTTAGAAGACATTAAAGGAAAGACCTATCAGTATATAACATCAAAATTCTAATATAAAACAATATTTTAATGAATGCCTTTAAAAAAAAAAATAGCCTGACTCTCTGCAGTGCATTTATATCAGGGGCTGGTGCTACAAGTAAAAGAACTATTGAATTTCATTCAGATACATTTCCTTTCTGTAGTCTCATGCATTTGAAAGACAGCCCCCTCCTGGTCCTTCCATAACAAAAAGATTTATATGCCAACATTAAAATAATATTCATTGTAGCTTATCTTTCCCTTTGGATGTTTCAAAAGCAAAATGTATGAATAAGTTGATTTTTATTCAGGAAACATGTTAATCATATAAGTACTTAATATATGAGTTACCTAATTGTCACTACTCCTCTCCACAGTAGGTGGATGTCACTTGCCCATGAATTTTCTGCTGCTTTTAACTTTCAGCATTTATCAGTCATAAAACTTTGGCCTATATAGCTCACTCTTTTATATGGAGTTCACAATTAATTGCAATCACAGCTGTACATCAGATTGAATGCAAACAGTCTGTGTGAGAACTCATGCAATGTGTTTTGTTCTAAGAATATCTGCAGAAAAAACCTCCTGTAAGTGCTAATTAAAGGCTTAATCAGAAGTAAATCACGTAAATAATAAATACTTTCCCATAGCATTCTATTACCGCTTGCAAAAAATTAATTCCATGTTGCTTCACAACATTATTATGTAAAGACCATGGAAGTTCAGCAGATAATTGCATTTCCCTGACTGCAAGCAAAGGTGGCTCACAAAGGATCATGTTGAAGTGTAGGCAAACCCCAGGACGAGCAATCCCAAATCCCTATACCCTTACACTTGAGGGTCCCATCCGCTCTCTTGGGCAAACAGCCACCTAAATTGCCAAGAACTAATAAAAACAGATTCATAGTCTGTCCAGCATTATTGCTTGCACAGGGAAGGTCCTACAAAATCTGTCCCTGATGAAAAGTAGACAAGCGTCTCCCTTTTGGTTCAGGCTACACAAGTTTCTCTGTAGAGTTGAGGCCACTGCTGGTGGCCAACATGCCTGTTTGCACATCTGATCAGACAAGAAAATCCAAAGGAGAATTATTGTACTGCTACAGCTGAACCTTTTCACACCTGAGCAGATAGCTTAGCAACACTGCAAAGAATAGAAAGGTTTGATCGCTCAATGGGGAAAATGAATTTTGTCACTAGTCAAAGTTACTGACCTGGCAGAGTCTGGCAGAGAAACAAAATGCACGAAGGTCTACCCAAAATCAAAGCCAAGTTAGTAGCAAAGATTTTAATCCATATCAAAACAGCATGGAGTGACATATGTGAGACTGGGGTGCAGCACAAATGATGAGTGAGAGTTCTGGTAGTGGAAATGCAGCGTTAGCAGCAATATCTAATGTGCTGGTAGGCCTCAAGAATGACTGTTCCTAGACAGCAGCGATCACAATTGCCTTTAATAACAAATTATACTTTAATGTTTATATAAAAATAGCATAATAATAACCTCTAAAGCCTAGAGGAACTCAATGAGAACATTAATCTGTAGAAAACTACATTTCCAATATAAACTAAGAACCAATGCCTATGCCTTCAGGAGGAAATCAGCCTATGAGAGTATATTCTGATGTTGTGTTTCATCTAAGTGACTGCAGAAGTATGGCATTTCTCTACTCTTAGTGCAGAGGTCCAGGACTAGAGTTCACTCTGAGGTTACAGGTTTTTTTCAGCCTGGCTAGAAATAGGTAATTACATAGGCTGCAAGCTCATGCCTGCTATGACAATGGGTTACTTTTCACCTTTCTACTATTGCCCTACACACTCATTGCATGGGCAGACTCCACATCTAAAGAGATCTAAGCACACAGGACAGTATATTTTAAAAAAAAAATTAGCTTTTTCTAACCCAAGCCTATTACAAAAGAAAATTATAAACTGCTGAAATAATTCACATGCTTTCTGCTCTGAGTAATTCCACATTAGTAACACAATCTGTATCTAGGTTGTTATACATTTAAAGCCAGAGCAATAATTGAATTACTGCTGTCTGGTGAGCCTGTAGGTTAAAAAAAAAATCCGGACCCAAGATGCACACTAGAGCTCAAGTGTTTCTAGTAATTCTACCTTTGAGCCAGCTTTTAAAATTAAAATTAAATGAATTTACAACATGTCATTATTCCTAGACCTTATGAAATGTATACTTTACTGCCTACAGAGACAGCTTCAATCATACTCAGCATTAAGTTGAATTAGTGTCCCAAAGTGCCTACTCCCCTCCTCCTTTGAGCAGGTCTTTGTTTAGGCACAAGGTCAAAATGAAGATGGGCTGCATGCTGCTCATGAGTCCCTCATCTGCCTATTAACAGGGAATCTCAAGTTTTATGGCTGCGAGGCTCATGTCAGCCAACCATTATTAACTTAATTTATTAGGGGAAACAGTGAATGATATGTTTGGAATAATGTGTAGTCAAGCTACTCTGACAATGCCCTGTCGACTTATAGACAAACCTGTTCTAGTCAGTACCTCTACTGGAAGCCAATCTTTCCCTCTGCAATCACTTAAGATTATCTTTTGTATTTATCATCCCTGTGATCAAAACTTGCCATTGTTTTCTCATAGCAAAACTCCTTCTGCATTCTACTCCAAAGTGGCTCTGCTCCACCATTCCTTTTCTATTCCTCTCTGCATCCTTGGGAAATACTGCAGTTTTCCAGTCTTTAGAAGCTTGATTCTTTTGCTTGCATGAGATCTAGGAGAGAATAAGAACTTGAAAAAGAGAACATTACCCTAGCACAAGGCATGCAAGTAGAGTGTGTGTCCCTCCCAACACTGGAGACTGTTGCTTTTCTATGTGGATCACATATCTGATTCTAGGATTTGTGACCCGTAAAGTCAACTTCAGAAAAATACTGTTTCTGGAGATCTCCTAATGGTTCATCAAGCTGGACAACACACTGTTTGTAGTATCCATATCTTACCCTTTTAACACTGTCAATGAAGATGATCAGGGAACTGAGAGTTAATCTGTGCATTACAAATAGTTAACAGGTCTTTATAATTATTGTACTAGCTATATATTTCCATTTTAAGGGAACCAGAAAAAGACCCTTGCAAATGATGCGCAGGAACATGCACAATAAGGATCTTAAATTTCATTACCTTTACAGCTATCCTTATCAATAAGACCCTTCAGCTTTTGCCTTGAGCATCCTTTATATGGGGGCTCTGAATTTACAGAGAGAAGTTTTTCAGCAGTCATGCTTACTTAACATTTAGGAGTAGGAATCAAAGTGCTAAACAAATTTACAAATACATATCCATTCCCACTGTCACATAAATATGCTGTATTTCACCACTTCACTACAACATAACAAAGTTCAGGCTGCTTTTCAATCATAACACTCTGCTATTTCAAACAGTTCAGCATTTTGAACACTGTTTAGGGCTGGAATGAGATTGCTCAGCCATTACCTTCTGATATAGATCCTGCTTTGGCATCTGAAATCAGTTATCAGCACACTAAAACCAGCCCCAAGAACAGTTTTTCAATGGAGTGATAAACCCTGCACAAAGATACCACCAATATACTTATTATTTTGACTGTTCTCCAGAGCACAGGTGTCATCACATCACAAATACAGTTGTTGAGTTAGACCTTAGCCATTTTGGACAACCTCAGGTGTCCAAATAAGGTTTATTAGGAGAATGGACCTTTGAAGTAGGCTATATTTGGATACTATGCTAGGATAGCCTTATTTAATACTTCATATAAGAAGTTCCAATAATTTGGGATAAAATTCCACCATTCTGATGAGAACCTGGCTGACAGAAGTTCATTTTCTGAAATTCAGATTACTGTATCTAGGCGCTTAGAACAAAAGGACTATTAAACATCAAGAATTCTGCTGTTTGCACAAAAATCTTCAAATTAACTGTTTGAAAGTGCATGAACGACAAAGAAGGTGTTTTAATCTTCTCTAGATGTTTAGAGAAGTATTATGAGTTTCTTCTATATTAATTAGATTATTATTAACAATAGTGAAACTCCCCTGTGGGCAGAACTGGCAAAATTCATTCGTTACTGTAGCCCACATGGTACCACACATACTCATTCTCTGACATTTGAAAAAAAACTTCCTGAGGCTGTAGTAGCCTTATCGCTACAACTGCAGAGTCCATAAAGCAGTGTACATTAGTGAAGATAATTCCAGTACCACGTTGAAACTTGGAGATAGATCTTAAAAACACAGTAGATAATGTGATAGCAGCTTAGATGTTCACTTCTCACACTGATCCCAGCATCAGCAGAGCTTGTGCAAGTGACTGATTATCTAAAAGTTTTCAACATGATCCAGACTGCAAGATATGAATGGTACTAATATATAGGTGGGTATAAAAGGAGCCACATAGTCAAAATATATTCAATCAGGCACTATCAAAACAAGATTTATCACTTCAAATGTTCACTCATATTTTGGTAAAACATTCAAAACTTCCATCCGTTGTGTTACTCAAATCAAAAAATACTCAACAGAATATACACAGACTTCTGCTATCTTTATCTTTTGTTAATGGTTTCTCAGTCACTTGGTTCCCCTCTGCCCTGGTTTCAGCCATCACTAGAATACTGGAATGCTAATGCTTAGATAGCATTAACAGCTGAATTCCTATAAAGAACCTAGGAGCACTGAAGATTTATAGTTAAATACTGAATAGATATTCTTTAGTTATGACAAGACCTTGGTATCATTTCTATCCATTTGTCATTAAAGATTACTCCCAACTCTATCCTAAGTTTCTATTCTTGGAAAGAAATTGCAGGAGAATAATATTTTAATAATTAACTTTTAAACTGCATTCTGCTTTCCAAATCTAGAGAGCTTTATTGTAAAATAAGATAAGAGGTAAAAGGAAAAAGACCTTTTTTCTCCTGTTAATAGTTTGCCAAGACTGTCATCAAAAAATTTGATTTAATCACCACACAGCATGTGCCATGTTCAGCCTCTTGTCACTATCTCCCAAGGTTTGGGGCACTAGGATGTCAGTCAAAGACTACAGATGTGGTTAGATCAGCCAGACTTAACCCTGACAATCTCTCCCAGGTATCCTTTGCCAAATTGGCTCCTGGGATTCATTTTGAAGGAGCAACAGTACTATTACTGAATTTGAGTGAATGGGATAATCATATTCTCATACAACTTGTTCCACAAGTTTTATGTCAAGACTGGCATGCCAGTAAATTTCCTGATTGTTAAGGAGGAATTGGATTGAGAATACAAGGAAAATGAACAAACATTTTTAGCTGTATCCTTTACATTTTATTAAGACATTAGAATATTTGGAATCAGCAGTAACACAGTAACCTTGTTTAAGGAACTGAATTTCTGCATTAACAACTTTTGACACCAAATTAACCAGGTTGAGCCTTCAGTGAGCAATGAACAGCTGTACATTAAATAATGTGTGTCTGTGGATATTTGACAATTATTTACAGCTTCGAAATAGCATAACGTCATACTTCTGAGCTTAAAATAGGAGAGAAAAATTTTCTTTCATACACCCTTTCTGTGAGTGTACGTCACTGTCCGTACCACTAAATCATATGAGAATCCCTTATCTTGTGGAGTTGCAGAGTCCTGTCATTCTCATAAAACAATGAGAGGGAAGCAGCTGGGACATTAAGGTACAGATAACAAAAACTTTTCTTGATTTTTTTTTTTTAAACATCCATTCCAAAGACTTGTGCTAACAGAAAGAGTGCAGCTCATGCAAGCAGGTTTACAAAAACACTAGTACCTCATAAGCAAAAGTTGTTTGCTAATCTCTGTTCAAATACCTCGACCCTGTGTGGGGATTGGCCTCTTGCACACTGCGTGAAATAACCCGTTCTGGGATAAGCGTCTTCCAGGTGGGAGTTTAGGAACAGAAGCACTCAGGGAAGCTCCAACCCAGTACAAAAAAAGATAATACTGAGAGTACCCCACATAACCTAAACTCTGTAGCTAGGTGAGCAACAGACATCTGGGCAGTTGCAGCCACACACGAGTTGACCACACCACAGAAGGCAATGCTGTGCACATCCTGACCATACACAAATGGCATTTATTTTACACACCTGCCCAGCTTGAAAGGCTATTACTATATTCATGATAGCCTTTGTTGTGGATACTCAATTCAGCTGGGATCAAATTAAAGGGACAAGAAACAGCAGGGTAAATAAATTCCTCTTTAACACGTTGGCATTTTTCTCCAAGTTAGATTCCACAGCTCAATCCAGCTTCAGTTTTGAAGAGACTCTCCCCCCATGCAGGGCAGTATCATGCTGAGCACAAGCTTCTGAAAAATGCCTCCAGGTTAGGAATAGAATAATCAGTATCAAGTGTAAACTGCAGTTTATGTTAACCAGCAAAAAATTAAGTTAAAAAAAAAAAATCCAAGGGAAGACAGTTTTGCCCAGGACAGTCTTGCAGGGAAATTCACCAAAAAGCTGAGGAAGGGAAGCAAAAGCTAAAACTCACTGTGAAGAATGATACATAAGAATAAAAGAGTTTACTGTTACTTCACTTAAATCAGCACAAGTCAGGAATAATTTGACCACATTTAGTACAAATATAACCCAATGAAATTAGGTTTAAATGAAGAAATTCATGTAAACAGCTGTCAAAAAGTCAGCTTGTGAACTGCCAAGTGAGTACTGGAAAGTAACTTCAGCAGTCTTTTTACACATGCACTTCTCTGCCTGCCATTCTTTAAATAGATTCTTTCCCACTCTACCTGTCATCTAGAAACACGGGTTTTTTTAAAAAAATAGAGCCTCTGCCATACTGATATATCATCTATCTTCTAAATGCTATCTGGAAACAGATTGTGCCCTCTTTCCTTAAAAGTCTTAATTTCTCTCTCTTTGCTAACATTTAACTTTGTATCTGTATTATCTAACCACAAAAAGACTTTGAGATATCATTTTCACCAAAGATGCTATAAAAATAAAGTGGTAATACACTGTATCATACTACATCACTGTCAGCTCTTATCTCAAGTTCATTCTCTTCTGCAGTGAATTATTTGTTCCCCAAGATAAACAATAAAACAACTCCAAAGTACTCTTTATTTCCAGTTCAGTCTGTTGTGCGTGTGTCCACAAGAGCCCGCTTATTCCTCCGCTTTTAACTGTAGCATGCAAGATAAATTTTAGTGTTCTTGTGGTGAAGGCACTGCACTGACACCCAGCAATTTAATCCTCTGCATCTTCCGTTTAGGGTTATTGACTTCTGCTCCAAGGTAAGCCTACCATCTGCTGTAAGGTGCCTAAGTCTCAGAAAAAGTTCTACCCACCATGAAGTCATTTCTCTTGAAAATAAAAACACTAAAAATCATCTCTATTCAACTCAGGAAAACCTCATTAAGGTGTTCGTTGGCAGTTCCTTTGAATGTATACACACAGTTTAAGCAATACTTCTTAATACAACCTTCAACTATTCCTTTTTTAAATTATTGCACCTTATAACTTCCTTAATGGTTTCTAAGGTTTTTCTCCCACACTGTTGGCTATTTATTTTCATGCATTCACAATTCCACATCTACCACACTTGTTTAGCTCATATCTGCTGGCAATGCTACCTCCACTTGCCATTAAATGCCCCTGTCCAAGCTAATAACCTGTTGCTAGTAATTAAAAACTAAAGAAAAAAGAGAACTCAATGTAGCAGAATAGAATTGGATAGACACAGTTGATGGCATCAAGTTTTAAATCAGAAAGCTTCAGGAGCTTCAGTGCCATATTAACTCACTGTCCAAAACTAATTCCAGTGATCTAAGGCTTTTCAAAGGAGGTTACTACAACCATTTTTCTTAACTGACCAGTTACAAGACAGAAGCAGACCTAGATATCCTGTTGTAAGGTGACACACAAAGTGTTTCTTGACCATCTACTTGCAGCCCAAGGAACCTCAGTAATATAATAAGGCAGGGTTTAAGAGCCTGGTTCACAAGTGGGCCTTTAAAGTCCACGTAATAATACTCTGTAGAGTAATCTGGGCCTAGAGCACAGAAATATAAGTAGATGCATAAAAGAAATCATATTTTGAGTAATAATCCATATAATGAAATATCCTAGTTTAATATACCGGTATATTGAAGGCAATATTTAAAATTCATTATTTGATTGTTCTTATTGATCTCAAGTATTCTTTAGAGACTAACCTTACCCCTGGGGATTCCTACTAAATGCTCATCTGCAAAAGTTAAAATCCCAGTTCAAAGCCAGCTGCAAAAAGCTTTAATATTTCTATTCAATGAATCTGAGCTCAGCAGTCAGACTCTAATGTTCTGAGACACAGGAAGCAGCTGCTGCTCTCTGCGCAAAACCATTTGCAAAAATTAATCACTTACAAATACAGGCAATATGAGAGACTACCCAACTTTAGCCCTCACTCAGGATGGCAGACATTGCCAAATAGAATAGGTTTTAGAACAAAACAAAAAAAGTCCTAAACCAAAATGACCCCACACACCAAAAAAAACACAGCACAACTGAAGCACAAGTGCAAAATAAGAAACAGAAAAGATAGAAAAGGCATTGACAAACTCTATTCCTGTTAAGCATACAACACAAATTGTTCCAAGAACCTGTTCATTCTTGCCGCTTGGCTAAAGAACAATATGCTGGCTGCATTAGAGGTCCTTGTGTGACAAAGAGAAATTAAAATGCAGAATTTAAGAAAAGGCCAGCAGCTGCAGCCTAAGCATCCAAACCCACAGCACACCAAAGGGAAGAGCATTTAAAGGAGATTGTTCTGCACTGGCCCTATTCAGATATACCACACAAATAGTCATGGTATTACTGTGTACAGTTAAAAAAAACAATTTCAAGAAGGTACAATTGTGCCAAAATAAGAACACTGAGCTTTGTCAGCACTGCTAGAATTTTTATGCAAGAAAACTGGGTCACAAAAGACTTGAAAATACTAAAACAGATTATGTAGATACTGCTTGACTGAATTATTGTGGTTGCTTCAAAAATCTTACCTTGTGCTAATAAAAGACTAAGCACTTAAAAAAAATATCTAAGCCACATTTCAATTGACCCAATAACATTTTTTCTTCCAAAAAAAACTAAGACCTTCTAAATTCTGGCACAGATAAATTTAAGAGGTTTATTCCCTTATAAAACATTTTATCTGTCACACAAGTTTAATGTCAAGGCCAGCATCATCTAAAAGTCCAAAGCAAGCAGAAATACTGCATATATATACAAACATAGAATGCTTTCCCAAAAATTAACTAACTGCTGCACAAAAAAAAGAGTGCATAATTCAAGGGAAAATACAAGACTACACTCAGGAGTAGTCTCTGTCTAGTATACTACCTAAAAGCAAATGCTATCAACCAAGAACTCAAAGTCTCTTTTTCCAGAAATTTGAAACTGTTTTTTCAAACAAAGCACACACATTCTCATATCCAACTAACAGCCAAAGGAACAGCAAAGCAGCAAACCACTGAGCTATCCTTGTCCACTGCTATGTTAGGAACACCATGAAGACACTGGAAAAGTATCTAAAACTTAGCAAAGCTACAGCTGTTTAAAGAGTGTTTGCAGTGAGATAGTAGACAGAAATCTGTCATAATGCCTATAAGGAGTCAGTTTTACTGGTCTTAGTTTATTGTGCTGCAACTTTGCTTGCTCTCCAAAGAGCATCTCAACATGCAAATTTGAAGAAGAGTATTACAGAGGAGATGGGTTTTCTGCTCTTTGCTTTCCCAGTGCAAACACACAACAAAATTTTAGTTGTAATTCTTTAAGTATTCAACATGTTACTAACTCTCAAGCAAAAGGATTTATTTTTAGCAGGTACAAACAAAACTACATGACCGACTTTATTTGCTTTCCTTTTCACCCTTTGTCTCTTCTTTGTACATGCACTTCATTTCCACTGCATAAGATTTGGTTTTGTTTTGTAAGGTTCTCATCTCAGCCAGTATTAGGAACACAAAGATCCTTTTGTATATTGTGCTTGCTATTTTTCCTTCTTCCCTCCTCTTCCTAGCAGACAGAATGTACCTCATTAAAAATTACTTTGCAACTGAAAAACACTTCTGTTACTTGGTGAAGTCTTGCTTTCTGCCTGTCAAGTCATGAGGTACAGAAAGGTACTTGTTATCATGCTAGCTAAATAAATAAGAATTTATCTAATTGTACTGTCAGTACCTTTCCATGTTTTTAACAAAATAGTTAATGTACAACTACATGCAGTAAAAAACTGTGCAAACAACACTAACATGGCAACATTAGGAGTATCATGCTCAAAGGCATATCTAATGCTGATCAAGCAGCGTTGAATTCTTTAAATATCGGGGCTTTACTCTTACTACAGATAGAAATTCCCTTTGCATGCAAGTTAAGAACATAGTGTGTTAAATCTACATACACTGATAAAGCAAAAAAATTGCACCCGGTTTCTCATCAGCTATCAGCATGATATATCTACTGATACTGAAATATTACAGATAATGAAAGACAGTTAAGTCTCTTACACCAACCTCCACTTCCTATGATTTCCTGAAGTCCTTCCTGCCTAATGTAATTCAAAAGGGATTGTCTCTTTTACCAAGGTATACCGTTTTGATTTACATGATTATTCCAAGTTATATTGAGTTTAACAAGCCTTTGACATCTGCTCTATTTATACCCCATGGTTAAGAATTTATGTCTGCTTCATGGTTTGAACCTCATGGGTTTCCAGTGCCCTGCTACCAGCCAGCTATGTGTTTCCTGCAGGCTGAGCATCCCATCTTTTCTTGCTGTGTAAACAGCTACAGAAGGTCAGCAAGATGTTACTAAGCCTTCCTTCTACTCAGCTGGTGAGAAGTCCTGTCATTTCTCACTGTTACAAGAGTCTTACATACCTCAGGTTACTTCTCCTACTTCTTCTCTAACACATCTGTACAAGTACTAATATATTTGTATCGTCATTGTACTTCACTAGGAATTAATTTTCAACCCTGTGAGGTTGCTTTGTTACTCTCATAGGTGAATAAAAACAAATACAGTCTCATATGCTTTAATGTAATTTAGTTTTCTTTACTGTTGAATTATAGAGACTTAAACTGTCTTTCTTTGCCCCTGATTAACAGTTTAATTTACATCTAAATTTAAGTCTGTGCTTATGCTGGGGACCACCTATTTTGAAAACTTCACTGGGCCTGGATGTATCTTCATCCAATTGGAAGACATTTTTAGTTGGTTTTTAAACACTGCCTCATGAGCCTAGACTAAAACTCATGGTCAGCACAAATAATTTACCAGGTAAAAACTGAGAAAGGAAAAAGCAGACACTAGGAAGAGTGTCTGAATGCCCAATCCCAGTTTTGATTAAGACGTTCTGCTGAAACACCATTTTCACAAATTAGAATATTTTTTAGAGATAAAATAGCATCCTGTCCAACACACAAATTAAAAATTTCTTCCATCTGAATGTGGCTTTCTCCTTCATATGCCTAATACATAACATTTCTCTTTTTCTTTTACTAGAATGCAAATTCACATTTTACTGTGAAAGCTTCACTTGGTTTTATCCTGCACTTTGTTACTATGAATGTGACGACAGAAGTCCTGGAGCTAACAGTGCCTTGTCTAAGCAGGTTGCTGAAACAAAGATGTAAATAATTCAGTAAATGATCACAAAGCAGCTCACAAAGGACAGTCCACAGAACAGATGATACTGGGAGCTCTCTGCAATACAGTATACTTTTACTAGTGGAAAAGGTGCACTAGTTCTGCACTTTTTCAAAAGAAGACATCTTTGGATTGTCTACAAACTACTCAGAATACAGACCAAAAAGTAATGGGAGGAGTTCAAAAATACAGCCATCATAGTCTTACAGAACTTGCACTCAAAGACAGATCTGAACATTAACACCTCCAAAATTAAGTGAAGTTTTGTTCAGACTCAAATCTACAGACTGTGCAATTCTGCAAAAAATTTCTAAGAGTGTTAGAAAAAAGCATCTTTCCTAAAGCCTATGAGATATGCTCACTTCTGCTTCAATTCTCAAAGTGAAAATTCCAGTTTATTCAGAGAAAAAACCCAAAACAATGCTAAATCCATACTATGAAAGGGACCTGTAAATTTTATATTGCAGACCAAACCAGTCATTTAGATATCATGACAGAAACATCTTTACATTACTTTGTCCTTTTTCTGCTGTGATGCAGACCAAACACTGTCATGCTCATCAAGTGGCAACTATGAAGTCTTCATGAAAACGATAGAATTGAAAATACTTGAGGGCAAATGAGTCAGAGGGGGAAAAAAAAAGTCTTGCTTAGAACAACAGTAAGAAATTTACTACAAGCCCAACAAGGAAGACTAGTTGTGTGACTGCTACCACAATTTCATAGACCCATTCCAATATTTTCACCTCAATATAAGGGCTATGACTAAATCTTGTTGATAAGCACATCTCACCTTCAATGCGTATTGCCTTGGAAAACTGCCTACCACCTTTCATAACTCATGATCCATGTCATTTGTTGTGTACTGTCCTGACGAGCAACTGTTTCTCCCTGTCATCTTCATACTAGTTGGTGAAACACTGCTCTTGGGCACACAGGCTCAGCACTTAAACATAATGTAAAAAATATTTTAACTAGGTAAAGACGATGAAAACTTGTCACCAATCTTCTGTTGTACTCAAACAGCAATATAAACTTAGACCATATAATTACAAAAGATGCATTTTAATAATTTGCAAAAGTCTAAGAGAGTAAAAGAAAGCACAAAAACGTTGATTTCCTCCTACCAGGTGACTGTTCTACATGCCAAATATCTAATATAATTTCTTAGCTCATACAAGAAATACAAGGGGGTTTTGCAGTGCAAATTTAGCAGCTCAGGGAAATTTTTCAAATGGTTTGCAAATACAAGGTTTTTTTGATTGTCTTCCGTCTGCTCAGTGAGCTATTTCTAGTTGAAATAGGGGTTTGAGGGACCAATTTAGGAGTCAGAAATATCCTTCACTGACTGATTCCCCCGGGCCAATAGAGTATGTGCAGCACTCCAGTACAGTGAGGATTTCTACACATCTGACTTTGAGGCACTGCTCTGCTGCTGTACATATCTGAAAAGCTTCTTCTGCTCTGTGTAAGACCATAATATATTTCCTTCTCTTTTTATTAAGGCAAAGACCTCATGTGAGGATTTTTCTCCTACTAAGCCCCCAGAAGTGTACAAAAATATATTTGTTTTGGTAATGACATTCAGTTTGGAAAGGCATTTTTCTGAATATCACTTTGTACAGTTTGCAACCAGTACAGGTCAGGAATTGCTTTACTGACAACAGTAAGACCACAAAGATTTGGGATCAATAAGCAGAAAATCAAGGCCTTATGTCTGAACAATTTATCACAGCCTATAAAAACTCAAGCATTTTCACAAAACTTTACTGACATAGTTACATTAACAAAAAGTATTAAAAGTTCTGAAAAGAAAAATCATTAAATACCATGTTGGAATCCAACACTAACTATTTTAGCCTTGAAATCTCACAAATTTGTCTCAAATTATAAATTAACTCTCTGTCAGAAGAAAACTTTTACAATTTCAGAACTGAATGTCTATGCCTTATTGGTTCTGCACAGCCTAAAATATGTTTGTCAAAACATATTCTGGACAAGCCGGTAGTACGGAATAGTACAAAATCCTGGCAGCAAACAGAATTTAACAAAACAATTTTATTGTATCCTTATTAAACTTTTCTGCAGCACTGAGTGAGCTTCTGTCCTCATCACAGATTGCTATCACACAGCAGCAGCAGCACCACGCACATTGATATGCTCGTCACGTCCAACCCTCCATCCATCCAGAGACTGCAATCAGGTATCTGATAATAATGCAAGTCACACCAGCTGGACTGCTGCCGCAGTGAACTGATCCATGCTGCTGCCTTGATGCAAATAACAAGGACACCAGGGCCACAAGATGTAGGATCCTGTCTTTGTAATACAAATACTGTTTTCCAGATGGAGCATTCCAGGCCGCTTGCTTCTCTTGCAGGTATGCAGCCTACCAACATTCCCTCTTAGCCTCTAGCTGAGAAAAGGTATTGTGTGACATATTTAATAAATAAATGAAAGAGTGCTGTGAAGCAGGGATTGGGGAACAAACACAATTTAATCACTAAGTTGCTACTATCTTTTCAGTACTGTGGCACTACTTACTGCAAGTGATGCGTTTTCTCATCATCTTTGTCACCATGTGAAAACTTGCCTAATAGCCTCAAAGCACTGAATCTAAAGAAAAGGGTTGTCAGACACAGTTCAAATGATTACTGATCAAACAAATAACTTCTATTATGTTAAGCAAACATTTCTGGAGTTTTTTTCCTGTTATCTCTCTACATAAGGTTATCAAGATTTTATGTATAGGTATGTAAGTAACTTTCAAGTAATAGAATAAACAGTTAATGCCAGAATAAACAGTTAATGCATGAAGATATTAATTCCTAAATCTACATACGTTTAGGATTTTTTTTTTATTGTCCTACACATCCCAACAAAAGTTTAAGTGCCAGATAATTCCACAGAACCATCCTCACATTATGTACATCTTGAATACACTTGCAAGCAGGTACACATACAGAACACAAATCAGAGTCTCATTGTTCTAAGTCTGTAGCGCTAATACAAAACTTAAGGTCCCAGAAACAATGTTTCCCTCCCTATCAGAGGTAAGAGTATGATTATGTGGTTTGTATCTGCAAAGTAGCATCAAGTCCAGGCTAATCCAGCAAACCTGGGACCGATGCACTGCTTCCTTCCAAGAGAACCTTTGTAAGAGTATGTACTCCCCCTCAGGAAAAGTTAGTAGCCCTACAAAATACCCCTAAAGGTCATGCTCAACTCGTAGCTTAGATACAGCACTTTAATACACTCCTGAAATTGTTTAGCACAAAGTCAAGGTGCTGGGTGAATAAACGAAAAAGAGCTGAGATGCAGGGAAGCCTAAAACCACTGACTGTGTGGTTTTTCATAAAATTTCCCAACATTTTTCGTAAAATACCTCTGATAAACCTTTTAATGACCCTGCAGTCACATCTCATTCTGTCCTGTAACATGCTGAAAGCTTGATATTCTACATCTTTTTTTGTGATGGGATAAAAATAACATAGTACTGTGCTTTTGGCCCAGAACTTTTGCAAAACTTGAGAGTTTGAACACTTAATGTGAGCTGCTGCTAATGTGTTATCACAAAACAACTGTAGTAAAAAACTCTGATACCAATGCAATTGAGAACTGCTTCATCAAGTGTGACACCTCAATAAGTGCTGGTAGTGTTTATTGTCCAAAAAGTGCCTAGCTGGCACTTGTGGCACTAAATACAACACACATTCACAAGGAGAAGTACAGGACAAAGCTTCACCCAAGAAGTGCCACGATATGTGTGGCATCCCACCAAACCTTTGCGAAATACCCTCACAGAAATTATCAGAAATTAATTAAAATCCATACAATACAGTTAGGACCCCTATTCGCCTTGTTTTTCTGAAAAAAACTAGCTTTCTGTCTGCCACGGTTGAAACCTCATTCATGAACCATGTCTGTGCTAACAAGGTCAGGCAAACCATGACACATTTTCAATACACAGATAGGAAGGACTTCACCGTGCAGCCTTCACACTCATCATTTGCCCACATGATTGGAAAACTATAGTAGGATACTGGACATCCTAACAGAGGATTACACATTAACAGGCAGCATAAAAGTATGATCCAGATTGCACAACCAAGTGTGCTTGATGTTCCTGTTTGCACCACAGCAGTCAGTGGAAGCCCATGCATCTCTCCAGCCCCTTTCCATGTGGCACAGGTGAGGCCAGGCCGGGCTCTGCCACAGCACAAAGTAGCACCAGGCAGCTCCAGCCCACCTGGCTCATGGAGAGACCATAGTCTGCCCCACCCCAGCTCATCTCTTTAGAACAGCTCAGCCAACTCGTATCACCACATCTCCACTTAGAGAGCAGACCCTTGCACAGCCCAGAGACCACCAGCGCCTTCGGGGTGCCCACAGGCCCAGTCTGCCCTGATTAGCCTCCCCAGACCCTGGACCCACTTCAGGCCTTCACTTCCAATGAACAGTGCCACTGTTGATTTTCAGAATAAGGGCTATTACTGAAGCAGCAACAGGAAAGCTCCTGAAAGCAGCACTAGCAAGGAATTCATATGTAAGAAGAAGTAGTTTACTCGTTGCATGCTTCAATAAAGTCGGAGTCAATAAAAACCTCTAAGCCCAGCAAGATGAAACATTTTACCAAGCTCTGCGCAAAGCTGAGGACTTAGGACTCTCTAGCAATGAGCAAATGTTATCTAAGGAGTTGCAAGTGAAAGCAGGCAAGAGGCTCCCAGCACTCCAGCAAGGCAGCACAAGCAGAGCTTCCCAGCATGAGATGATTTTTGCCAGGACTAATTTTCTTCATGAAAGGATACTTGGGCTGCCAGGTTCCCAGCTGTCTGCATGGCTGTGGATTTCAGATTATTTTTATGTAACAAGAGGAAAACACAGAGGAAATTTAACTTATTCACCAGAACACAGAAAAAAGCCTGAGTGGCTGACAGGCTCCTGGCTTATTTTATAAACATCCCTTGAGAATATTCTGCTCACAGATGTGTTTCAAAACGACAGCAGTAGGTGGTAAACAAACAGCATACACCTTTCTCCAAGGAGCTTGAGTCTTCTCTTCCTGATCTTAAGCTATCAGATATGCAACAATCCACTACTACAACACTTCTTGAAATGCATTTTCAAAATACAATAAAGAGTATGCATGCACACACAAGATACTTGGACATTAGCTTTACATTAAATGGGACAGTCTTTACAGAAATACAGAAATTCTGTTTTTCTTCAGCAACAAGAAGCTAAATGAAAAGCTACAAAAATGGTTTTATTCTCTAGATCAAATTCTAATAAGTTTTAATTTTTCCTTGACAGAGAAAAATGTTCTGTTCTTTTTTCCACCAGCTGATCAGACATATTAAAACCAAAGCAGACCATTACAGAGTCATATAATTTCCTGCTTGAGATAGCACTTAAAATTTGAACCTACTGCCTGTGTGTTTAAGCCAGAAACTTGTTTGATCAAATTATACTTCCTAGTCTTTACCTGAGGGAATTAAGGCAAACAGACTCCACAATTCTCTTGACACTTTGATCCAACAGTTCATCAACTTCACATAGCAAAAATTTTCCATTTAATTTGAATTTTTCTGGGTTCAGCTTTCAGACATCTATGCTTATTTAGATAAAATAAGTATTTTTTTTCTGGAATAATTTCCTTCAAGTGAAGGTACCACAGCACAACCACCAAGGTACTGCTTAATCCTTCTGACCACCCAAACATATCCTTAAATCAATCACTGAAGAATAGACTTCAAATAAGCCATGGTTCTCTTTTTCTCCTTCTTCCTCTCAGTATCTTATTGCAAATTCAGGTTAAACACAAACTATTCCAGTACTGGCAATCTGTGAGCAAAGGCACAGGGTCATGTCTAGTTGATGTTCTCTCCTCTTCACCTGTTCAAGGTTCACATGGGACATTCTGCACTGCAGCACACTAGGAGCTCACACCAAATCACTGATCCATTTCTGAGACCACTGAATCACTGCTGTACAGGATACAGCTCCCGACTCAGGAACCATATGTTAGTTAACCCTCAGTGTCTGACCTCGCCAGCAGCATAAAAAACCCCAGTTATTTGAACAGACAGGGGTCACCACACCATGTTAACTGCTCTAGAATGTTTTCCTTTCTTCTTGACTCTTCATCATGCTGCTTGGCCCTCATGTAGATAAACACTTAAGTATGTGCTTGAGGATTAGTCTAAACTACCAAGTGTCCTAGAGTGGCGAAACACAGGAGCTTGCATTTAAGAAGCTGTATTTCAATTTAGTACCAAAACCAAGGTTGCTCTCAGCAGGTCTGATGCTCTGTACTTCTGTGCCTGAGCTCTCTCATGCAAAACTAGCAGGTTACCTCTGCTCTCCTCAGCAGCCAGCAGCAATTGAATATAATAAGACTTAAAGATCTTTCCTTCATAAGAGGCACTACTCTGATCCTGGCTGTAGGGAGTCCAGCTGAGGATTACAGCTGAGCAATATAACCCTCCTCCCCAGTCCTCAGCCATTTTCCATCTACGTCTGAGGAAATCCTGTTCACTTTTCCCCATGCTTCTGTACTTCCTAAGTTCTTAGAGCCATTTCATGTGCTGTCTTGATTCCCTTTTATTTGTTGCCATATGCTTTCCTTCAAGTTCTGCAACAGTATGGAAAGGCATGAGACTGCCTACTGTAAAACGCTACCCATTATCAAAAAAGTTAATCTGAAAAACAAGCCACCTGCATAACCAAAGAGCAACTCTGCAAGCCAGGGATCCCATTGAACAGGTGGCTGAATGCCACCCCTAGATAACTCAATTAATCTCCTCACTAGTTTACTGAAGAAAGTCAGAGAGAGACAACCTCAAAGTAGGATGTATGGAGCCAGTTGAAAAGGCGAGAAAAAAAAAATATTGAGGGAAATTTGGGCACTGATGGTGTTAATCCATCAAAGTAATTGTAGAAACCTCTATACTCATACATAAAACACTGCCATTAGCAGCACACAAGGCACGTAGCAGCCTATCACTATTGACAAAGAAAAAGGGAGCAATGTACACTGCTCCTCTGTTAGCAAGGGCTGAAGCACCAAGACATGACCTTAACTTGAATAACCTTTGGTAAAACCTAAGAACTACTGCAAGACAGTATTATCTCAGTACTATCAGGGAAGCAGCTCAAGGTGCTCGTGACCAGTCTCCTTCCATCACTTTTAACCATCATTTGAGCTTACTGTACAAAATAGCAATGCACCACCATCTAAGGCAACAGCCTGTACTTTTATAATAGTTACCTGAATGTGCTCCTTGCAAAAGACCTCTGTGAAGTATGAGATAGTACGCAAAGGCTCACATGATCTGCTGCATTTAAGTCTGTGGCAAATACAGGACAAGAATTCTAGCCATGACCTTTAACACAAATACTGCTTTCTTCCCTGATACAAAAGGATCTCACTAAGCTACATTGAAGACAAATGCAATGGTGTATTTCCAACAGGTGTTCTGCACTTGGAAGAAGCACCTTATAGGTCTTAAGGGTTCCTGCATAAGGCAGTTTTTAACTGTGATATCTACTGTGTTTTTTCCAAAGTTGGAACCCAGGAAGTTTAAACTGTCAACTGACCTTCAAAAGAATTGCTAGATTATTTTGCATTCAGACACCTGGGTTCTCATACTAATTGGCCCAAATTTACTGCAAAAACCTGAAGACTGCATTAAGTTAGGTAGGTGGAAATTTGAGCTCATGGCAATATGCAATCCCGAAAAAATTCCAGGGGAGAGACAATTATTTACTCTCAAAAGAACTTCTCCTTACAAGAATGCATGGTCTGAGTAACATGCATTAAGAAGTTCTGCAGTGTGAATTGTTGATTTGAAAAAGCATTCTCACTTTTTCCCTTCTCAACTAGAAACTAGACTAGCTCCAATGATCTATCAGACCCTACAAGAGATGAGTACAGGTTAGCTTTGATCTCCTATAAATCTCTTTGCTGCTTCCAAGCCCACCTTGTTGCATTCCTATGGACAAAATGTGATGACGACAACAATAAAATTGTGCCAACTAATACATCCCTTTACCAGGGAAATGAAGTGAAATGTACAGTAGAAGGGACTGAATTATTCAGTAATGCACTTGGCACTGGAGATGTGGAACTGCTGCTTTTCATTAGCATCATCAACCTTATCTGTCAACATGTTTCTGTATTCATGCCATGCAGCACAGAGGTACCAGTCACTTGAACCAGATGGGTCACATATATCATCTTTATTTCCCCCACGTTGGTAACTCTCATCTTTTTGGGTCATCTCAGCAATCTGAAACACCCAACAAACTCTAGCCCAGAACCAGCTACAGTATTAAATCCAATCCTAGCCTACATAACTCTGCCTATTCCAGAACACCCTAAAAATCCAACAAGACGTCAGAGTAACTCAAGGACCTTGTCTATCTCAGCAGTAACCATAAAGTTCTATAAGACTTCAACATCCCTAGACCGGGGTCTGAGGAGCTGTAGTCCAGTTTAATCAATATATTATTTTTTCTAGAAGACTTCAGTAATGGTTTCAGCTGGGGTAGAGTTAATTTTCTTCACAGATGGCTAATATGAGGTTGTGTTTTGTATTTGTGCTGAACACAGGGTGGATAACAAAGAAATATTTTGTTATTGCTGAGCAGGGCTTGCACAGAGCCAAGGCCTTTTCTGCTTTTCATACAGCCACAGTGGTGAGGAAGTTGCGGGTGCGTGAGAGGCTGGGAGGAGACACAGCTGGCACAGGTAACCCAGACTGACCAAAGGGATATTCCAGACCATGTGTCATCATGTTCAGTATATAAAGTAGATGGAAGGAGGAGGAAAGAAGGGACATTTGGAGTGAGGGCATTTGTCTTTCCAACTTAAGTGTGATGGGGCCCTGCTCTCTTGCAGATGGCTGAACACCTGCTTGCTCATGGGAAGTGGAGAATTCCTTGTTTTTATTTACTTGGGTGTGTGGCTTTTGCTTTCCCTATTAAACTGTCTTTATCTCAATGCATGAGTTCTCTGGCTTTGACCCTTTAGTTCTGTCAGTCTTACTGAGCCAAAAACCCCAAAATCAGTCTCTTCCAGACCTACACCTCTCCTACTTCTCCCCTGCTGTTTCACATCCCCAGTTGCCAATGAACCTCATTAGCCTTCCTGCATGAATCACCTGCTAATCCACCCATCCTTGTTAGCACATTGGAAATCATCCGGTGGTCTAGAGAGAGGAACTTAAAACCTTTAATTCTCTTTCTGCCAGACCCTTTCACCACCGTGCATTGAGGTCATAAGCTTTATAACTTGAACCTCTCAGAGTCTACTGTGTCAAATCCCACCGCAAAATAACATATCAATGAACACTGTTCACTGGTACTTGAACCCAGAGCAGTCCATCACCAGTACACAGACACCTCCTGTAAGGTCCTCAAGAGACAGAAACTATAGAGCTGGGAAATAAAAATGCATGGACACTAAAGCCTTTTCCTACTCCTGAATACTTGGTTTCCCTGATTTGATTTCTGTGAACAGATCAACTTGTTTACATTTTGGTTTTGTTCATTTGGGGTTTTTTTGGGGTGGGATTGTTTGTTTTCATTTGAGCTGTTTGTTTTCTACATAGGGTAACAAAAAATATAAATAGTAACAGAATGATGGCTGTAGATCCTTGGAGGATCTCTTGAAGCACTATTTTCCTGATCACAGCATGAGTAGCTAAATTAGATCAAATTATCACTTTAAATCCTCCCTTCTCAGGGTCACAAAACACTCTACAAGCATTCAAATGCTAAGACAGTCAACACTACTTTGATAAGGATGATGAAATGCATGAAGAAGAATCACCTACATGCAGATGGTTTTACTATATCTTCCAATGGGACAGGAATTAAAAAAAAAATCACTATTTTAGGGGGGGAAAAAAAGTCCAAAAACACAGGCATTTCCCTGAAAAGCTTCCACACACACAAAAAAAGCAGGTTTGCCTTATTTGAAGAGAGGATGAAATCAGTGCATCTGAATTCTAAACCATACCCATGTTCTTGTCTGCTCTGAAGAGAGCTCAAGTTGGTAAAAAAGGAGAAAAAAAAAAAAGCTTAAAAACTCTGCTCTCCTGTCTTTTTTTTTGATGTCTTCATATTTGGATTAAATGAGTACTGACACTTAAGATTACTTGAATTTGTCTGGGATTCATGATGTTAGCAATTTTTTTTTTCCTCAGCATAAGAGTTTGGGAAGTTTCTAAGTCATCATCTAAAAATCAAAACTAGTATTTTGCCAGGAAATACTTGCTGAAATTTTAAACTTTTAAACAGCTATCTCAAACTATTTCCTTTTTTAAAATTTATTTTTAGCCACAGATTCTACTGGTTTAGAATCAAAAATGTTTAATTTTGGAGATATATTTGGCCTGTTATGATGCATGCAACAAGGGGTAACTGAGTTGAAATCTCAGCTCAAATACATACAACACTCAGTAGCTCCTCACTGGTGCTACAAAGCATCCATCTATTACCCACATTTTAACATTTGGCCAGCACTATGTGTGAGCCAGAAGCAGGGTTTAGAGCAGGATTACCGAGAAAAACCATAAGTACATCAGCGTTACGTGAAGCTCAAACTTCAGCACTGGGCAAACAAATCTTCAACTTTGATATTTTGTGTTGTCACCTAATTTGTCTGTTCATAGAGTTCAAAACTCTTGACTAACAAAACAAATATTTTGTTGTGTTATACCAATACCAGTTGGCCATGCTTCTGCATATCTAAAATTAAAGCCCAAAGACCTTTGCTGATAGATTATCTTGGCCATCATCACAACAATCACCACAGAACCAGCCTCTTTCTCCTTCTGACATTAAAAGGTCTACCAAGTTCAAAATTACAGTAATAACTTCAATTTACCAAACATCTATACACAGAGTACACATCTCATTGCTTTACAGTACAACTTGATTGCACAGTTCATCTAGCAAAATTCACTTGAGAATCAGCCAGCCGTACTAAAGAATTGAAGTTAATTCACATGCATTTTCAGTCACACTTGAATAGCCACTGCATTAACATGAAATTCACTCCTAAATTCAAGCAAGCCGACCACCATCCAGTTACCAATGCAGTTATCTCCTCTTGCCATGAAGGAAGCAAGGGGGTGGCCAGTTGGAGCCATACTGTCCATTTGAGAGAAGAAAACAACATCACACCAAACTCCTGCAATGTGCTATATCTTGTACTCACCCATATAACTTTCTCTGAATGATTCCCACACCCAGGTGAATGTTTGCAAAAGCAGACAGATGATAGAAGTCAGGATTCACAGACTCCAAACAGGCTACAGAGCCCTATTGCTGTTGTTTGGTAACAAACTGAAGTTCTTAGTAAAGGTTTTTAACCAAGCCTGACAGGGTTCAAGGAGTGTTTGGACAATACTCCCAGGCACATGGTGTGACTCTTGGCGATGGTCCTGTGCAGGGCCAGGAGCTGGATTCAGTGATCCTAGTGGGTTCCTTCCAACTCAACCTGATCTGTCATTCTGTGATTACCAACCATTGCTCAGTGTTCTGTAGGCAGTAAATTAAGATAGAAGAACCACAGCCTTGGCACACACCACCTCAGTATGAAATGTTTGCCGCACATGACTAGCACATCCACCTGTGTGTGGGCACCAAACATGTACTGCCAGCATGGTGCACTCAAGTTCACCAAATACACGTACATGGATACTTGGGACTCACACAGAATCCTTCAGGGACCAAGCAACAGACTGGGTCTAGATCTGTGGCTGGCTTCTCACCAGTGCTCCTGCAACAGGGTACACTTTTTAGTTTATGAATATAAACACACCGACTGCACACTCACACATACACTCTAACAATAATTGGTTTTTTTAAAAACTATTTTTACAAAGACATTTTCAGAAGCAGAATAACACACTGGTGCAGATCTCATGGAACCTGTCCCAGACTAGACATTCACTAAAATTGATGTGGATAAACTGATCATAAGGCTCTTCCTTTAGACCTAACAGGAAGCAATCCAAGGTGACTCCTTATGTTGTAAAACAAGTGCTTAATGACATCCTCAGAAAATAGACAGACTAACAGTGTAAATGAGATTTTTTTAAATGGTTTAAAGCTGTAGTAATGATTTGGTGTAAAATGAAAACAAACACTTGTAGGAGAGTAAGAATTTAGTGCAGCTGCACCTTATTTCCATAGCCTCTTGTTTCCATAGCCAAAGAAAAATAGCAAGTTAAACCTTAGACCAGCAATAAAAATAAAGTGTCATAGGAACATATTGCATGCTCTCTGTAGCTGTCAATGAAGCCTGGGGAAATCAGTCTTCAACTATTTTTATTTTCTGCTTTCATAGTCCATTGCATCCATGTACCAAGTTCTCCAAGAGTCTCTGCCTGTTTGTCTAATTTTTTTACTAATAAGTCCAAGGAAACACATGCTCAGTGGTTGGAAGACCCTATTTTATTACCCTGCTCTTGCCTTAAAACTGTGAAGCATTTCTAGCAAAAATACACGCAACAGAGGATTAGTTGTATGCAAATCTCAGAACTACAGCCTGTGTGCACCAGGGAAGCAGAGTATGCTTCACATATTTCAGCAATCCTATCACACAGCACGTCTTCATGGAAGGGAAAAAACATCTCCATGAAAATATTCTAACCAGAGGAAAAAATTTCAATGAACTAGGAATAAGGAAGTTATAATCATCAGGTTTTCTACTCAAGAGACTCTGAGTCTCATGTTCTTTTTAGCTTTCTTGCACCCAAACAATTTACTTCATACAAAATATCCTTCATACAGGATGTTTATGTAATATTTAGATCTACTATACACAACACAGCAAAAAAATTAAGTCCTAGCATTACAACTTTCACATGCCATATTTTCTTATACATTTTATGTTTTCTCTGAATGCTGCAGTCACACACAGGAAGGCCCAAGGAAAAAGCAAAGCCAAACCCATGCTATCCCCAAGTACTATTACAAAGAATCATCAACTTCATCAGTGGTCTGCAACAATCCTCAGGTACCCCATGTCCCACTGCACACCAAGCACTGCTTCACCATTGTTATAGCAAAAATGAAGACAGTAGTATCACAACAGGAAGAAAACAGAAGCAGAGGTCACTGAAAGATTCTTTATATACCTAAAAGAGAAGGAAACAGTTTCAAGCAGCTTAAAATATAAAACACACCCAGCAATTAATAAATAAACCCTTGACAGTGGGTGGTTTGTGTTCTAAATCCTTCCTGATGCAGCCTGTGTTGACAGTTCACCCGAATATGTAAACTAGGCAGAGCAGTCAGATAACTCTGATAATCAAATACTGCTAGACTTAGCAATTTACATCATGTCCCTGTAGTTGTGACCAGTTACAAGCTTCAAGAACATGAACAAAACCACTGGAAGCCAAATCGCACATTACAGAAGAAACAAAACTTTTCTGAATCCCAAAAGCAATATTTGTAGAGTGCAAAAATAACATGAACCAAAATGAACCCAATTTTTCTTCAAACCTGCTTACCAAACCAAAGCCCAAAGGACAGAAAAGCATATTGGCTTTTTGGAGTTGTTGCCCATCTCCTGGGAACAACCTATGGAAAGGATTTGACTGCTAGCTTGAGGAAGACCTGCCCATGTGGTCTAACATGAGCCCAGAGAAAATCCTGGTACGTGGATATTTTCTTAACGCAAGAAATAGAAGGTGTTAAAGTGGTAGCTCTTTTATGACATGAAAAGAAGTTGAAAATATCTAAGCAACAACTGTTAATAGAGTGAGAAGAGAGGGTGTGGTGTGTGCACAGGAAACACTGATAGCTTTGCTTCTTTGCAATGCCAGTTCTCATTCAATAAGCTGAAATTACTTTCAGGTATATGAGAAGTCTGAATACCAAATGAGACGTTGTTAATTGGAATCAATAATATTTTTAAAAACTAAGACAAAGGCTAAAAGTCACATTCCTTGGCCATACACTCTATTTGAGGCAGATTTTGATGATTTTACTGTTACATTTTAAGTAACAGAACTTCTCTGCAAAGATAAAGCCAGCTAGTTTCAAGAAAAAAATTATCTAAGTTTAACTTTAAAGATATAAAAATAAGAGATTTCAAAACCTAATTACTCTATTCTGCTCTACTTACCTTCTACTGAAACAGACATTTATTTTGCTTATACAGTATTTAGTTGGGTGAAGACAAAAATGTGATCGCTATTTTTCTGAAATGAACTATGTTTATTTGGGTTGGCAGCAGGGAGAGATTTTTTATGAGTCACATCCATGCCCTACCACCTGTGGCAAGAAGCTTGTTTTGCAACAGAACAGTGCTAAATTGTGGATGAGTGCTGGAAAATTTAATTAAAACTCACTTCAAAACCAACACATCATGTAAGCATCTCAGGAAATCTATAGGTTCATCATTAAATTCATTAGCAAGTTTATAAAATCCAAAAACAAAAAATCTGTTCAAATATGCATGAACACACACAGAGAAAGCAACCACCCCCAGTAATTCAAATTCTCTTGGACCTCGTGCATTGTGGCGAGGCCCCCGGAGTAAGGCAAACATGAACCACCATCTGTTATTTTTGTCTGCAAAGCAACGACTTCCCCCCTGATGAATCTTTGATAGCAGCCAAGCAGTGGCAGCGACTGCTGTGGCAGGAACTGACAGCCAGCAGCCCCAGCCTCCATTTCTCTTTTCACTCAACCTGCATGTTAAATGGCTGCTTCAAACCCAGGAGTAGCTCTTTACATATTAAAACCAAATATGCCTTTTCTGTGCTTTCATTTAAATTACAGCAAATGAAGAGAAGTGTCAGGGAGCAAGCGAAGGGAAAAAAGAAAGGGAAAGAACTGGAGAATGAAGAACCCCTCAGGGAGCATTCATGGTGCCAAAGAGATACTCATTTTCAAGCACCATCTGTCAAGAGCTACTTGGAGCTTTTTCTCTCTTTATCTTAATACCCTCCCCTAGGTTTTACCATCTCACTTGCTATATACCAAGTGGCAAAACCCTCTACATCTCACAGAAAAACTGATTGGCCTTCCACTATTTGAGTGGAAATTGATTCTTCAGCACAGATTGAACTATGGTGAATGTCAACATTAAGCTCCACTTAGGTGTGTCCTGGATGCAGGAGACACTGTCTCCATCTGACTTGGAGGGTTTTTAGCACTGCTGAAGTACAGGTTTGAAGACAGCAAACAAATCTGAGATTTGCACTGAACGCACAGATTAGTCTGGCACACAAATGCAGCCCCCATCCCACACAGCTGCTGGGCAGCAGCACTGAATCCGCCTCTGTGGCAGTGCAGCTGCAAAATGAAGGAAATCTCGTTAACTTGTTCACTATTGGAACATTTTGACACCTTTCCCCATTTTATATGAATCTATCCATTATCAAGTTCTCATTCATAGCAGTTTAGCAGCAGAGACAAGAGAAAGATTCTCAACTCAGAGGTAAGCAATATCACCTTCACAGCTTCATAGTAGAAGATTGTGTAGAAAATTTACAGCGGAATGCAAATACACAGATTAAAGTCTTGTCAGAATTTATATGCCATATCTAAATCGTCTCCAAAAATTCAATGGAGAACTCTCAATAATCATGAGAGATTGCAAGTTGTTGGCCCTCAAGAATAATGTACTGATCAGCAGTGATGGGAACAGCAAGTTCAGCATGGTTCTAAACAAAGAAATCCAGTATTGCTGGAACACCTAACTGTGATAATGGAATGTGTTTTGCCAAAAATTCTGGGCCTTTTTCACTTGATTTTTTTCAGTCTTTGATCAGCTCCAGGATCTTTTGAAATGTTTCTACAAACAGAAACAGAGACAGATAGAACCATCTGTGGATAACAAGCAGACCAGCAACTGCTTTTCTGTAAAGATTTAGTATACACACCAATGCTGGAGTTGAATTCATGTCCTTTCCATACGCCAGGCAAGTCTTAACCACTAGACTACAGTCTTTCAGCTTTTCTTAGGCTAAGATTATAGAATTATTTAACACAATTGGAGTTGACAAAAAAGGTCTTTCCTCAGGCTTCCAATAATTTGACTCAAAGACAGAGCACAGTTTTAACCTCCAACCCAGAGCAGTGCTCTAAAGCAGGTATGGATATGGAGAGGGGGACAAGAGAGGCCGTTCTCATTATTTTCTCATTCCAATTCCACTGAGAAACACTGACAACTACATACCAGAAATAGCACATTTCACTGAAAAGGTTCTTATTTGATAAGCGAGCCACAGGTGCATAAAAACTTTTCCCTGTCAGGTTTGATTGGAAGATCCCACATTTCAAAACCATCAATCCAGATCAAGATGAAAGATTCCCAAGACCAATTTTAACAACATTGTGGTTCAATTTGTCAGCCTACAGTTCAGCTTTTAAGATACACATTTTTTTGTATTTTGTTATAAAATGTTACAATCAGAAGGCTTATGTTTACCTGAAAAGTTCAGACTTGCAGATTTTTTAAATCATAAAACAGAACCAGAACAGCTGGTAGCAGTAAGCTTCAAACCTGACATTTCAGAGACAAGAGTGAACTTGAACTACCAATTATTTTGTCATTTCTTATTTAACCAATTCATTTTCTCAGGCATTACAGACTTCTGGCCCTTTAGCAACATTACTACCCTTTCCATAAAGGATTTATTCCTCCTGCAGCATTGTTGTATACAATGACAACACCAAGATACAAGACAACTATCTACTTTGCTCTACTATTCACCTTATAGTCTTCTTTGCTTAGTGAATCAGAACAACCTGTGGGAATGCACCAGCATGCAGGTCAGCAAGATGCTGAACAGGACACTGAAACATACAGCATTTTAAGCATCAGAATTCTCTTGCCAGCTTCTGTGAGATCATGGAAGTCCACGGTGATGTACATACTCTATGCCAGGGTGCAAAAATCCTCAAAGCACTGCTAGATTCATACACAGCTTTCCTCCAGAGCCAAATCACAAGTGGAGAAAATTATTTCCAAAGCAAGTGTTTCTAAGCAATTCTGAATGTAAAAATGGTTACCTCGTATACCTAGTGGGGAAAAAATGAAATCTTCAACTATTTTTAGCAGCAGTGTAATTGCCTATTCAGGACTTTGATACATTGTGGAAGACAGTCAAAACAGGTATTAATAATTGGAAATCTGACAACACTTATTTCCTTTTTTTACCATCCCCCACACACCACACCAAGTAAATCAATGACTTTGAATTTAATAACAGAAAATAAATCCAATCATTATTAAGCACTTTTTTCCACACATCCCATCCTTACTAAATAGGTTTCCTTATTAATAACTAGTTTTCTTGATTCTTTTCTTCTGCCTCAGCAGTTTTCTTATCCTTTTATTAATAAATTTTTCCTGCAATTCCTATATTCTCCATTGGGCAGGAGACAGGAACAAAACAGATGTGTGGAATTATCATTCAAGCAGAAACAGATGAGCAAACAAAAAAGCAATCTTGATGTTCTTCCATCCAACCACTGCTTTCACCAAAGGTGTTGCATTTGAAAGTCATCAGAATTGCTCCTGACGCACTCTAGTTTAAAAGGTACCATCTAATCTAACATATTCCTTTATCCTAAAGGCACAACCAATTACTGTTCATGTCCAAGAAGAAAGTCTGGAGAGGATATATAATTTAGGAATTCATAGAAAGTTTTACATCTTTATGCATATTTCACCTCCAATATTTCTTAAACCTGACATGATCTTGTGGAAAATCCTAGCAAAACCTACTAATTACATAGACTGGTTTTAATTTAATAAAAATATAGTTACTATCTCTAACAGCTCAAATGAATTAAGATAAATATATATTCAGACATCCTGTGTGTCTATGTATATTTGAATATGTAATACATATTATATACAGAAACATTTGTCACACAGAACAGCAAGCTAGATGATAAAAACACCATTCAATCACATCCCATCTCTAAACCACTTGGAGGCAGTGCATTTCAGAGTATGTTAGTGATTTTTTTCCTTACATTATGTCTTTCCCAAGTACATAACTAAGTTTCTCTTTCCTCCTTTAAGAAGAACATGGATAAGGCAAAGATTTCATCAGTACCACAATGAGATATGGAACCTTCAGTTTTGGGGTTTAATAAAGACTGTACACCATCTGTGCCTGCTTTTGAATTTGTACAAGAAAAACATGCCTGAAAGAGGATTTGGAAACTATTAGTATAAGAACTAAGCTGCAGATCAGAATCAGACTGATACTGTCTCTAATCACTACAACAGTTTTTTTTTCTCCCCAACATATTTATTTTGCCCCTAAGCACAAAGAGTCCTAATTCCTCAGAGATACTAATTTTGTATTCATTGTGCCATAATAAAATACATCTTACACAAGTACTACCTACAGTAAGCGTTCAAGTTAGGTTTAACTCCCTGGATATTTCACCTCATTGCTGGGATCTGAAATCAGAGGTAAGACAAGCCGTGCATCTGCACCCTCCTTCTTGGCTGTTGCACCTTCTTCCAATTTGTCTTGTTTCACCTTAACAAGTACACTTCTTTTTTGTAAAGCCAGTAGCTCGAGCATCCTACATCTGATTGGGAAACCAAGTACTACCCATTAGTGGCAAAATATTTTATCAGTTCAATTGGTAGCAAATTTCTCAAGTACTAAAACCAAAAACCAAGAACATAATAAAGCGATCATAAATAATCCTAATACAATTACCTAACCTGCTAACTGCCCAAATGATTGCAAGAAGTTCCACAATCACTTGTAGAAACCTCATACTGGTTGGACTGCTTTATATCATTCATTCAACTAGTGATAGAACAAGAGGAAATGGCCTCAAGTTGCATCAGAGGAGGTTTAGATTGGATATTAGGGAACATCTCTTCACCAAAAGGGTTATCAAGCATTGGAACAGGGTCTCCAAGGAAGTGGTGGAATCACCATCCCTGGAGGTATTAAGAAAACATATAGATGTGGCACTTAGGGTGCATTTTAGTGCAAGGCTTGGTAGTGATGAGTTAACAGCCGGGTTTGATCTTAAAGGTCTTCTCCAATCTAAATGATTCTATGATTCACAAGACATTCTTTACAACAGCCAATAATTCAGAGGGATTATGGACACATTTTTAAATATGTATCAGGTTTCCAAGCATTCTTAGATGAAAAAGATCTCAAGCAGCAATACTATTTCGTCTCACAATGCATCAAGAGGACCAGGAAGCATTGCACCTCGTGTGCTTTTGCAAATGCAGATGTTTGTACTGCAAACTCCACAAGTGACAGCATGTGTTAAAAACAGGAGCACAGTTTGGTGTGCTTTACCTCCACTCCTATTCAATCATTTTTTTCTCCAAAGGTACACATTTTGTGGCATTAAGAGAAAACTGTTGACAGATGGCATTAGAAAAACATGGTCCATAACTGAGGCTTCATACATCCCTGCCAGTTTGGAATTTAACTGCCAATAAAACAATACCATGATATTGCCACATCCAATACTGTCATGTTTTCCTGAAGTGACACTTGAGCCCACTAGTAAGTTTCTGTTCTCCCAAAGAAAAACACTTTGTCCATTCAAATCTTATACAGGATTAAAAATCCATGTACAGTAGTTCAGTTTTGACTGAGAACTTAACTCTTATACCCAAAACACTCCCAAAGAGTTACTGCCAGTGCTGCCAGTAGGAAAATGGTCAACACTTGTCTATTTGGTTGCAGCAATTAGGTGTTTTAGCCATCTCTTATTAAAATACAAAATGGTACAACTGACACATAAGCATTGCTTTTACAAAAGAACCAAGTGAACCAGGAGTACAACAAGCCAGCTCTGCTCTGCTATTTCTGCTTGCAGTCTACAAGTTCAGGTGACATCCACAGTCATGGCACCTACTTCTGAGTTATCAAGCAGCAATCATGAGAAACTCAAGTGGAAGAAGTGGAATGCTGGTTCTTATTCTGTCTGTGGCTACTTTTAAATGGATACACACACGTGTGAAAGGTACAACCAACCTTGTTTCAAAGATAATAGAGACAATAGCAAATTGTTGCACTTATTACCACTGGCTGCATTGACTTCCCTTGTTCAGCAGTCATCCCTGAAAAGCATAGAGTATTTCCTCAAAACCCATGGAGAGATGTTGCAAGACTTCATAAAAAAAAAAAAAAACAAACTTAGTTTTTTGCTACAGTGAGGTTTTACTCACATTAGTTTCACAGATAAAACCAAGCATTAGGAAGTGCTTATAGGACTAAGTTCCACGTGTGTCCAAGTGTACATATTTATGTTTATTACTGAATGCGTGTATGTAGCCTGACATTCAGGCATACTGCAAATATTCAGTATTTATTCATCAAACACATTTTTTACCCACTTCTCAGATGTCACCTTACAGCTGACTGCAGTAGAAATTTTCAGGCAGACAGAATACCATGAGTTAAGCCATTTGGGTCAGAGAACAGAAGAAATAACAACTTAATATTGCTGGAGAAACATTACAGGCTTTTGAAGAAGTGGCTGAGTAATCATGGAGAGTTTTTCTATGAATTTACATATATTGTGGCTTGCTCTTCTGGGTCTGCTAACAAGAATTTGCTGAATAGTTTAGGCCTGCATCAATAAGCTTGGTCATCACAGTTTTCCTGGAATGAATCAATTATGATTGCCTGACTATTACTTTGGGCTTCAAGTACATTGTGTGAAAGAAACAATGTTTTCCATGGCTATGTCATGGTGAATGCATTAAGTTTCAGTTCATCACTGAAAGATGTGTATAAATAAGTCTGATAAAGGTGTAACACATGATGCCAGTTCCAATTGAATGTATTATAAGATTAAAACAAGAACAAACACAAAACTTGATAATCAACAAGTAAATCTGCATAACTAGATAAGCTCCAATCATATCCCCAAGTGATGGCACTACCTCACAGCCTGAAGGTTTGACTTCTAAAAAGCCAGATTCACTCATCCCTCATACTCTGGGCTTGTTATCTGACTTCAGCCATAACAGCAGCTTGCCCTCAAAAGCCCATGTGTCAGGACCTAACCTGGGGCATCGGTGAGCTCTCAGATCCAAACGTGAGCAGAGCATGTTCGGGGCCAGATGCACAGGCTGCTGACTGATGGGCAGAGCACACCAAGCTAACACTCCTCCTGAGGCTAAGGCAACCCAGGACACACAAAACCTGCTTACTGGTTCTTCGACCAAGTCCAATCCTGACTGTGGTAATTACAAAAATCACAGAAAAGGGAAAAATAAAGTCCAAATGACCAAGGGCCTTGTACTTGAATGATACTGAAGGTAGTGACAGATATGCCTTGAAAAATTGACATATTCACTCAGAAGACATATTGCAGTTATTTCCCAAAGGGAAGGTCAGAGAAAAATTACAGGAAAGACAAATGACAGTTTGAAGGAGGGAGGAAGGTTCAGGATATCAAATAGAAGGTAATGGAGCAGGAAGGCCAACTGACAGTGGCATCAGTGACTGGGAGACAAAAGGGCTTAGTCAAGTCCAGAAAAACTGAAGCACAGAATACCTGAATACCTATCAGTATCTGAAATCCTTCTGCTCCCTTTTGATGCATGGCAAAATGCCTATGTGGGAAGCATGCATAAAATTGGCTGAGGAAGGTAGCATTGCTAACACAGGAAAAAAAAAAAATCAGGAAATCAAATTTTAATTTTTAATACTAGAAGGTGACAGTGTTCTGCTCAATACAGTATTTCCACATCCCTTCCATATAAAAACCAAACATTTCAGGTGTGTTTAACACACACTGCAATAGGATATCATATTCTCAGGTTTCATGCAATAGTGAACCATGACCCTGATAGGTTCTTCTCATTCACCCTTGTGCCAGAGCTGCCAAGCCTTATTAACTTCATGAAGCTAATAAGGCAATAAAAAGTGTCTCCGACAAGCAAAGTACTGTCAGGGAGAAAGGAGTCTGGATACCTAATTCTAAGACTTGTGTTTTCCAACAATACTAGACAATTCAAAGGTTAATCACAGGACAAGATATTTCTAAATAGTACCTAATGGGTGGGGTTTCAGTTTTGAGCACTTTATATGGAATGGCTTAGCTAGATGGCCCTTCACAAATCTTATTTGTGTTTAACATGATAGCTTCTCCTACTCACATGGAAAGACTAAGAAACCTCATCTATTTTCACTGTCAAGACTTATTCTTTTAATTTTAGTACATATGAGAGAGCATAGGGAATTTCAGTGGTTTAGCATAGTTACTTTCCTAAGCAAGGGAACTGTTCAAATATTAACAGCACACCACAAAAATGGAATGGTGACAAGATAGCAGCACCTTATTTCACGTTATTTCTGTAGGCAGCACTTTAGTTCAACTGGGGAAAAAAAAAATTGTAGACATTTAAGTCACAAAAATGACATAACATGGTCCTTATCATCTGCACAGGTACTGATCTATCAGCCCCAATTATCATAGAAAGGGCTTTGACCAATTGTTTCCTTAAAGTGCTTGAATAAAGGGAATTATTAGACATTTCCTTCCTGTATAGTCTTCAAGAGTGCAGTCCATGCATCGACTGAAGTTCTTACTGCAAGGATACCAGCAAACATTAACTCATACTCCTGGCTAAAGCTAAGAGTTACAGATATCTTTGAACTCCAAGCATGTGGATCACTCATAGCCTGGAATCAAAACAGCACTAATTTGCTGCTTGATTTCAATACAGATGTGTGAAACAAAAGCCTCGTAATCCACAGTTTCTATCTTCTTCAAAGTTAAGTTTACCTATATGAGGCGACATATAGTATTCTTGATTCTAAATGTGTTTGAACTCCCTTCTCCATACTAAAAAATACAAAATAATCCCTTAAAACCTAGCAAGTTATTCTGGTGATAGTACATTAATACTAGCCCTAAATGCTTGCAGTCCCATCCTGTCCCTCCCTTCTTACTAAAACAAAGGTTTTATTAGCAAAACCTGTAAGTAGACTGCACTAAATATCTCCATTAATATGAATCTGTCTCAGTTAAGCAAAGACATCACTTAAAATAGATATAGCTGTACTAGACCTAAACCCCATCTAACTCCTGGTACCAGCTGGTTGGCCTCTGTTGTTTTCCTTCAGAGAGGCAGGTTAAGACATTTTTATTTTGGTAATTAATGCTACCTTTTGCTTCACAATTTAACTTCAGGTCTGAAGTAATGTGTTTTTAAAAATTAATATAATGTCATTAATTTTTTTCAGTGTTCTAAGAACAGGAAAACAGGTATTCTGCTTGAGTAATGAATTTTCATTTTAAGTTTCCTTGGCTCAGCTAAGGTAATGAGAAGTTAAAATTACTGAACATGGGAAGTGAAAACATAGAACTGAATAATAGATCTGCCAGAAAAGATTTTATGAAGATTTTGTGAAGCAGATATTGTTTTGGTCAATATTCATCCAGACCAGTACACAGTGAAATGCAATATGGACAGATGTCCCATTTAACATATACTATCCTGCTTCAGTGCAGCAAAGCATCACAGCTAAAGATATTTCTCCTTCCATTTTAAGTTCCTTCACAACCCCACCATCAAGGAAAAGTATTTCAAAATACGATATATCACTCCTAAATGCAAGATAGTCTGTACACTTTGTGGTCATCTTAATGTCAAGGAAAAATGTTTCAAGACAAAAAGAATTATTAGAACAAATCTTGCTAACATCAAGAATAAAGTACTTGCCCTTTATTCCAGAAATCACATATCCATCATTTACAGTTGTAGAAGTCATTTCTGTTGTGACTTGCCTACAGATTAGACAGAGTCTTTGGGCAAAGCTAGGAACAATTGTATAATAGCTGATTTGCCTACCCCTCATCTTCAAGCTTGGTTAAAATTGCATCTGGCTGCATTTCTGCCATCTTGACATAAAGCAGCCTGAAGGAATAATTTCTCATGAAAAGCTTATGGCTTCTCTGTGAAAGATGCTACTTTCCTTAGTAGCATTCTCACTTGAATATTCTAAACTAGTGGATTAAGTGAAGTATTATTTTGAACAGGTACATCATTGCGCAGTTCTAATACAACATTATTTAATCCAAACACATTCACAGAACATTAAATCCTTTTAAGAAATGCACATGTAAAACAGTGGATACCAAGGCTAAGCCCTAGATGCATATTTTTTGCCTTCTAGAAAATTTACTCATGAGAGAAGAGAAAAATAAAGTTGCTAGATGTAAGCAGTAACTTGAAATAACAGAGTTCAGATGAATGAAATTCTAGTCCTATTTCTCCTTGTGAAGTCAGCAGCAAAATTTCTACTGATTTCAGCAAAGAAGAAGTGGACATCACCTCTTATGAACTTACTTGCAACGGAGTTGACGATGATCCTGCTGTTTCCTGAAAGCAGCATCAATAAATCTCTACATAATCTACCGTGTAGTTTTTTCTGGACTTGACTTTATAGTTTGACTTCCATTGTCACAATGCAGTTTGGATATCACAACCAGAAGTATCTAGACACTGGTAAAAACACTTCTCCATCCGTGTCAAAAATTAGAATTTCATTGCCAAGTGTGTTCATTAGTTGTTCACAAGTGCCTTCTTGTTAGGGGAATGAATGCAACAGCCGCCAGGACACTATCAGTGGGCATCAGTGATGGCTGTGGCAGCAAGAAATTAATGCAGATAAAAAGAGATGAGCAAAAATTGAGAAAATAAGATGGTTCTGCAACCACTACATGAGTTCCTACAGCTCTATCTCAGTAATAATTGTCATTCAATTCCCCATAGTATTCTAAAACCTAGATGATCAGATAATAAGAGCTTGAGTGGTATGCATAACATCAGGCTGATTAAATTTCTTTACTGATAATTCTTTCAGGTTCATATGAATATCATGTAATTTTCAAGGTTTATTTCAAACAAATTTTATGTAATGCATTATTGACAACATCTTCATGGACCATTTCTACAATGTCATTCAGGATAATTATTTCACAACAGATTTTCAGAGTCCCTGATTCCTGTTGGGATTCGCTTTTGCATAAATTACAGAGCAGCATATTTAATCAGTGTCTCTATCAGAACCCTATGGCTTATTTTTAGGAATAAGGAATGAGAGAATACAAAGATTTTGGGAGAGGCAAGGGGAAGGAAAGGAATATATGTAAGCATGAATATTTTCCTCAGTAATATTTTCTAAAGTACAGCAACGTTAATGGTTGTCCTGCAGCATCTTTGCCTTTTTCAGAAATACACACTGGCATTAATTTTTGACTCCATTAAATTAAATATTAATATTAACAAATCACATAAAGGGGAGTTAAAAATTAACAGTTAAATCACAGTGTCTTTAGTGTTTTTCCAAGAAATGAGTTAGCCCTTCTTTAATGTTGTCAAAACAATACAAAAATCCAAGGATTATGACTATGAGAATTTAAATTTTTTTTAATATATATACACCAAAAGACTGGACAATCACTTGACACCTAAACATGACAAATCCTTATGATTACAACGTATATATATTTATTTCCTTATGTAACATGCTCTGAAAATTGAGCTTCAGAACAACATACCATACTGTTTACAAAAGTGAATTTAGAAGGTAGACAAATCAAGTCCTGTGATTGGCCAATATATCCAAGAATCAAAACATATTAATTCATTTTTCTAGTAGACTGAAAGTTGCCCACTTACATATGCTCACAAAAGAGAGTTTAAAAATTTTAACTAAACCTGGCTGGTATCAGTCCGGGTTTCCCTGAGTAAGGACAAAACAAAGTATTTACCATAATCTACATGTGAGCATGCATTTATTTCATCTGCGCAAGGTCGTGTTTCAGGCCATCAGAACATACTGAACAGTGAGGGGAAAGAGCGATGTCGCCATTGCCTGGTGTGAAGCAGTACTGTCATCCTTAGGGTTTAAGCCTCTGTCACAGAGGAAAAGTGTGCTCCTGCTGCAGGAAAAGGGGCCCAAGTACAGCATGAACCTAAAAATAAATAAACAGCTTGAAGAGCTGATGGGGTTGTGATTCTCTCCACAAAGGCTTTAGCAAAGATACCATGACTAACACTGGGACATGCAACAGGCAGAACAGGAAAGGCTCTGTCTCACATCTCAAGCTCGAATTGCACCCAAGATTCACCAGAAACTACAGTGGATGGGGAACTGCAATTTTGGTTCGTAGAGCTTCAACTTTCAGTGTTTAAAGTGTCATTGAGGGCTGGATGCTAGCTTATCTCTGACTGATAATGTTTAAATGGCACTGAAAACCACCAGCTTAAACTGTTCCCAAGACTTCACTGTGTTTGTGGACTCTCCAGAACATACACACAGATTTTTCTTACCCAAGATATGATATCTCCTGAGCCAACTGGACCCCAGAGTTGACACAGCTAAGATTTGTTGGAGTATGCATCATACAACACAATGCACCAGCAGCCCGCTGGCAAATTAGAGTTGCTAGTTGGTGGCAATCAGGGTCATCAGGGTTTGGCCCTCACTGGAAGTCTGGAAAGTCCTATATCCATGCCTTGCTTGCCATGCAAAAATGCTTTCACCATTTTGCCATTGGACCTCTCCGGCACCTTATTAAAAAACTCAAAAGTAAGTAAATTTTCTCTTTCACCCTTACACATGCATGTACTAAATTAAATAAATCTATAAACTGTTACAATTGCAAGACATTTGAGCCTGAGGCTAGTAGCTGCCTGAGGCTCAAATGTTGTGAATTCTGCATGTACCCAAGTGCTCGACCCTTACTGCACCATTTTCTAGTAAGACTGATATAAAAACAATATACATGAGTCCCCGCAGAAGACAAAGTATCCTACCATTCTACAGTACTCATATTTGTACTTTTACATGCAGTACAGGCATTGAACTAAAAAAATAGCCTATCCTACCAGCATCTAACGCAAGATAACAATATTTTTGAAAGGCCTTATACAGAGTCCTGTGGTAGAAGTTACAGTACACACACACTGGTACACACAAGTTGGGGTTTTTTTAAAGCCGAACTTTTGAAGTAATCCCATGGCAATATACTCATTTCTTTACTGCATGCAGACTCAAAGCAGCAAATCCCAGTGATTTGTTCACGTTGAATACACAACACAATTATCATTCATCAAGAACAAAAACTTCAAGAGTTCATTCTTTCTTTCTTTTTCCCAAACCATGTTTAGGTTGGAGTTTGTTTTGTTAGGTTTTACTGCTCTGAGTTCATTTTGGGTTTTTTGTTAGGGTATTTTTTTTTTCAGCAGTCACCTAGACAATTAGGAAAAGTGTAGAGGTGGCTAGTTCTCTATGGCACAAGAAATTAGAACATGGGAAGTATCACCAATAGCAGCATCTACGTGTCCAGCTAGACCCAGCCTGTAAAATCAGCCCACCTTTAAACTCTGATGGGTACAAATAGAAGCAGCTCTAGCTTGAAACATGAGTACTAAAAGCAACACTGGCCTTCCCCACCCTTCACTACAAGTTTGGTACCAAAGTGTATTGTTGTGTGAACACCATTTGCAAAAGATGAAGACCACTGTGCTTGAATACTTGAAAATTGTTATAAAAACCTCATTTAAAAGCCTTTAAAAAGACATTTTTATTAAGATAGTTATATGGATACTGCCTGGAAAACTTCACTAAAATACATTTTCCCATGTGCACACACTTAAATTACTTTGGTAGATGTGAAATACTGTAAGACATTTGTTATCACAGTACAAAGTACTGTATAATCTTCATCTGTGTCCTGCACCAGATGGCAGAGGAGCCAGACTCCAGGAACACAAAACCACAGAGTCTGACAGTGCTGAGAGGGGTTTCTCTCTCACACCTCACAGCAAACCTGTGAGCAGCAGCTGAGTGAGGCAGAGCCAGGGGACAGCAGAGGAGCCCAAACAGCTGGTTCATGCAGCATCTTCTCCTTCCCAGGAGAACAAAGGACACAGCAGCAAAAGCATCATAATAATTTACTGCCACTGCTTCAGGCACTGGTGTGTTCTGCTCCTGCTACTTCAACACCAGCCTACAGCTGGGAGGCACAAGCCAGCTGGAGTGGGGCCTGGGGCAAGGTGAAGGGGCCCCACGTGATCTATAGCATCTCCTTCATCAAAAAGAAAGCATATATGAAAATTTGAAGTTATTACCTTTCTTCTACAACACAGACAGGGTTGTAGAAGAAAGCCTGGGATATCAGCTTCCACAGCCAAATGGCTAGAGGCAGACTCCACTATCTCGGGATCTTCCAAGTGTAAAGGGAGCACATGGCTCATACTATGGGCACAAGTCAAATCCCTCAACACATGGTCCCACAAACACCCAGAGACCAGCACCTACAACAAATGCCTCCTTGCACAAATTTAAATACAGACTTGGTGCTGGTGTACAAACAGGAATTACAACCGTAAAGAAAGCAAGAAATGCTGCCTGACAAGCCAGTTGTTTGATATGCAAGAGATCACATGAAGGTCTGCTAACACGTAATGAAGTTCATGAGGAACAAAGGTCAAAAACAAAATAAATGGGAATCAAACATCAGTGGACAAAAAAGCAGTGATTAATCTTTGTCACTTGCTTCCAAGAAGGTAAGGCTTGATTAATCAGCTCTTCTGACAAGGGAGGTTGCCTGGTCTGAATCTACATTTGTATTATTAACAAGGATTAAACCTCATTATTCCATGTGTTCCCCATCCTGGCAACTAGAGCAATGCTTGCCAAGAGCAATATCAGCCAGCCTGTCCTGCATCTTAATCCACAACAAATAGCTTTAAGGCCAGCCAAGGTTTGAAGAGTGGTGTTCCCTTACTCTGCTACACCTGAGTGAAAATCTAAACCACATAAAAATCAAGTTACTTCACCAATCAGAAATCCCACAAATTGTTCAGGGTCAACATTAGGAGTGCAAAAATCTTCATTTCATCACTTACTTCATAGTGCTGTTTACTCAGAATACAAGTCTTGGAAAGTCCTTGGCAAGAGACTATTTCAGTTCAGGTCATCAAGAAAAAAGTATGATTCCTACATACCTATGTGACTACAGTAATTGCAAGAGTAAATTAAGTCCACAATATTCACAGTTGCACTTGTATATTTGCAATTTCCTTCCATTTTTCTTTCCAGTGGGTGAGGATCCTTTCTTGATATACAACATAAAAATCTATAAGAGTGACTTAATTTGAGTAACAAAAAAAAAAAAAAACAAAAAAAAAAACCACAAAGAAATAGCCAAGAACAATGAGAACAAACATCTGTGTTTACGATGGGGACCTTTAGAGAAGACAACTTCTCCCAAGAAAACACTGGCGTGGAACAGAACTATACTAATCACATCTCCTCTGCCCCTGTTTGAATGGAGGTAGACATCTAAAAAGCTAGAACAAAAAAATTCAGTGTTTTTCCCCACAGTCACACATTCATTAGAGGGTTTTTAAATGCATTTTATGACTCTCTACCAACTTCTGTTATTCTCTGTAGGAGTATAATAGTAATACCTCATAGAAGATAATTAGAAAACTGCACACAAAAAGACAATGTGTGCAAGCTTCAGTAACTGGAGAGAAAGAAAGCAGGAGACAGAATTACTATTAAAAATATACAAATAGCATGGGATGAAACAAGGTAGCTTTCCCCACTGAATTACTTTAAAATGTGGCATATTATTCTGTTTGTGTGGCAAGGCTTTGGTTGCAAGGGGACTGTAGAGGTGGCTTCTGTGAGAAGCTGCGAGAAGCTTCCCCTCTGCCTGACAGGGTCAATGCCGGCCAGCTCCAAGGCTGATCAGCTGCTGAGTGGGTCTGGTAGCACCTCTGGAGCAACATATCCAAGAAGGGTGAAAGGAGAGGGGAAATGGACAACTGCAGCCAGAAGGACAACTGAAAGTATGTGAGACAAACAAGTCACTTTAGAGGAAGAGAAAATCAGGAGTAATGATGAGCCCAGGAAGATGAGGCAGGTGTGAGAAAACACATGAATGTTTACTTTTTATTTTCTCATTACCCTACAATGATTTGAATGGCAATAAATCAGTTTGCCCCAACCTATGTCTGTTTTCTGCATGACAATAATCAGTGAGTGATCTCTCCCTGTTCTTATCTCAACCCATGAACTCGTTATATTTTCTCTCCCATGCAGCTGAGTATGGGAGAGCAAGCAGCTTTGGAGTGCACCTGACATCCAGCCAGGGTCAACCCCCTACAGCACAAAATAAAGTACTGTTAAAAACCAGAATCTCATTGACACAGGAATTACTAATTCTATCATATATCTACACATATATATGAAAGTCAAAAGGTAATTTCTATTCCTACCAGCAGATCCTTTGGTAGACTTTTTAAAGCATTTTTTCCCCCCCAAACAGCACCTCTGTTATATGTGACCCTAATTTCGTAATTCTTAAAAGCTTTTAAAGTTAATCAGCATTAATAAGAGTCTATCAGTGAGCATGTATTGGCATGATTTTCAGTTAAAAAACCCTTTAAATCCTATACCTTTATTCTGGGCTCTGTTCCAGTTTTGGTCCTGAAAAGAGGTCAAACCAATTGACCACTTTCCTGGGCATTACTAACATGACTTCTTCATCTGACAGCAAGTGACTGGTAAACCCAGCAGCCAGACTGTGATTTCTGCCTATGTTTTACTGCCCCATAGCAGTCTGCAAGGTCACAATCTACTTTAGGATTAAAGTTATTGGAAGGACAGACAGCTCCCCAAGGACCTGACATTTGACAGCTGGGAAAGAGGGTTTGGAAGGAGGCACAGCCTAGAAAACAGAGCAGGGCTCTCCAAGACCTTGTCATTTGCTCCCAGCTGACATGGAGTTACCTGCAGAAAGCCATTTTACCTTTTTTTATACCTTTATTTCTGCTTCACATCAACTGACAAACACAAGAAGTAGAACGATGAGATTGGAAAGGGATAATTCACATGCCATCCAGACAAAGGCAATTGAGCAGGTTTTGGTCTTTCAGCATCATCCCTGTCAGAGGGAATATGGCAGATAAATCCAATAAAGATAGATAACAGGGATGCTGGCTTTCCAAACCACAGCCAGAAACAGCAGTGAAGACAGGGCTGAACACCAGGCTCAGCCTCTTTTATGAGATGAACTCTTACTGCAACTCTTAATCCTGAAACCTCAGTGCTCCCAAGATACAAGTTCCTACAGCATGTTTATTTATTCATTTGCTTGCCCTGACTGGGTTTTTCTAGCAGAAAAAAAAAAAAAAATTATTTCCAGACTCCCTTGTCACCTTTTTTTCCCAGCTTTATATATATTTTTAAAAACACATGAGTTCAAGTGGGTTTACCATTGCAAGCTCACAGTTAATAACTTAGGAAGAAGGTAGAAGTTGATGAAAGGAAGAATATCTTGAAGCAGAAAGGACAGGATCTAAATTAAAACACTGGATCAGGCGCTAGCTTTTCCTGTGGCCTTTCATAAGGCACAATCTCTTTCTGGCGCTGCTCCCTATCAGCAAGATCATTAGCTGAATAAATGATAGTTAAAAATCCATTAACAAAAGTCAAATTTGCTAGGCTTGATCAATTAGGTTTTCCAAGTGTAAAGGGATCCTAACTCACAAGTCTTACTTCTGTCTAATGTATTATGTAATTTCTGATCACTGCTTCCCTTTCCCAATCCCTTCTCAATTGCTTCTTTAAAAGCAGGGGTTTGTGGGGATAAAGAAAATAGCTTATATTTTTTGATATTCAATTCAAAGACTCTCCTTGTTTTCAAGTTTAATTAGTCTTATTCATTTAACTTTTTTCTTTCCTGATCTCCAAGTCTGAGTAGGGAATGAAAAGCAAGATGGATGCTGCTAGATAAACACAACTGGATTTCTTATTGCCAACTTGGTTCTCTTTCCCAGGGTTCATACAAGGCTGCAGTGGTGCTGCTGGCTGCAACCATTCAAGCTCAACAGCCCAGTGGGACCAATTACTGCATTTACAGTAAAACATGCAAGGAAATCTATCTCCCTATCTCCACAGAGCCAGGTTTACTGAAGGATAACCTACTACATTACACAGATTAATACTTCAGTGAGTAAATTAATCCTTAGAATTTCTCTCACTACTTGTGGCTTATAAATTTTAATTGGTTCTAAACTATCACATGAATTTATGGGAATGTATATTGATGAAGTAGAAGGGACCAGAAATTATTAACACTCAGAGGCAACAGAAAATGTTAGGGTCAATTTATAAACTACTATAAACCTTTACAAAGCAGGATTCAAACTGGTATTAGAGGTGTATCACCATAGCTTACATAGAATTCCACTGAGGAGGAAGCAGAAGTAGCATTAGCTGAGAATGAAAGGCAGTGAAAGTGAAAATTTCAGAAAATAAAATGCTCCCATTTTGCCAAAAGTCAGATGCAAAGTGAAGGGTAAGCAGTGCTTGTGCTATATTTGATTGTACCATTATTGACCCCAGTCAATCAATACTACCAGTAAGGCAGTCAGAACCCAGATTTCTGACACACTGGTGTCCTGGGGCACCATCCAAAAGATTATTTCTACAGGAATGAAGTATAGCACCAGATTTTCACATATATCAGAAGTGCGTAACAATATAGACTGCCACCTTTAAGTCATCATACAACTTCACACTGTTTTTCCATCAGGAAAAAAACATTCCTTTAGGTATCTATTTGTTTACAAAGATTCATTTCACTGGTTGAACCTTCCAAAAGTGAATCATGATAGAATTGGTTCCCTGAATTACTTCTAGGAAAGTTTGAAAAGTGAGGGGTTTTTTAACCACTTACTATAATATGATGTGTTAATCCTGAAACAGAGCAGTGACTATTTGAACACCAGTAACAGTACCCTATTACTGCCCATGACAACAGGGGCATTCATTACTTATTATCCAGCTTTGTGAAATACAACAGCAGGTAACAACTTCAAGAATCAGAGAGCTGACTTATAATTCACGTGAAGACTTCTCAAACACAGTAATATGAAAGGCCAAGTCTCTCTCCGGCCTCCTGCCCAAAAAGAAATAGCTACCCAAAAGCCAGGAAGCAACACTTACCAAGGACTATCTCCCATCCTTACAGTTCAGTTATGCATTTTATCAGTTAATGAATGTGGCACAAACCAGTAATTATGACACCACACTAATTAATTTCATATTCTATGAAAGTAAATAATAAATGAAATAATAAGAGGCTGGTTTTTTTCTCATGGCCCATTCAGCATCAGTGATGCTGTTAGAGAGAAGAAAGGGCCCCAAAGCTAAAATAGCCCACTTTACCCACTTCATCTTATGAGTGGATCACTGAATTGCTCCAGCAAATATTCCAATAGGAAAATATGTGGTGCATCTCATGCTCAGATTGTCTTTCAGACTACACTTTCAAGATCTGTGAACTGATTCTTTTACTTATTATAGGGCCTAACCATAACTTCAGCCCCACTATCTTGTAGCAAACCCTGAGACTTCCTAAGAACTCACAACACTCCTTGGAACACTGAGGAGAAAAAAAATGGAGCAACCAGTAATTTTACAGTCACATATACACTAAACAACTATCAGCCTTACACGTCTTCCATTTATACCCTACAGCTGTGCAGGGCATCACCAAGTAAAACAGTAACTTGAAAGAAACAAAGCTACACAGCCTCCAAATTGTGAGATAGGCTATACTGAATAAATACAGGCTTACTAAAGAGATTTTTCTAGCTCCAGTTTCAGTTTTCAAGGCTAGCTGGAAATACTGTTTGGACTAGAGGATCCTTTTTTATAAAGCCACTTTTTGGGTCAAAGCCTAAGAAGGAATAAGTGAAAATAATGACAAAAAGAGGTCTTACTCATAAATATTTCTTTCTAATGTGTTTACTTTACTCATTTAAACAGAATGTTCTTTTTACTTTACTATCTTCCCTTTTGCTTGCTTTTGACATTGCAAAGGACAATTTCAAGATTATAGGCAAGTCAAACTCCTCTTTAACTTAAAAAGACAGACACTATAGAGCAAAAAGTTAGTTGTGTGGTTGCTTTCTTTTAAGCATTTCCAATTTCTTAATAAAAGCAGTAAAACTCCTCCAGTCTTAAGTAGAAATCCCAGAGTTTCCCTACCTTTATACAAGCTCAAGGCTTCTTAGGGCTGCTCTCCTTGAATTTCAGGATAAGCAAATCCTAGAGCACTCAAACATCTTAGGCAGTTCAATCTTCCGTCTTCTTATCCAGAGGAAACGAACCAACAAATGTTCCACCACCAACTCCCACTCCTCCTTTCTCTGAGCTTACAAGGTCTAAGCAGCCATCAGAGTAGGAAAGGCCAGCCCCTTGGCTGGCAGCAGGAAAAGCTCCCTGCCCCACCTGGCCCTGATGAAAAGCAGCTGTGCTGCATAACTGCCCTGTTGACCCTGGGGCACAGGAAATGGGCATCAGCTGGGCCTGGCACAGAATGAGCACCTGCAGCTGGGGGTGGTTACACCCCTTCTCCTTAGGGCTAATGCTTACCAAGCTGGGAGGAAGGCTTTTGATAAATTACCTATCTTACCTCGAAAAAATAGCCAGGAAAAAAAAAAAAGGTGTGATTGAATTTGTTGTTCTACTTCTTAAGAAACGGTATGAGGTACTGTAGTTACCTATCACACTGCTCACATTATTTCCTTGCAGGGTGTATCTGTTTGATATGAGCTCCTCTTAGTAAGATCTCAGCACTTTCAAACAGATAAATAAGTAATACAACTAACATCTGTTCTTTTGTTCCATTTGGAGAGAGAAGAGCATATAGTCAAGCCGTTTCTGATCCTTGGTATACATTTTAGTGTTGCTCTCCATTTCTGTTGTTGCATGCTATATATTGCTGGAAATCAAAAGACGGCCCTTTATTTTAGTTTCTCTTTCAAGTGTTATCCAACACGTGCAGACTGCCCTGTGTAGAAGAGATTCAGAGTTGTCCAGTTGGCAGTTTAGAGGAGTAAGAGTATAATCTTTTCTAAGACAATTTATTGCTTTGATAACCTTTAGGAAAACAGATAGAGAATGTAACTCATTCTTTCTTTTCCAAAATATCCTGAGCCAAAACAGAAATAGTCCACAAAGTTTGTCAGAACAGACTTGGCAGGACACATTGCACAGACAGCCCTAGCATGTTACATCTAGGCCAATAAACTAATTAGATAGTAAATATTAGAAGACCTACTTGTTCATTAGACTAATTGAGCTAATGCTGTCCAGACATGAAAATATGAGGAACGAAAGCTATATGCAAACAAAACAGCTGTAATGACTTTGTGATAAATACTGCCTGGCTGCATAAGGCTAGAGGATATTAGTCAAGGGCAGCAGAAAGATTTCCTTTGCACAGCAGCAATAATCTGTATATCCACAGAGAATTTAAACACATGATTGAGATCTGTTCACTACAGAGGTAGAGGTAATGTTGCAGCTAAGCTTCTACTGGAAACCAGCATCCCTGAATTTACATCTCATTTTCAGGAAGGCATTTTATATGAAACTTTTGGAGAACAGGACAAAGGATATTTGAACTAAAGGGTTGGCAAGAATAACAGAAAGAAGCAGCCATTAGAATTCAGTCTAATTTGACTGTTACTTCCTCAACAAAACAATCAAAAGAAAAGAGAGAAAATTGAACTTCTAGGTCTTATATACTCAGAATATCAATGTCACCCTTCTTTTTAAAGTTCAGATTTTAGAATCATCATAGAATGGTTTGAGTTGGAAGGGACCTTAAAGATCACCTCGTTCCAACACCCCTGCCATGGACAGAAACACCTTCCACTAGACCAGGTTGCTTAAACCCCCATTCAACCTGGCCTTGAACAATACCAGGGATGGGGCATCCACAGCTTCTCTGGGCAACCTGTTCCAGTGAGATTGTGTGACTGCCATATTAAAATTTTGTTCTGCTCTCCCAAATCAATATTAAGAATCCATGTTCTGCCTGGAATACCTCAAATGGCATCCATATATCACAGTGCTTCTTCCTTTCGATAATTAGTGAAAACAATATTTCTATCAATGTCTTCAAACTTCTCAGTGGCTTTTAACCACTTCGGGCTGAAAGGAACAGGAAACAATTCCAAGATTCAATTCAAAGGGATTGTACTGAAGCTGTGGGGTTCTTATGGTGCTGGTTGTTTGTATTTCTCCACTGTCCTTGTTTGAAATACAGATACCTGCCAAGGAAGGTG